>OX442353.1:11831516-11926516 GCA_949357725.1 Hyperoplus immaculatus | reverse complement strand
CCCCTCCAATCACCTCATACTTGGCAACTGAATGCAGAATTTGATGCACGTACCCCAGCAGCCATATACCCACAGCACACCACAATGAACGCTATCTTTGTTGTACCATAGACTCAAACAAAAGCGTACCAATATTCAAATATATGTTTGGCATTTTCACCACGACTTCGAGATGAATTATTCAGGCCTAATCTTCAGAGGGTGGCATGAATTGAACATACAACAGTAAGCGTTAGGTTGAATGATCAACACGCAGGCACTTTCCCTCCCTGGCCTTGCCCCTCATTGACTTTTAATGTATGTACGTGGAATGTATGATCATTAAAATTTAGGGGGGGGGGGGTTCAGACAAAAGGAAAAAGACAACACCCCACACCCATCTATCTCTCTTTCTCTCTCTCTCTCTCTCTCTCTGTCCAGTCATTAATTATATCTATAGCTGTTTAAGCCTCTCGTGAGTGTTGGTGAAGTGTCGAGAAGCTCTTTAATCCCAGCGTTGCTCTTTATTCTGCCCGTGACGCTCATCCCCTCTGTGTCAGATCCTGAAACCCCACTAATCCCTTGGTGGCGTTGTGCGCGGGGCCCCAGCTGTCGGCTCCCATGCTGCGCCGCTTCTCGCCCAGCTAATTTGTGGCCCTGCTTGGGATGCTATTGATGTCGCGCTGCCCCATCTAGTCCAATAACTTTATTTTATTTTTACTCTCTTGCTCTCTCCCAAAATATCCCCCCCTCTCTCTCCCTCTCTCCCTTTCTCTCTCTCTCTCTCTCTCTCTCTCTCTCTCTGTCTCTGTCTATCTCTCTCGTGTCTGGCTGATGATGACAACCCCCCAGCTGGCACCAAGTGAACGCTTTTGTTTCCTCTGTTGTATAGAGAGTCAATGTCCTTTTGCCACCGTGCCCACACATTACAAATCAGCCACAGAGCCCTTCCTCCCTCCCTCTCTCCCTTCCCACCAAAAGCTGAATGGACATGCAGTGAGGGAGTTGGAGATAAACGCATCACAGAGCGGGGCAATTCGGACTAAGAAGCGAGAGCACACACAGACTAAGCATTTGAGTGATGGTACATTACGAAATCCTCTGGTTCAATTAAGAGTGCTTAACAATGCATCAGTATGCAGGCAGGCTCTCTCAGACTTATTTCAATGAGAGGAAGGAGTTGGGAAGGAGTAGTGAAGAACGGGGAGGGCAGTGGGTAATGATTAGCACTGTTTTCTGTCTTCCTAAGCTCCACTGTGCGGCCCAATGGAGCAGTGGGCTGGTCGCTAGAGATTTTTGGACGCCGGCTTGGAATCGCCCACCCAGACTAACCACTCGCCTGGCACTTGGTGGGTATGAGTGATTGCACCTGCAGTCAAACAGCAGAGGTACACAGCTTTGCCGGTTTCCCTTGAGGTGGCGGACAGTTTTCCAGTAACACTTTGGCGTTGACCGAAAGTCCTTTTCCATGGCTTCTCTGAACTTCTCCCTCACCCTCTGCTTTGTCTCTTTCATGGCAGGGGCTGTAGCCCTTCAGGACTGTTGGTACCTTGCAACAGCATCCTGAGTCCCCCGGGATGGCATATCCCGGAAGTACTCCTCTAGTCTGATGGCTTCCCTGACCACCGGTGTCCACCACGGTCTTCGAGGGTTACCGGCCCTTGAGGCACGCCATGTATGACCTTGTGACCTCAACTCCACGTCACAGCTTCAGGAATGGAAGTTTTGGGCATCAGCCACTCAAGTTCAATGCCCCCTACCTCCTCAGGGTTACCAGAAAAGCTCAGCCGGAGGGGTTTAAGATGTCTTGGACAGGGGCCTAGTCCAGACGTTCCCAGTTCACCCACGCTACCCATTTGGGCTTACCAGGTGTGTCCAGAGTCTTCCCCTACCCTTTGACCCAACTCAGCACCAGATGGTCATCAGTTGACAGATGTGCTCCTTATTTCACCTGAGTGTCCAAAACATGTGAACAACAGATCAGATAATACGAATATCGAATAAATAAATAAAATGTCTAATATCTTTGACCTTCGTCCTAGGCTGCTCTGGTACCATCTACACTAATGAGCACCCCTTATTATCGAAGATAGTGTTCGTTAAAGACAAACCCTGAATAGCATAGAAAAGTCTAATAACAAACGATTGCTCGGGTTTACATCAGGGAGGCCGTTCCTCCCAATCACACCTCTGCAGGTGTCTCCATCATTGCTCATTTGCGTTTCGAATTCTTCCAGTAGCAACTATCCCCTACCAGAGCCCCATGCAGCACTCCGTTCAGGGTCTCCAAGAAGGCTGAATATCCTGAGCTGTTGTTCGGTGCATACGCACAGACAACAGTCAGAGTCCCCCCCCCCCCTAAAATCCGTAGGCTTTGGGACACGACCCTCTGACTAGGGTAAACTCCAACATAATGGCGCCCATCCGGGAGCTTTTGAGTATCCCCACACCCGCCCGGCATCTCACCTTATGTTTCACATTGTATTATTATTACAGATCAGGTATAGGACTAATTCAACATTTTACTTTAACACAACAAATCAACCATCTGGCCAGCACTTCTTTGAAGAGCATGATCAGCTATAATGTTGGTTGTCTGGCAACCTCACTGTGATGGTTTCATTGGGAAATAGTTACAGCACATAACTAATTGAAAACCCTCAAACCCACAACTGGTCATTTTTTACAATTAATATTCAATAATTTGTTATCTATGAACGTAATGAATCAATGGAGAAAACCAAACTAGCTGTTTGGCTTAGCTTCCAGTCTTTATGCTAAGATAATGCAACTCTGTCAAACAAATGAGTATAAAGTTGCATAAAAGCCCCAATATCTTTAAAGCACTTTAGTGATTGTACTTATCAGTTCCAACCACTGTGTCTTTGCTTATTTCACTGTAGCAGGCTAGGGCTGCCTGTCACATTTTTTTAAAGTCCAGTTGAAATACTTGAGATCTAACAATTAATTTGTTGGAATTACTTTGAATTAATTAGGCCTACTAGTTTACTGTAGCTTAGCAGGGCAGCAAAGCATACAAATGGTCAGACTGAAAGATCATTGTAAGCTGCATACAAGTCACTGGCTATTGTGCTTATACACTGAATTTAAACATAAGATTACAAATCAAATATTCATTTTGTTTAACGTGACACAGTTTTAGCACTTGTTTAGCACAAACAGGCTTTAAATTAGTTGGCTTGTTTAAACTTGTCTTCATGCAAATGTTCTGAACGAAATTGTGAGAGTTTGGAGAGAGTGAGAGAAGAGAAAGAGAGAGAGAGCGATAGAGAGATGGAGATGAATAGTGGCCACTGTAAACAGAATAGAGAAGTAAAAGGAAAGAATAGCCACACTGAAGAAGAGGCAGGTTAGAGGAAAAGAAAAGACGAGGACAGAGGCAGAGAAAGACCAAACAAATGAAAGCAGTGAAAATTGTTAGGTTTGAGCCCCCAAGCAGAGATACAGGGAGACATGATGTGGAGCCGACCCCATTCCCAGCTTCTCTCGGAGCGGCCTCATCGATGTGACATGCATTACCATGGAGCTCTTGTCCATTGCCCCGCCATTCTTATTCCTTCCCTGTTGTCTCTCTACTGTCAGTCATGATCACAGCCTCCCCCCTAACACGATGGGCCCTCACACCACACTGCACTGCTCTCTCTCTCTCTCTCTCTCGCTCTCTCTCTCTCTCTCTCTCTCTCTGTTGTTCCCACTCTCCTTTAGCCCCTTCTCTGGACCCACTGTCACAAAGATAAATAACAAAAAAGAAGTCTGTGAGAATTTCCCAACAGTCACTCTTTCGGAGCGGATTTTTCGATGCGCTTTCTTGGCTTGCATGTGAGGCTTGCAGGATTATCTCTGGCGGCTGCAGGGCTATTTGAGGGCAGGATGAGCATTTACACGTCTTGCAAAGCAGTGACAGAGCAGGGGAGGGGGAAAAAGTATTAACACAGGTGTGACAAAATTCAAATCAGTGCAAGTGGAGCTGGCGAAGAGTGCAAACTCTGGTATAGGTGTCAGATTTAATTCTTCTGAATAGACCATTGATAGAGAGGAGGTACGGAGGGAGGTGAACTAAACTGCACAAGTATGTAGAAGAGAAATCTAATGGTTTTAGTAACCTGTCTGCTCTGTATTCTGCAATGAAACAAGATTAAAGGTTGAGACAGCAATTCTGGAGAACGTTCATTAGCAAAAACACTTTTTTTTCTCATCAGTGAATTTCTGCTTGCATCCGCTGCCTATCCATATTTTGTGCCCTCTGAAAACAAATCTGGTGTTAATACACAGCCTAGGCTCTGTTAACTGGTTAACAAAGAGGCCCATTGTAGCAAGCAACATGCCCGCTTATAGAGCCTAGGCTGTTTATTAATAGCCTACTAGAGTTCTTTTTCAGCACACACAAAGCACGGACAGGTAGCGGATCGTGAGGAGATATTCACTGATTTTGACAATACGTGTTTATGAAAACAAGCAATTTCCAGATTCACTGACTCCACCTTTATACTCCAAATGTTCACTCTCTCTCTTATTTGACAAGATCCATGAGTGCTACCATGTATTCTTGGGAATACACAGATTAACCCCATTTATGATGCTCTCTGTAAAACAAGCTCATTTAATGGTAAATTGACAAATTGTGGCTTCGCCTCTCATTAAACGGCAAGACTGTAATTTCAGCCATCACTATGACAGATTTCTTTGTTTTCGTTTGTGTCACTTTGTTGGAAGGAAATGGACTATAACTAGCGCCAAGTGGAATGCTTTCTGACAAGAGTTTGTAATTTTCTATCAGGCACCACGCATCTGTTTTTGTATGACAACCAAAAGCAGCAGTTCTAATGATCACGGTCAGAGAATTCAGTTAGATCAGGAAGCTTTTAACAGGCAGACAGTATAAGGGGGGAGGCTGGCGGACTGGAAATGACAGAAAATGACTTGGCACAAAATTGACACATAAAAGTAGAGACCATGTAAGAAAAGAGCACTTTCATCTCCCATCAAATACCTTCACTGTTAAAAGTTGGAACCACTGCCAGATTAGATGACCGAAATGACCCTAGCCTGTTATCAAAACCTATGTCTGAAAAGGGGCAGACAATTGCATTTATTCTCTCCCGATTTAAAATTGGCTATAAAGTTTGAATTCCTGAATTCCTTCCAAATGTTCTGGAAATTGTATTTAATGTGAGACCTTAATCTTACAGTTGAATACAATCTTGTCCATGGTCTGTCAGCATGAGTCTAATAATTGAGACAACACTACAGGTATGTGTTGTGATTTTCTGCACATACAGAGAGCGACAAATTGAAGGACAAACCAACATGAAGTGATAGTAAGATGTAAGTGCTATACTTGCTGGCAGAACAGCTTCAAGAGGACTAGGCAGTGATTCTACAAATTAAACACCATTTTAAAAGATAGCCCCTCATTTCATGTTTTGATGATGGCAATGGAAAGCGCTGTCTAACATTTTCACCCAAACCAGGCCAGAAAAATGCCACCCCGCACGCAGCATGAGAGAGCCACCAGATTCCATTACTGTAGGGGTCAGGAATTCAGGCCTGTATCGTTCTCTTGATGTACTGTACGTCACACTCACCCATTTGTGGATAACGCGGTGAAGGGTGATTGATCTGCTCATTTCACTTCACTCCACATCTCTGTAGACAGCAGCTTTTAGTTTTTATGCACCAAATATCTGGAACAAACTCCCAGAAAACTTGAGGTCTGCTGCAACCCTCAGTTCTTTTAAATCGAGTCTGAAGACTTTTCTGTTTCCATTTTAACCTGTATTTTTTATTTTATTTAAATGTTTTACTTCTTTTCATTCGCTTTTAAATGTCTTCTAATGTGTTTTATGTATTTTAATCTTGCCCCTGTAAAGCACTTTGAGTGGCCTTGTGTTTGAATTGTGCTATATAAATAAACTTGCCTTGCCTTGCCTTGCCTTGCCTTTATGTACTGTAACCTTACATAATATCATTATGGATGAAACTGTATGAGGACTGTTCTTGATGGCACAGTCTGATCACATCCTACATTGACATACTAGGTCACCTGAGGAAGAGCTGCTCTTCTATTCTTCCTTACATATACTACAATTTCTGAGAATATTTACTGCAGTCTTTCCCTTAGATCTACGTAAATGCAGATGTCACTTTAGTCACTGTTCCTATATTGAAACAATAGCTTGTTGAGCAGTCTTTGTGACTCAAGCCTCCTGAACCATGCCTCAACAATTTATTCATGTTTTTTGTCCACAGCCATAGTATGCATAGAAAATATTCTCCACACTGAACATTATGTGCCAGTTTTGGCATTTCAGAACCTCTGCTTTGTGGTATTGTTCAACATGCCATTGACTTCTGAATGAAGGTTTTATGTGCATTGGAGTTGTCACAAAGTTTGTCGGAGAGATTATGGAGAAACCTAAAAGCTGCAGCACACACGGTTATGAGCTAATTCCTCAACAACAGTGAGCCTGATTAGTGTTGGTGGTGCCATGTAAGACCTCAGACAATGTGTGTGTGTGTGTGTGTTTGCATCCACGTAGCACATGATTGTGCTGTCTGAGTATAAGCACAGTATTTGCATATGTACACGTATGTGCTTATTCTCTAGTATGAGGCTTCCTAACAGACTCAACTTTCCACATTCCAACAGCATTTTCCTCCTCCTCCTGAGCTCGCTTTGTCTCATTTCAGCCGTTGATAGATGGCAACATTTTTGCAAGTCTAAATATGAGTGAATATGTTGACTTTCAAAATAGCAACAATGTGAGAGTGTTAAGGTGTTGATTTGTGGAGTTAGCTGCACTAAAATGCATTTATTGTGCTGATAAAATATTTAGTTGACAGGGCAACATAAAAACCACTTGTGTTTACGAGTGGGGAGTATGTATATACTCCCCACTCGTAAACACAAATATTTGTTTAAGTGAAAGAAATACCAGCTCTGGAATAACTTGCATTTATTTATTTGGGCATCAGAGATCTTTCACACCAGATCACTAATAACACATATAGGTGTTGCACCATCCCTGGGAGAAGAAACCCCCCGGGGCAGGCTTATGCTAGGGATTTTCTATTGTGATCTCCGGCGGGGTGGAATGGGTGATTTGCATCGTCCCCTCAAGGCACTTTCATCCTGACCTGGCAGCACTGTGCACGTGGCGGAACGGTAGCCATAGCTGTTGCCCCGGACAACTGATCGCTGGATTACAGTTGTTGGGAGAAGGGAGAGAGAGAGAGAGAGAGAGAGAGAGAGAGAGAGAGAGAGAGAGAGAGAGAGAGAGAGAGAGAGAGAGAGAGAGAGAGAGAGAGAGTGTTTGGGTCTGTGGTCTCCAATCCAGGTCCTGCTGGTGTTTCATTTTAGCCAACTAATGACTGTTTTTAAGGACTAGGACAAAAAATGAATGCAATTAACTGGCTGGTTGGAAAGAAAACCATCAGTGCTCTGTGGACTGTGCACCGATTGGGAACAAGTGGTTTTGATAGGCTGTCAGTGAGGATGTTTTCTTACTGGGAGGGCATATCTATTGCTTTACTCAATTTCACCCAGTCTTAAACCCCTATTGCTATTCACCATTTCGTATCAATATGAGTTCAGCAGGCTCAGCTCAACAACGCAATGACTGATAACTGATGACCGTCAAAACCAAATGTCATTTCACTTCATTGTGACTGGACTGATTCTTTATTTCCTAATGAGATTATTACTTGGTCATAACAGTTAATGTAAGGGAAAACTTTTTATATTTAGTGAAACGATATTGCAAAAACAGAGTCAGTCCTACAATCTATATGCTTCACTTTCCTTCTTTTTTTTTAAATATATTTTTTAATGCTTTTTATTGATAGTGCAGAGAGACAGAGGTGAAATGGGGCAGAGAGGGGAGTGACATGCAGAGAACGACCGCGGGCGGGAATCGAACCCGGGTCTGCTGCTGAACCCGGCCCAGGGGGGGACGCCCTACCAACTGAGCTAGGGGCGCACCCTCACTTTCCTTCTTAAACTTACATTCAGCAGGATGACACAACATGGAGGCACCTTATATCACTTGATCCAATAAAACAATGTGAAAAAATTATTGGTTGGATTTAAGGCTGTGATTGGCTACACTCCATTAATTCTAATCACATTTGGAAACTGCCTACATTTGCATTGAAACCTAACTCTTATACTGTATACGGAAACTGTATAAGAGTCACTGAAAACATATGTCTAATGAAAGGAGATGATACAAATTTAGACCTCAAATGTACAAGTACGGTGTACACACACAACCATGCTCCTTCGCTCCCTTCATTGGTTGCCAGTGGCTGCCTCAATCCACTTCAAGACACTAGTACTTGCGTATGACTCTTGCTGTTGTGGGGTCGTACCCTCAAGGTTGTATGCACATACTGCTAGTCGCTCATAGGATAAAAGTGTCAGCTAAATCATATGGAATGTAATGTTAAAGTACACTGGTCTGCCTCACCCTGTGATACCTTCCCTCAAATTCGTTAAGGAGCTTTTTTCCTCATCTCTGTTCGACTCTGTTTCCAAGACCAGGCCATTGAACTACGGGATGTGACAAACTCAAATCTAATGCCCCGAGGGGAAGAAAAAGTTCCTACTGCCGCTGCATATTAATGCGTAGCTATTTTCTGTGAGTGTGGCTTGTCTTTATTCAATATCAGTGGCTCCACAGAGACATGTACAGCTTTAGGCTGGCAGCAGTGCGGTGAGATTTTGTGTTGCAATCTGACTGACTGATCGTTTTTAATAATGCTCACCCCCCACTTATCACGTTTGTTCATATTTTACTAGGGAGATGTTAGAGGGGAACAGCGTTGCTCTATTTTTATGAAACCTTAATGAAGGACAATGGCCAATATTTGTGGCAACGGGGGGTAGGCCTTCCTCATTCCTAAAATGACCCTTTCAAAATAATTCCTCAGGCCACTTTAAATGAAGCTTTGGCCAAAGTCTGCATATAATTATTGATATCTCATTTTTCTTTGGTTCTGTTATTTGATGATTTAAAAGAAACTAAAACTTCAACCAACAGCTTCACAACACTTACAGAGCTATCTCTGCACTGAGTTATTTATTAAAATACTTAGAAAATGTCGCTTCAAAGAATCTTCTGGAAGCCCTATCAAAAACAATGAATTCATAAATGTCAATCAGAAACTGTTCATTTTAAAAGCAGCATTCAACATGTTGACTATATTCAAGGATAGGCTCAAAACAGTGGTTAGGTGTAAGCTGTTCTGTTTCCTGTCTCACTTGCTATTCACTCAGTTTTGTGAAGTTTCAGTTTGGTCACGTTATGTTGTGTTACCCTTGGATTTTATTTTTAGACAAATACCCAATTGCTCTTTTGAATTCCTTTAATCAATAGGATCTCAGCAGGAATAATAACTGTTTTCAAGAAATTAAGGGCAGATCACAGATTTTTTATTCTATTTTATCCACAATGTGTTGTATGGCAGTCCCCGTAGAGAATATTTGACTTATAAACCTTTCACTTCATCTACACTCTTTCATCTCCTAACATATAAATGTAACTCTACAGCCTGGAGACAATATGCATGCTTAAGATCTGGAACATTATTCCCACATTTTAATTCTAACTCACTTTTTTTGAACCTCTGTTTTTTTAATGCTGTAAACATGTGAATCTAGTATAAATCATAAATACACACGTTTACTAAATCAGTTTATTTACAACCAACTTCTAGTAGTAGAAGTACACATATTTGGAATATTTTGCCCTTGACAACCCATTGACACATAATTGTGACACTGAATTAGAGCTTAAACTAAGAAAACTAAATCTAGTGGCTGAAGGGAATTGAACAGCAATACAAACATGCTAGTTGTGTAAACCATATCTTTGTCAACCAGTGGCCTCTTTCCCACAGCAGTTCAAGGACAAGGCAAAGGCTTACTCAACATGTTGATGGAACAAAATAAATGCCTCTGTGTTTTTGAGCTGGCGCCACTCCTGCTACTCAGGTTTTCCAATAATACTTACTGTATAGGTAAATTGCAATTATCTGTGCTGTTTTCTCTAGGAAACTTGTTTCTCAGTCCTAAATTATACACACAGATGTAAGGAGGAAATCATAGACCAGAGTGTAGATAGGACAAAACCGAAAATGTAGGTCCTCTCATACACTTCACTCGACGGCACTCAACTTACTGTAAGAACAGCTTCCAAGGATGAGGAGGCTGATACTACACACAAAAACAACAATACTTTATTTTCTGATATTGCCATTATTATTCCGCCTGTTTGTTTTTTGTCTTCCAACAGACACCGTATCTGCTGTTATCAAATGTAAAGAATGGCATTTGGATGCTGAAACTGAGCCAGTACATTACCGTTGTAACAACATTCGGCAATTTCCCGAGATACAAGTGTCCAAAACAGACTCACAAAGTACCATCACAAGTAGGAGGCATGCTTCTTTCACTGGAATGTTTATTCCCGATAGTCTGGTATCTGTGTTTAGATGATTAGCTTCTGATGTTCAGTTTTAAGTGAATCCATACACTGGCACCGGATGGGTCTGGTTTGACAAAACACTGCCATCTTAGACAAGGTCAGAACAGTCATCATTACCAAGCTGCATTATCTGCCACTACAGTACGTACGCTCCATTAAAAAGAAAGCTGTTTACAAGTGCAAGTGAGGGAGCGAAGAGTTGGGAGTACGAGAGGAATGAGGGAGGAGAAGGGCATGTGTAACAGGTTTCCAGTAAGTGAAGGGGGGACGTAGAAGAAGGAGGGCCTATGAATGCAAGAATGATAAGGTGGTGAAGCTAAGGACAACCTGGGAGAAACATGGATGATACAAGGAGGATGAGGAGGAGAAGTAAGGATCAGACATGGCGGACATGCGCTGAGAGCTCGGCGCTATGAGGTGTCCTTTGGTAAAAATAAAATAAAAAAAGGAAAAAAGTTTTACATCAGAAAATAATGCTTCCTCTCATTTACCAGGACCGAAGGTCCACTGAGCAAATCCCTTAATCCCCAAACTGCTCAGTGGCTGACTGATCAGATTGTGGTTGCACTAGGCAGCTCCCAGGTGTGAATGTACATTTTGTATAAATGTGAGAGTTCTAGTTCAAACAGCTTTTGACTATGTTTTGGGTATGTTGCAAGCAACAGAAAGAGGCTTTAAATAAGATATTGATGATGCCTATGGTCAGTTGGTAAATGTAAATCCAAAATTCCTTTTTATCTTACCGTTATTTTTGTCTCTGCCGACAGGTTGGGTGATTTACATCCTTTGTGTCCTATTGTCACTAAAAGCTTCACCCCTTGCGCTTTTTTGAATAGTCACCCAAAGGTGTAGTCAGCTATTCTGAAGAACCCTTGTTGTAAAAATCTCTGTTAAAATCAGTGAATATCTTCTCTTGATCTATACCTGTCTGTGAGCGTGCTGAAAATAAATCTGGTGTTAATACACAGCCTAGGCTCTGTAAGCTCATATGTAAACAAAGTACATGTAAACAGAGAGAGCCCAACATGTTTACAGAGCCTACAGGCTTTGTATTAACAATGTTTGTTTTTTTGTTTAAGGGCACACAGACAATTGCCAGGTGATCGTGAGGAGATATTCACTAATTTTGACAAAAAAGGTGCAGAGTCCCTGACTCCACCTTTAATAAATTGTCAAAAAATAATATTGATTGCAGCATCTAAAAATACAAACAGAGGTCCTGATCATACCTCTAACAGTGACGATAAAGGAGGGACTTCTCCTTTCCCATCAAACACTTTTTACCACCTTTGTAGAGAGTGCTGCTATTTGTTCTCGCTCTCCAGGCACCATTTGTTTACCTTTCAAAATATAGTGAACTCGAGAAAGACGGGCTGAAAATATATATGTTCACCTGCTGTTTTAAACACTAGGCCAGCAAGGTATACGATCAGTATTGAATCACAAACAGACCCCTTTAGGAATGTTGAAGCAGTTTGGATTAGGGTGTGTTTATAGCAGACTTTGTTTCATCCTGTCTTTCTGATTCATTATGTTGTGTTATGATGGACTCACTGACCCCCTCGCCGCAACCTAAAACCCCTCATTTGATGTTTTGAAAGCTGGCATTTCCACAAACCGTCCCTGCATCCACTCCCTCTGTGTCCATCTGTTTCTCTGTATGTCTGTCTGACTCCCAGAATACAGAGGGCGAGGACAGTCACAGAGGCCTTCAAAGACATCTGAGCAATTTTGCCTCCACCAAACGCTTATTTATTTCCCTCTCGTCTCAATATTTTCTCTCTCTTGCTCTCTATCTCTCTGTAGCGCTTTACTCTCTCTTTCTCGGTCTCTTCATCTCCTCTGCTTTTGTATTTCTGCCGTCGTTCATGGCCTCCCTCTCTCTCTATATATTTATTTTCATTTCGATCTGTTGCTTACCCACTGGCCACCTCTCTTCTGAACCTCGGGTACACCTGGCTGCTGAGGGCTGACACTTTAAAGACAATGGCTGCAGCATCTGCTGCTAGTAGCATATAAATAGCTGTTGTACACACACACACACACACACACACAGGCACGCACGCACACACACAGACACGCATTCAAGCATGCACGCACGCACGCACACACGCACGCACGCACGCACGCACGCACGCACACACGCACACACACACACACACACAAACAAACAAACAAAAAAACACACACAACCCTCCGTTCTAAACACGTGGCAACATATAGCACCCATGAAGGCACACACACAAATATTCACCACACACACACACACACACACCACCCTCCATCCACACACCACCTACTAATCGACACAGTGTAACTGACTATGTGAGAGCAGGCATAAAGGGAGCCTGTATTAGCTATGTTACACTGTAGTGACAACTGAATGACATACGCCATTCTTACAAGAGGAGGAACCTTGAAAAGGCGACAGTGGGACAATGAGCAAACGCAAAGCACAACTCCCCACAAACACCTCCCCGTCTTTTGTTGCTACAAAGCACTTTTTCTTCTCTTCCAAATAACATGTCCAGCATGCGATGGTTACATCAGAAGAATTTTAAGCAGTTAACTGTAAGCCCTCTAAGACCCCATCCCTGCTTGAGCATGTGTGTATACACTCACTCACTCACACACACACACACACACACGCACACACACACGCACAAGCACACGCACACACACACACACACACACACACACACTTTCCTTCCCACCACAAACCAACCTATACCTCTCTCTCTCTCTCTCTCTCTCTCTCTCTCTCTCTCTCTCTCTTTGTCTCTGTAGGCTGCTCCTCAAACCTCCCTTGCTCTTTGTTGATTTATGCCTGGACGTAGCTCCATCAAAGCTAGATTACTGCTCTCAGTGTTGCCTGGGATAGATCTCTGAGCGCCTAGGAGTAATACCCTACGGCAGATTGACTGACAACTGAGGTTATTATCACATGATTCTCACTGTCTATTTCAATTGTTTGGACTATCTGTGTCTGAATAAATGGCCATTACATTTCCAACCATAAGTGTATGTTTTATCAGCAGTAAAACAACAATTTAAGTTATCTGGGTGGATAAATAGCTTCATAGTCTTTTCTTTTTTGTATTTGTGGAAAATAGTCCTTTAAACTTGTTTAAATAATAACTTATCTCACCAGTTTATGCTTCAGCTGTGTTTACTCACCAAATGTGAGTTTAGCCTTAATAGCTTTCTGGAAGTCACAAAGGACACTGTCAGCTATTCAACACCATGTCATTTGCATTACGTTGGCCTGACACCTAGTGGATGCAAAATGCTGGTCTGAAAGGGGTCCCAGTAAGACACTGGGAATTAGATTGAAATTCTCATCTCCCATCTGTTGTCTTAAAATCAACTATTCATCACTCGACTCAATAAAACATGAGCTGCCAGTGCACTCTATGCCTACAAATTAAGTACAGTGTAATAGCCCCCCACAACTTGAATGCTTCACTTGATCTGATGTTTCATTTACAAATGGGATAGCAAAATGTTTGGTTAAATTCACAAGCAATCATCCAAGTCAATTATTACCTAATGATAGTCTTGAACACCTTAGGCGGAGAAATATCAGCTCAGTGAGTGAGCAAGTAGCTCCCAGTCAACACCTACTACAAATGACTGCCAAAATTAAACTGAACCTGAGAAAAGGCCAGGCAATCTTCAAATTATAATCATGAAGTTTATCATCAAGTCTAACACATTTTGATACTATTCATATACGTTTATACACAAACATAATTTCCTCTTTGTGTAGGCTACTTTGCATTGTCAGTGTGGTGGAGTTTGCGATTCCTGGTGTACAATAGCCTACAGATTATAAGGAAATTATACAGGCCTACAAATAGAAAAATGTTGAGTGACAGGAGCCAGCAGAAGCACACATTGCATGTATGTTGTGCAGATGTTTCCCGTCATTACCTGTAGATAATCTGGTACTTCAGAACCAACATTTTAAAAGAGAAACATATTTGCGACCATACAAGTATAAATACTGCCAAACACAAGTTGCATGATCTTATTTAGTTGTATTTGAAAGCAACATAAACAGTGAGTTCAGTTCACATTTTCTGTTCTGCACTTGACTTCATTTGACTTACTTTTGTATATGCCCTTTGTTAGTTTTCTAACCAGTAGTGAGTGACCCTAAGATGTGAGTCATTTTGAAATAATTTAAAAGGTTCCCTGATACATTGGCTAAAGAAAACTAAGAGCATCTACTATACATACGGGAAACGGGAGCACTCATTCCTAAGCGCATATATTGATTTCCTTTCATCTTTGTTTTCTCAATGAAAGCTTTATTTTATTAAATCAATGTGAAAGTTAATGACACCCTTTGTATCAGTGCTGGCCAGTGATATTCCACAGCCCATCTGGAAAGAGGTATAAACCAAGGTGTAAACAATCATGTTTGACACATGGTAATTAGGCAATGTTCTAGTAAATTAAACATTTTAAATCTAAAATTTTAATCCTTAAAACAGTTGATTTAGCAGCATCATATGGTCACTAAAGTTAAGGTCTAAACAACAGGTTTATGTTTCGGCACAGTCGGTTGTGAACATTCTGTAAATGTCTATGCCCTCAGAAATAGTATTTTATTTGATCAAGGAGAGCTGTCTGCCCTTCACACACACACACACACACACACACACACACACACACACACACACACACACACACACACACACACACACACACACACACACACACACTAATCATTGCGATCTAGATCCCCTGGGTATATGCCCTATTAGACCATGTGCTTATGAGAAGATAATCATATGGTGATATGAAGACACAGGAGCGGGTTGTGGGTGGCAACAGTGGGCTTCTGCTGCTGCATGAAAATGCTCTGCTGCAGATTGTGTGCCGAAGCCTTAACCATTAATATAAGTTGTTGCCTAAAGGCAAACATTAATGAGTCCTTTTCGTCAAGGTGAAGGAACAGAGATAGCTGACAATGTGCTTAACTTTAAAGGATGCAATCACAGCTTTGAATATGAGAGTGGGGTTATAAAATGACTCTGCAGACTTCTGGGCAAATGAGTAAAGCTTTTGCCCTTGGCTTTATGGATTGATGAGATCATTTTAATGTCAGGATCATGCAAAAAGGACAATTGTTCACTTCTGAGAGTTAATTGTTGGACGGCAGCATTTACCTGGATGTACTGATAACAACTTATTACCTTAAAATTTCGCTACTATGTGCTGTGTGTATTTTGCTTTGAAATAACCAAATGACCACATACTAAAATGGTTTAAATGCCAACGACTTAATTGATAAGGAACTTTTTTTTACAGTTGTCAGAAGGAATTTTTGTAGACACAAACACTAGATGTCGCTGTTTAGTTTTGACTGTCTACTACATAATAGCAGTCCTGTTTTCACAATGTCTCATGTGGGAGTATTGTGACCTCGGTTTTCAAAATCACAATTAGTTTTAAGTCTGAACTGATTAATACTATCTTTATTTAGTTTGTAAAATTGGTGCTCTTCCTGCATGTCTATTGACTTTTTTTTATCCTTGCAATTGCTGCTGTGTAGCTCACAAACAACAAGATGACAAACTGTCCTAGATGGCTAGTAAGTACAAGCAGTTTATGTTCTAAGTGAGTGATTTTGTTGTGCAATCCACATCCATCTGGAATTAAGTTGTCGTAGTAGCTCAAGCAGTAGCTGTAAACAAACCTGAGTACTAGAAAAACATGTCACATCTCGATCTGTGACGAATGAAAATGCTTTTAAGTTTTTTTCTTTTCCTGCATCAACAATTTTTGAGACAGCCATTTGATTCTACTCCAGCTTTAACACACGGGCAAACAATTATATTTTCTACCTTATGGTTTGTACTCCATGAAAGCTAGTACTATATAGTAGATAAGATTTCTCTGCTTCAGTGAGCATGAAACCAAACAAGCGTAGCAAGTGTAAAGATTACGCGAAAACATCTGCTGCTGATATCCTGTAAAGGCGCAGTCAGCCATTTGTTGTCAAGATCACATTTTGTCAAAATCTATGAATATCTCCTCACGATCGCTACCTGTCCGTACCTTGTGTGCGCTGACAAATAATCGGTTGTTAAAACACAGCCTAGGCTCTGTAGATGGGACTGTAAACAAAGGGTATGTAAACAAAGGGGACCACCATAGCTAGCAACATGCCTGTTTACAGAGCCTAGGCTGTGTATAAAAACTTGATTCTTTTTCAGCGGACACAAAGTGTGGACAGGTAGCGGATCGTGAGGAAATATTCAAAGTGATTTTGACAACAAGCACTGTTCAGAATCTCTGACACCACTTTTAAATAATGATATTTCTTTATTCTGAAAGGAAAACCACTGTCTGTAAAAAATGGACCCAAACCCATTACGCTGTGCGTCACGTGGCCTGAGTACCACAAGTAAACAAAACCTCTTGGTACATTTTAAACAAGCTGAACTCCAAACTCATCAAGGGGACTTCTTGGTAATATCAGTAGTCATGGTCAGTATGTTATACATGTGGATTATCTATTTCCTCATACCTAATCATATATCCGTGTGCTTCAACAGTAACCTAATCCTGTTTTTGTATCTCTGTGTTTTCAACTAGCCAGGCAGCCGTCTGCGCAGCCAACAAAGTGAGTGTTATCAAGTATCAGTGTTGTTTTTACTGCCACAATCATGTGCCAGAGACAGAGAGGATGGAGAGAATAGGAATGCAGAAAAGAGAGATTAGACGAAGAGGAAGTCATGAAGTGAGTTTATCATATTAGAGAAAGAGGTGGACAAAAAGAAAGAGAGAAATAGAAGAAAATAGCGAGATTACTCAGGAGTCAGACATACACTGAGAGAGCGCTCTGACATGTCACATGTGAGTCTGCTGCGGCGTTGTTGCCAAATAGAGGCTCTATTTTTAGGGGAGGAATGTACACAGAGGCCTCGTGGAAAAGGACCATGACAACAAACAGTACGCAACACGCTTCTACTAAGAGACAGCCCCCTTTGGAACATAAAGCCACACAGCATCAACATCAGAGAAACGAGGAAGAAAGTACAGGGAAATGTCAAGGCAGTGGATTTTCTGCTGAGATCTTGCTTCAAAAACAGAGAGGAACCCAAAGACAACGTATAAAGAGAGAGAAAAGAATCAGGTAAGTGATGTATTCCATTGAGGCTTCATAGGCTGCCAGCAGCATTGGACCTGTTTTGTCCACTATTAGTCTTTGGCAAGGCTTTGAATGAATTTGATGCAAATATTAATCAAACAAAAGCTAAACGTAATCAATTAATTGTGTTATTTCACTTTCATATTTAAAGCATGCAATGGAGGGGGGAAACGCTCCTATCACACTCATCCGGTTTAAAAGGCAAAATAAAATAAAACACATTTTATGAGGCTCAGAAAAAAAACCAATCACACAACAGAAGCGTCACTTGTTCAATGGCAATGAATGATGATTTCTATTGTAATCTACTTAGACAGCAAGACTCCGAAGGAATCAGACATGCGTGCTGTAGGCCCTATATTATTTTATGTCTTAGTGCAGCAGTGCCAACAGATGTAATGCATGATGTATAAAGCCATTTAACATAGTTAATCTTCTAGTTAGTTGGCTGAATGGTAAGATGTTCAGATTAGTGTTTGTTCCAATATCTGTATGCTCTTTGTCCATTCAAGGGATTTTATTCAGTATGGGTAATAATCAAGCCCACATTGTCTTAAACATTAGAGTTATGAGGTTGTGTTGATAACAGAATCCCTTTTCCTCACTATATTTTTTGCTGCAGTAAAATCTAGACTAAAAGTAAATCAGTGAAGTGTATAAAGTACTTCTACTCACTCAGTTGACAGCTGATTTTCATTATTTTACAGCAAACCCTCAAATAATAAATAATAAACTAAGCGAGTAGTCAATGGTAAATGCTTGAATTAGACATTGTGTAATGAGGATGGGGCTGCTTATATAAGTTGATGCAGCAGATTCAAGGTTCAGATCTGATGCTTTGACAATAACAACATGGCCCCCTTCCTCCTCAGCATGGACCAACCAGCTGTCAAGGTCTTCCACTTCAGAGACAAAGAGCATGCCTCTAACCTGCTCCTGCAGCTCAACCGACTGAGGCAGGAGAACATCCTGACTGATGTGTCACTGTGTTCAGATAACAAAGTCATCCCGTGCCATCGCAATGTCCTGGTCTCCAGCAGCCCCTACTTCAGAGCCATGTTCTGCAACAACTTCTTGGAGAGACAGCAGACCACAATTAACTTGAAGAGCATCACATCAACCATTCTGAGCAAGGTCATTGACTATGTTTACACAGGATTCATTAGCATCTGCATGGACATTGTCCTGCCTCTGATGCAGGCGGCATCCATGTTACAATACGACCGTCTCTTTGAGGCCTGCTCAAGCTTCCTCCAGGAGCAACTGAGCCCCGACAACTGTTTGAGCATGGCAAGACTCTCAGAGATTATGAATTGTAACAGTTTGAGATCCAAAGCAAAGGAGATGGCCATGAAGAGCTTCTGTGATGTGTCTGCATCTGAGGATCTGTGTGAGCTCTCCTTACCGGAGCTCATGGGATACCTGGCAGATGACAGTCTTTGTGCAGAGGAAGAGCAGGTCTTTGAGATACTTGTTGCTTGGGTCCACCATGATCCTTTATCAAGGCGTGGTGCCATCAGTGACCTCTTCAAGAAGGTTCGCCTTCGCCACATCCACCCCACCTACCTCTTCCAATTCATAGCCAACGACCCTCTGATCCAGTCCTCCACTCTCTGCACCGAGCTCATAGAATCTGTGAGACGCTTGATGTTTTCTGTTAGCACAAAATGCATCGGGGACACGGCGGTTGACTTCAAACCTCTCTGGGTGGCACCAAGGCGCTACTCCTGCAATGACATGCTGGTGGTGGTAGGAGGAAGGAAGAACAATGAGCAGACCTCGAGGGAGGCCCTGGTCTTTGATGAGAAGAGCCAGAAGTGGCAGGGGCTCGCCAAGCTGCCCATTCGTCTGTATAAAGCCTCCTACGTGGCCCTTCACAGTGTCTTGTATGTTATTGGAGGCATGACCACAAACACAAAGAACAGCCAGGTCATCGCGACTGTCTACACGCTCTCCCTCAAGACCAACCAGTGGCGGACAGCCGAGCCCATGCTGGAGCCCCGCTTTGCCCACCAGTGTGTCTCCTACCTCCACTTCATCTTTGCCCTGGGTGGCCTTCGGCCTGACAGACGACTGACAGGCAGTGTGGAGAGGTGAGCCGGACAACAAAAGTATCCACACAAACAGCATCTAACATGCAAATGTGGCAAATAAAAACACAGCTCTTAAAAATGTTTTCAGATACAACAGTATGTTCAACCAATGGGAGTCTATGGCTCCCATGCCTGAGGCTGTGTTGCACCCTGCAGTCGCGGCAACAAACCAGAGGATCTATGTGTTTGGGGGAGAGGATGCCATGCAGAACCCAGTCAGAATAATACAGGTAGGACACAATTGGCTCTTAAAGGTTACATATTATCCTAATTTTTCAGGTTCAACATTGTAATTTGGGTTTTCATCTGCAAACTTTTTTTTCATGGTGTAGTGTCCGAAAAAACCTTATTAATTGATTCAATCTATTGTGCCTTCCCCCCTTGGCCCCCTCCCCTCCTGCAGGTGTATCACATTGCCAGGAACATGTGGTCTAATATGGAGAACAGAACAGTGAAGAATGTGTCTGCTCCTGCCGCCATTATTGATGATAAAATCTACATCATTGGAGGTAGGTAATGGCGGCTATAAAGGCTAATAATGTGAAAGGAGTCTGGAATAACTGAGAGCCAGAGTCGTTTAGCAACAATCCATTACAACCAGATTAATTTTGCAACAATTCATTAGCATTTACCGATTAATGAGATTAAAGAGTTACGTCAAAGCATTCTGCCTGAGCCAGTCGCGCCATCCCTCTCAGAGTAATGTCTCCCCTGTCACAGGATATACCAGGAGAATGATCGCGTACGACACAAAGGCCAACCGGTTTATCAAGTGTGCCAACCTGAAGCAGAGGATGATGCACCACTCTGCCACTGTCCTCAATAATAATCTGTACGTCACGGGCGGACGTCACATCAATGGCCATGATGTCATCGAGGACTCGGACAATGTCGAGTGCTACGATCCAAAGACAGACACTTGGACATCTAAGGGGACTCTACCATATAAACTGTTTGACCACGGCTCCCTGACTTTGACTTATGTCTCACAGACAAGGGCAAAATCCTAGCTGAGGCTCAACATATATATAAATGATTATTGAGACTGTAAATCAATAAGTATAATTAGTATACGTAGAAAATACTTGTTGTAAATACAATGTTTCCATTTTGTAGTAGTTCTCCACTTTAAACACTTGCATGATGTGGACTAAAAGTCCCTAATACACAGACAAATGCATACCTCAAATATTCTGTCTGTGCGTGTGTGTGTATGTAAGTGTGTGTTTGTAGAGTGTAAATGTAATTTTGATACCTGATAATGTTCCTTTCAATTTTCCATCCATTGATTATTAGACAACCAACTTATGAAAACAAGCTATCCTGCTGCACAGCCCCTTCACAAGGGTATTTTGGGCCTGCTGTAAATCATGAGATTTCACTTGTCATGTTTAAATCCTGATGGCATTGTATTGTTTTGTGCAAGGCAAAGCTATGATCAGCTGTGCTGAGAGGTCTATGTCTGAACCAAGTGATCAAAGGCTATTTTGTTTATTTTGGACTTAAAAATGATGATGGCAAAATGATGTGTATCTAAGTCTGTCCAGGTCACTGGGTCGACTTTTATCAGCTTCAGTCAACAAATGACATATACACATTTATCTATGAGAGTTTTGTGAATCAAAATAATTTATGTTTCTTTCTCTTTGTATTGATCTGTAATTTAATTGTAACTTTTTTAAACGCCTTCTGATGTTTTTGTACTGGATTCTCGTTTATAACTTTTAATTTTTTACAATAAAAAAATCAGTCCACACATGTGACTTCTCTCCATCTTTATATCAGTACAGTCTGTCTTAAAAGTACTTAGTCAGTGGACAATAAATGCAATCTGAGCAGCACGTGGGTCCTGTATGTGTCATCCTGTCTGTGTGACCCTGCTAACACTCCACACAGAACCTTCACATGCCCAGACATGTTCCTGCCATCCGCACACTGGGGGACATAAGAGTTTAGAAAAGATATAATTTTACAATGAACAGCCTAAAATAGCATCCATGTTGAAATGGCTTTTCATCCACCTGTTGTAGGTAGAATTATAGCCAGGGTTGACCTAAGAAGTCCTAGCTGCCTTACATGAATTTGTATGTTACTTCTCAAACAGAAAGCAAGTGCAGGTGGAAAGAAAATAGGAGCCAAATGCAATAAGGGCACCAGATTTGGTTGCCTAGTTAGGTAGTTAATTTCACCGCAATTTAAAAGGCTAGGATATTTTGGCTGAAATGACATTGATGGTTAATATGAAAAATATATGTAAGTAAGATATCTGTTAAGAGTTACACAATATACAATTAAAGTTCAGAGACTCTGTAGAATGCCTGTTGTCAAAATCACTGTTTGTCAAAATCAGTGTATATCTCCTCACGATCGGCTACCTGTCCGTGCTGTGTGTGTGCTGAAAAAAAATCTGGTGTTAATACACAGCCTAGGCTCTGTAAACTGGTATGTAAACAAGAGGGCCCACCGTAGTTAAAACATGCCCGTTTACAGAGCCTATAGGCAGTGAATTAACACTAGATTTCTTTTTCAAAGCACACACAGTACGTACAGGTAGTAGTGGACAGTGAGTAGATATTCGGTTTACAATTTGAATTTGAATTTGAATTTGAAATTTTATTTCAGACATATCAAAAACAATGCAAAACAAAATGAAAAGCATAAAAACACAATAAACAAAATGTATGTTTAAGACTTCACAAAAAGAAAAAAAAGAAAAACAAATTACCTACATTGATGTGATATATTTATACTATATATTTATACAATGCATATATCTATATTTATATACAATCAATATATCCATATCTACATACATATTTATACAATCACTGAGTATGCCTTTAAATGATCCCTTAAAGAAAAGATCAGCAAAAGTCATTACATATATTTCATCAATGACTTTAAGTCACCTCTGTCAGCCACTTCATGTGTAGTCAACATAATGTGAACAGGGCATAGAGGCACTCTTCTATGAAACCAGAAGTCAATGGGTCAAATGTTTCAGTTACTCAGAGCCAGCGAATAAAGTGCTAGGGACAGTGGGTGGAGTGGTTAAGAAAAGGTGGGGGACTGGAAAGACTTTAGGTAACTTGATGTTATTTTGAGAAACAAACAAGAGGGCCACCACGTGAGGGGTGTACTCCTGTCTGTTACCATGCAAACTGGCAGATATGACAGACGACTGCAAAGAACGAGAAACTGATGAGCATCGTTTCACAACAGAGAGCGTGAGTGAGTGATGAAACTCCTCCAGGAGGAGCAGCAACAGGTGTATATGTGTGTGTGTGTGTGTGGGTGTCTGTGTGTGTGCGTGTGTGTTTGTGTATGTTTGCGATTACAGTTTTGGGAGGGGAGAGCAAGAATGACCAGCTGTCCTATCTGGTTACAACCTCACAACAAAAACATGGATGATAGACAGACGAAAGAGAGGAAGAGAGATGATTCGTCATCAACCTTTTGAATTGTTCTAAATTGATGTCTTATGTATTCATGTGCCTCAAAAATATTGAAATGATCATGGATGAGATGTATTGCTTACTGACTAGATGAGATTAAAACATACTGTACATTGGTAGATTTTGTTATTCAAATTACAACCGGACTAAGGATCTACAGCCACGCTTGCTGGTGCTAAATGCCAATGTCAGCCTGCGACATTGCCTGCCATTGTCACAGTGACAATGCTAACACACTATTTCAAGCATTGGCATGTAAACATATTGTTTACCATGTTCATCATCATAGTTTCATGTTGGCATGGTACCTGGAACAAAACAAAAAGTAAAGTTCAGGTTGTGGGCATGTCAGGGGACTGCCAAAATCCTTTGGAAAATATTGATGTTGAGATAATTAAATTTAAGGATTTTTTTTAACCTGCTGATAGGGCTAAGTATAAATGCAGGGAAACACTTAAAGGTGGAGAATGCTTGTTGTCAAAATCACTTAGGCTATATCTTATATCTCCTCAGTGAGACATTCACTGATTTTAACAAAAAGTGATTTTGACAACAAGCATTCTCAATAATCGCTGACAAAGCATATCTGTATTTCATCATTGTTTGTGATTGACTGAATAAACTAAACTGAGACTCTTTAGAGTTGCACGTCATAGCGTCCTTTTCAGTCCCTTAACAACTGGCCGAGCGCTATCTGGGACTTTCCATGTCATCCTGTTATTCAGCCAACTCTGAAAATAGACTAAATTAGACTTAAGGGACCCCACCATGCCCATTACTCTATAACCCCTGTAGTTCATACAGTACTATATCTTCAGTCTTGAAGTTTAACACACACCTCTGTTGCACACTCTCTATACAGTCACCCACATGAGGAACTGCTGTAATTGTAAGTCATGATCAATACACCTAGTCAGTCAGCATCTGCCCAATGTGCTTTGATATGTTGTCACCTGACGTCTTGTTGACAGGTTTTAACATGCAGTGCGTGTGTAGAGCTCTCTGACCTTTAGCATATATCAGGGTGAAGCCACAGATGCACCTGTTCCAGAAGCATCAGCAACACGGGATCTGTAATAGACATGACTGTGACGTTAGAATGGATTAAATGTGCAAAACAAAACTGAAACCGCTTTTGCTGAGAACCACTTTCCATTCTTGCTCATTCTGTGAGTGAATGTCACAAAAACACAACTAATTGAATACAAGAAGAGAAGTAAAGGATTCAACACATCCCTGACAGTGCAAAAACCACATCTGTCTCATCAACAAGCCTGGTCATGCCACACACAAACACACAGGGGGGCGTCTCAAAACAAGCACTTAGATCAACTGAAGCACTGGAATGGTGGTTCTTAGAAGAAGTGCTGCTGCTGACATTTTGTGCCAGTAGTATAGAGTGTCAGAAATTATGAGGACCAAGAAAATTCCCCGCTCTATTTCCCAATCTTCACACTGTCTCAGTGCATGTAATCATACACTCCTTCCATCACATGGATATAAATATGCACACACAGGCGTACACTACACACACACACGCACGCGCACACACACACACACACACACACACACACACACACACACACACACACACACACACACACACACACACACACACACACACACACACACACACACACACAAGCTTCCAGTTAAATAGCAATTAAATATAGACATAAATGAACTTGATTCACAAAAGCCTCACAGATGAGTGCATGTCATTTGTGTAATTAAGCTGAGAAAAGTTGACCCAGTGACCTGGACAGACTTAGTTACACATCCTCTTCAATGACAAAGTCCTAAATAAACAAAATATCCTCATTCAGCATTCACTGATCAGTTGGGGCAGTTTTGGGAACATTTAAATACAAAGGTCAACCCCCTGTAGACACACACACACACACACACACACACACACACACACACACACACACACACACAGCCACACAATCCACAATGCAACTCAATACCTTGGGGGGATTTCAAAATGACAACTTGCTATTTTTATAAAACCAGGAGTGACTAACAATCAGGGGATTTTACAGCACCGTTACTGTGAGACAGTAATGCTTTTATTTTGGTTCAAATGTACAGTGATACAAAGCCAGTACTGATAAGCTTGAGCAAATCCCTTCCTGAAAATCAATAACTTTAATTAACACCAATGCATTTGCTATTAACTCTAGTGAGACACTGTACAGTCCAAAGGGTTTCAGATTGTGAAGTCCTCAATAGGGTATGTAGCAAAAATGTAAGTAGTAGGCTGCAGTTCGATTTCACTATTATATCACACATTGGGATTTGTAAGAATGATTATTCCACATCAATGAATATCAGTCACAGCCAGTGGTGGAAGTGGTATGGAAAATACTTGGTTACAAATAGGGCCTGCATCCAAAATGTTATGTAAAATTACAATCAAAATATACTCACAGTATCCAAGGTAAACTTACCATGTATGATGCCCCCTTATCTATGAGCAGCAACAATAGGTTTTAATCTATCCACTCTTAACACTATACAAGATTAAAAAAAAATACAAATGGGTCGGGACTTCACGGACCAGTTACAACTTTATCATTCGAATTAGCATAAACAGCTTTCAAACCTGAGCATTTGTAATCAGCCTCATCATCGGCCCTCATGGGCCCTTAATAAATAATGCATTATACATAGGTTAGTCATGTGTTTTAAGCCAGAGCATCCGTGTGTGAAGGGACTGTTTACATTTCTTGTGACCTACCATTCTCTAAAGAAAAACCAACCCAAGTAAATAAGTGTCTTAAAATTAATATCATATTAGGCTACATTGTGTGTGCAGTTGGTTACTTTTCTGTCAAGTCCGGTCAAGTCTGCAGACACATTCGACTGTCTTTAAAACAAAAACACCAATAGCCTTCTTGTAAAGGGCTACGCCCCGTTGTACTGTGTTTTTGTATTGTAATTGTGTCTATTTTTACTTATTTGTTCACATAGGCTTCTTCCACATGTGTGTGAGGTGCTTAACAGTGTAGCCTAACTGTGTTTCTAAAGTGATATAAGGATTATTGTAGGCTATTAGTTTCACAAGCCGTTTAACATTTAATCAAACGCTGTCCTAAATTCCCTTGTTGCCCTGCGTGTCTCTACCTTCCCATGTCATGAAACGCTTCCTTGCCTCTGCTCCTCTGCCGAACAGCTTTTGCAACGCTGCAGTTGATAAACAAAGCCACGTGTTGCAGGGAAGTTTCCAAAGGGGGCGGATCTCAAGTATTTCCGGGTTCTGTGTTGGTGCATATAAGAAGAGCTGCGCAATGTCAACAGTAGACCAGAAATACGTCCAGAGCGAATCGTTTTCAAGAAGGGATACGTCTTAACACAAACGGGGATTATTTTCTGATAGTTTTTTTTGTTTTGTTTTACATTTACTGAACGTCATCGAAGCAGGATGCCTTTCCTAGGACAGGACTGGAGGTCACCGGGTCAGAGTTGGGTCAAAACCGAGGAGGGATGGAAAAAGACTTCGACGGACGACAAGAACAACAACATATCCGTTCAAAGGTGGGTGCTGAGAAGTGTCGCGGTCTCCATCACAACAACAGTTTTGGAAATTGCGCAACTGTAAAATACGCCATCACTTTAGTAGAGAAGGGGGCAGATAGTTTGAAGTAAGGGTGAACAGAGGCAATGTGTTTGTGATAGACGGACTGTTTTGTTTCCGTCTCATTAACCCCCGGGTCTTGTTTTCTTCTGGGTTGATGCATTGGTGTTCTTTTCCAGGCTAATCGCTAAACTATTAATAACCTCAGTCGCCACAAGTGAGGGGATTAACCAACGTCTTGAATGGGCTACTTTCCAACATGACTACACTCACTTTCTCACACTTAAACTTAAATGTCTGCTGTGACAAAGGTTCATGTAGGCCTAGAAAACAAGGAAGTAGTAGGCCTATATTTGAAACCTTATTTGTTTTGATGCTGGAGTGTGTTAACTGCACGCCTACTGATAACAAAAAGAAAACCATGTTGAGCTTCTAAAATGTGTGCTTTGTGTACCAAGACACCATGGTGAAGTGATGCCTCCTCCTTGTGTTTTTCTAGCTTCTGCAAAGCCGAAGAGGAGGAGGAGTGTTTCAACAAGGAGAACCTCCTGCTCTCTCTGGGCTACGACATGGCTGCCAAGAAGAGGAAGAAAGACCTAATGAATAACAACACCAAAGTCCCATGTGAGTCACAACCATAAAGCCACACAGGCCCAAGTACTATGCAAATATATTTAAAGGAAAACATCTTGTGTTATTTTATGCTTAGGGGTTATAAATCACCTAATATAATATACCAAAGTTAACTTCCGGGCCTAAAACAGGACAGGTCAATGAGGATTTGATGTAACATTCATGATGGGCATGCTTCCCTAATAATATGGTTTATGATTTCATTTTCCATCTTTTCACAAGCTGTATTTCAATTTCAAAACCATAGTGTATATATATCAACTCTGAAATTGTATCCTATAAGGGGGGGGGGGGGGGGGGGCGATGTTTGCATCTGACTGTCACATTGCTTAAAAGCTGCTTAATGAGGGGCAGGCCACTAATATTTAAACATTCTACTTTACCACAGATTTCAACAGGGAAAAGTGGATTTATGTTCATAAAGGAAGCACCAAAGAGGTAACACAACACACACCAAATCATTATTTAGTTTCACATCAAGCTATCCTATCAATCGTTGCTGATGTAAACATGCAAGGGGAAAACTCTACAACTCTCCTATTGAGGGTCGCAATCTAATACCCCTTATGATTAAATTCTCATAGCGCCATGGATATTGTACACTGGGAGAGGCCTTCAACCGCTTGGATTTCTGCAGCGCCATCAAGGACACCAGGAGATTCAATTACGTCGTCAGAGTGAGTCCTCGTCTTTCTATTTTGTTCCAATTTTCTTCTGTCCCGTCCCTTGATTTGTTTTTCTTCATCGGTGGTTGTAAGTAGGACATGTTTTTGTTCCTCTAGTGACAGCTAAGGGGTTTAGGTTAAGAGGGTGTGTAGACTTGTGCCGGGCTCTTATCAATGCTCTGCAGACAAGGGTCTCCCAGTGGTGATGATACTGACCCAGAAGGGAGTGTGTCCATGTGTGTGTATCTGTGTGTGTTTGTATCTGTATCTCTGTCTGTGTGTGTGTATCTGTGTGTGTTTGTGTCTGTATCTTTGTCTGTGTGTGTGTGTGTGTATCTGTGTGTGTGTAGTAGTAGGGGAATAGTGAGATGTTTTGCTGTTGTGTGATCGCTAAAGCCATTTGGCATCTCTACATTGAATTAAGCTCAACCAAAACAATTTTGAAATGAGTGACAGCTGTGCGGTGAGGTGCGACCACCCACCAGGGCTTTATGAAACCAGACCCTGTGGTTGTCAGGTGATTCAGACGTGCATACATTCGCAAACATTAACACACACACACACACACACACACACACACACACACACACACACACACACACACACACACACACACACACACACACACACACACACTTTTTACTGTCTCCTCCTGTATCACGATATATGATAAACTTCTCTATCTCTGTGCAATCCCAGTGAATGTGATGAGATGTATAAATTCAGGTTCAACCAGGAGGAGACATAACAATTCCCCATATTGTCATTAACAATGAGAGTGCAGGGGATCATGTTTTGTGGTCGTTTTGTTGCTTTTATCTACGACTATAAACAAAAGTGTAGGGTTTCACTGTGATATTATTCCAGAAGAACCTTAATACAAAATAATTTGTATTCCACAAACCATCTTATTTTTTTAATTTCTTTCCACAGATAGTTGGCTTTTACGTTTCTGTTTTGAATTTTCGGATTGCCCTTTTTTAAAGCAGGCTCCAGCTAACATTGCAGCATAGTGTGGTTAGCCCAAAGAACAATATGGCTGTGTAACACTAGCGCCCATGTCTGGACACAGTGTCCTAGGTCACTGCTCCTCACTGCTTGTGTCTGACGGCATTTGCGGGTTCAATTAGCTTAGTCTCAGTTACATGGATCAGGTTCTCCCCACAAACTGACAGCAAGTGCCCCCCCCCTCCCCCTCACTCCAAACAAATGGAGGTGACTTCAAGGAGAAAGAAACCTTCCAATGAACTTGTTTTATTCATTCCATCATATCATATAATGACAGGATGCCGTGCGACCGCTGTTGGTTTGTTTGGGGAGAGGTATGAGCCGCACGCTAAGCTATGAAGTGCAGTTTAAGCGAACAGCAGGGGCTAAATGTAGATATGGAAACTCATATTGTTCTGCCCGGCTGCTCTACAAAGAGAGCAACACTTGATGAGCAGCTAAAAGAATGGCACGGGATTAGGGTTTAGAAATGGAGCTGGGAAGAATGAAAGGATGTAAGCCAGGAGGGTGCGAAGAAGCTTAAAACTGTTCAAAACCGACAGGGAGGCTGAGCAAGCAGGAGAAAACTCATTTAGCTCAAAGTGGGGCTTTTATTATGATGACTCCCCCCCAAACTCATCAACTTTTCATTTTAGGATTTGGCTGAATGTTTACTTTTGCTGCCCTTTTTCTTTGTTTCACAAGATTAGAAATAGGCAAGGAGTACTAGTGTTTGTGCTGGCTCTCTTCTTGTACACCTAAGTTCCCCCCCCCACGCCAGTCTAGCAGAAAGTAACCCACAATATGTTGATGTTGTTATGATGAGAGGAAGGTCACATGCTCCGGTCAGAATTGAGCAAGAGGCGAACTTGAGTTTCTCCATGATGTCACAGTGTGTGTTACATGCCACCCTGCTGGGACCCGCTGTTTGTCTGTTAGCCAATGGCCACACACACACACACACACAGTCACTCAAGTTCCCCCCCGCCGCCTGTCAAATGACTCAGCTAATTCACATGATGGGGAGGATCGGGGGTCAAATGATTAAAAGCTTGTTTGCTGCTGTTGTTGACAGCCTGGGCCAGTAGCCAACACCTTTCCAGCAGCTTCTCCCCCATAGAGAGACCAAGTGCCAGGATAACGCTGTTATAAGGTTGCTGGCTCCGCCTTCACTGGAAAGTAATAACCAGGTGGAACCACTCCAAATTAGTCCTAGACAGCGTTTATTGTTAGGATTGCAAGTGCCTTTTTTGTTGTTGTAAGGATGCGGCATAACAAACAGCACGTAATGAGGCAGTGGAGCGGAGGAGAGTCTCGGCAAGCTGACAGGATGAAATTTATGTTTGGTTTCTTTTCTTTCTTTTTCTCTGCTCTAGCTCCTGGAGCTTATCGCCAAGTCCCAGCTCCCCTCGCTCAGCGGCGTGGCACAGAAGAACTACATGAATATTCTGGAGAGAGTGGTACAGAAAGGTGAGCCCTGTCGCTCTTCTCAAGTCACTTCACTAGTTTGCCTCTGAGTTTCTCTGCTTTTTTATGTGTCCAAAGGGTTTTATCTTTCTGCCGTGGTTGGTTTCTTTTTCACACACACACACACACACACACACACACACACACACACACACACACACACACACACACACACACACACACACACACACACACACACACACACACACACACACACACACACACACACACACACACACACACACACACACACACACACACACACACACACACACACACACACACACACACACACACACACACACACACACACACACACACACAGCTCTTAGCTGCACAAAAATACACATTTGAAAAGTTCGCCCCTAATTCAGTGTCCATTTCATTTTCCTTTATTGGGGGATCACATATACAGACAGGTAGAATCCTAATCTTTCCTAATGACATAAACACACATAGTATAAGACGAGCAAACATGCAAGCCTTCCTGCTCTGTTGTTTGGTGAGGAAACGAGCCCTGACCACATCTAAAGAAGCCTGGCAGAGTATTAAGTGCTTTAATGGCCCAGTGAAAAACCGCTGACAGTCACCAGACCCCCCCTCCTCCTCCCTCCGCAAGCCACAGTGTAAACTTCAATGTTCCCTCTCTGCTAAACAGAGATTCGGAGGTTGTTTAGGTGGTGTTATGAAAACCACCCGGCCAAATAATATTAGGGTCATAGGAGGAGAGTACTACAGACGCTCCAAAACCTTTTGTTTTCATAATGTGCTTTTTTTTTTCTCCGATTGGCACAATAAATATTTCACTGTGTGGCTGTTTGCCTGGTAGATCCTAATCTCTCTCTATAACACCCAGGCTTTAAAAACCTCCCTGTTGGGTTTGGGATTGCAGTCATAAATGGAGTTTAACGAGCATCCTCTCCCTGATCTCTTCTCCTCCTCAGTGCTCACTGACCAGCAGAACGTGCGTCCCATCAAGGAGCTGCTGCAGTCGCTCTACCTCTCTCTGTGTGGTCTGGTGCAGGACATGGGCAAGTCTGTGCTGGTAGGCAACATCAACACTTGGTTCCACCGCATGGAAAACATCATGCAGTGGCAACAGCAGCTGGACAACATCCAGATCAACAGGGTAAGAAGCATCTTTAGCCTTTAGAATACTGAATCAAATAGTGAGACAAATAGTCAAGTGCTCTCATGATGAATAACGTCTAGGAAGTTCCAGAAGGACTCAAATTTCCATTTTCATTTCATTGAACCTTTATTTATACTCGAGAAATCAATTTACAATGATAACGAGTCAAACGAATGCAAAGCAAAAGCAACAATAGAAACACGATATACAATGCAAAGACATCAATTGCACAACAAGTTGCTTAAGAGACGAAAAAAAATGTAAACATTTAGACAGCAATGTATAATGGCTGTAATTAAAGTGAAAGTACAATATAGCCTGATTTTAAAACAGTTACAGGTAGAGTTCAACATTTTAGAAATGATTCTAACTTCCTTTTTTAACTTTAGCCTTTCTTCCTCTTCCCGTTTCCTTTTCAGCCCACATCTACAGGCATGAGTCTGACCGAGCTGCCAGCCAGCCTGCAGTTAAACATCATGCAGCGTCTGACTGACGGCAGGGACCTGGTGAGCCTGGGCCAGGTGGGGCCAGAGCTGGGGGCCCTCGCCGAGGACCGGCTGCTGTGGAAGAGACTCTGCCAGTACCACTTCACAGACCGACAGGCACGTCTCAATCAATGAATGCTCCCTAAATATGAATGAGAACGCTGTATATATACACATACTTAATATAAATGCCTGACACTGCCTCAGATGACCTACTACAGGCTACATACTTGAGACTGTATAGGAGAGTGGTCTTCTAGTTATATTTATGTGTTGAATTTGACATTTTCTATATTTGTACCCTTTTTTCTATTTATTGAGTAGGAAAGTGTTTTCTTGAAATGTGAATTATCCCATAATGGCTAGAATGTGTAAGAGGCCAGACAAAAAAAAATAATTAATGAATTAATAAATACTTCCCATTATTCTGCAAGCAGGGTCAAACATCCCTGAAAATCAAGACCGGTTACTTGTAAATGGGAGGGTACTGTACAGTGTGCATACTGACACTACAGTAACATAGCACCACACATTTTAAGTTTGATAAGCGAGTGCAAAGGTCTGAGGCTTTGAAAGGAAGTATGTTACAATTAAGCTTCCCTACAGGTTAGAGTGCTTTGGATTTACTGGAGTTTGCTATGGGGAAAAAAAATCCATCTTTTTGAGTGGTTACTTTAAGTGTGTCAGTGAAATGGGGTACGAATAAAATTCTCACGGTAGCAAACACTAAAGTGGATATTTCAAAGTATGCGAGTCACCCTGGGTCACGTCTTAAAAAGTCTGCTTTCCTCCTGTTCCTTCTTAGATCCGAAAGCGCCTGATAGCGTCAGACAAAGGTCTCCTGGAGTGGAAGAGGATGTACTTTAAGCTGTGCCGCTGCTACCCTCGCAGGGAGCAATACAGTGACACCCTGCACTTCTGCTCGCACTGCCACATTCTCTTCTGGAAGGTAGCACATTTTCTTCTTTCTTTCTCTAGCTTTGGAGCTTGATAAAAGTTGATGGAAGATTAAACGGAAACAAAAAACTTATATTGATCGGTGTGTGTGTATGTGTGTGTTTTTTTTTTTTTCTTTCAGCAAGACACAAACCATCCCTGCACAGCCAACAACCCTGAGAGTTGCACCATGGCCCTCTCCCCTCAAGACTTTATCAACCTTTTCAACTTCTGACAGCCCTAAATTCCTGATGAACTGTTCTGACTGTACATAGTGTACATAGAAAATGTACCATATTGTTTTTTTGTTTACTAGCACATGTGATTCCTGGATGTGTATTTTAGTTGAGGTAAGACTTGAAAGGTGTTCAGGCAGTGGGACAATTATGCAATCGAGTTTCTTTTTGAAAGAGTACAGAGGTCTCTGTTGAAAGCGAGTGGATGTGGAGGGAGAGGAAAAGAGCTGTCAGAGATTGCTCTTCGTTTAATATGTTTTTTTTTTTAATTATATTATCCTCCAAAGTTAACACAAATCTTGACCTTTTTTAGATATTTGCTTTTGTTTTTTTTCCCAATTTTGGTTTCCTTTTTTATTTTTGGTTTTCAAACCTTGTAGCAGTTTTTGTTTGTTCTCAACACGAAGAAGGAAGATTTTTTTTTTTCAAACTAGTTTGGAACTGTGATTTGTTTAATATATTACAAGGCCTGCTCTTAAAGGGAAGGGCGGTTCAGTGTGTGTGTGTGTGTGTGTGTGTGTGTGTGTGTGTTTAATGTTTGGCGCTGGTACGGAGAAAAGTCGCCGCAGAAGAGATTATGAATGTAAGCCAGTGATGGATCATTAGACTGAGTGCTGATTCTTTGATATGTTTTCTATTGTCCTTTTTTCACTTTTATAAGGATTTGATATGACTTTTCTTTGATTATTATTTCTTGTGTGTGTGTGTTCATTTTCTGCTGTGGCTGCAGAAACAGCGACAGCACCTTAATGCAGCATTACCAAAGATATCAAAGTCAGTATAACAATGGCGTGTGTGCCTTTATCATGACACTTGAAACCGGTACAGCTAAAATCCTTGTTTGCAATTATTTCACAACCTGCTGATGCTGTTTTGATCATCACCAATATTGACAATTGTCTCCTTTTGCAGAAGAGTGCTTCTTACAATATGAGGTCCTCTGCTACCAAAGTTGACTGTAACTGAAAAATGTTTTGTAGCTTATTGCATGAGTTTTATTTTTTTTTATATATAACACCCAACAGATTGAGTTTACTTATTTATTGAGATTCCGGCAAGTGGCTCAGCTTGCACTATTGGGTATGAAGGAATGGAAATATTGATGGAAGAAAAAGGGGCAAACTTTCCTGTTATTACTGCTCAGACAGCAAGGACTGATGCTGTACATGCTATGCAATGAGTTCTGTTTATGTTCTGTTGAATAAATAAAATGAAAAATACCTAATAATCACCTCTGCTACTAGTTCTATGCAGTCATCACACCTCACAGACTTTAACGGATGCACACACACACACACACACACACACACACACACATTGAAGCATCATGAAAGACAGTTGTCTTCAGAGGGATCAAACTATCAATGGCTTCTTTCGAGGAAAAACTCCAGCTGCTCTGTGGGGTTATGTGCCAGAATAACCCAATAGTGCTCTCTACTGGACAAACAGTGAACAAACAGCAGGGTAGTAGTGACTAAGGCTCAATCCCAATTCACCCCTTTGCCCTACCCCTCCGAATTGCGCGTTCACGTGAAGGGGTATGGGTGTCCCAATTCCCTCTGGAATCAAGGGGTAGGCGTAGGGCCAAACGGCCCTCCAAACAGAGATTTTCTGGACCCACACTCCAAACGAAGGGTTAAAAGAAATTTCCCCGAAAGCGGTGCCGTGTGTCAACGGAAATGGATGGGAAGATTGACAGCCGCGAATGTAAGTTGTTTCCTCAGTTAGTAAAGTACTGAAAATAACGATTATCACCGTATTATCTTAGTTTTACCATGTATGCTTCGTGGTTATGTTGTTTAGTGGATCAAGATTGTCAAAAAAGATCGCTAGTAACTAGCTAACTAGCTAACAACACATAACAGTCATTAGCAGGAGCCGTTGACGCCCCCTTTCAGGCTACACACACACACACACACACACACACACACACACACACACACACACACACACACACACACACACACAAGAGAGGTAGCCTACCCAGCGTATGAACCATAAAATAGATCGCTAGTATGTAGCTAATAATTTTGCATTACATGATAGCAACGCTAACATAAAAAATAAATAAGGACATGATAAACCATACTATGGACCTGTGTGTCTGAAATAAAGTTTCAGACACACATTTAAATTGATGGGTGGATAAATTTAAATTGTGTGTGTGTGTGTGTGTGTGTGTGTGTGTGTGTGTGTGTGTGTGTGTGTGTGTGTGTGTGTGTGTGTGTGTGTGTGTGTGTAAAGCAGGAGCTCAAAAACCTAATCTTATCTTCCTTCTAATTTTTTTCTTACTTTTAGGAGAGCCAAACATTGAAAAGGCATCTACCTCTGTCTCCTCTCCTGTGCCATCTGCCTGCGCCTCCTTTTCCACGGCCACCTCAAGCCCCTCAACTTCTCCACCAAAAGAAAAAAAAAAAAATAACAATCCAATTCTATTTTGGAGTTCCTTGCTGAGGAAAGCTCACTTTTTAAGATTGTTTGAAAGGATGATAGAAAAAATGATAAATTCTTGTATTCCTGCGCTTGTGATTCTTGAGAAGTGGGACAAAACAGGGTGCAATGTTGAAAAAATACAAACCCTATGTTTAGGCAAATTAAATTACATGTATGTATCCAACATACTAAGCTACTGAGCTAAGCTTTGACACAACCTCCCAGCTTTTGTCCTTTTTATCCAAATGGGCTTTTTAGCTTGCCATTTCTTACTTTGTGTCAACTCCATCAGACACCAAAAAACACAAATTAATTCTCCCTCAATTTATGCTAGACCCATGAGATCACAAATATTCACCAAAACTAATAGAGGCCACAAAAAATATTTTCAAAATGTATATGAATATAAAATAATTGAGTTTTTCTAGTAGCCATTTGGTTTTTCAGGAATTTCAAGATTTCAAGATGTAAAATATTCTAAAACTACAACACTTATCAGCGCCTGTCTGACTCTAATGTACTCTGCAGAGGTAGAATGTGACCAGAGGGCCTTCATAGTGACAGCTGCCCCTTATTTTGGCTGATTTTATTACATTTAATGGATTGTCTGACGGTGGTGACAAAAAGTGTCCCACCACTTTGAAACCATATAAAACATGAATGTGTTGAAGAAAAACTGTTTTTATTGACATGAGAGATTATTTAGTGTTGCTTTTGATGAAAAAAGCACTTTTTAAATAATTAAAGTAAATTTTTAATAGGTTTTATTGCATATGAAAGATTGAAACCCTCTCTGTGGAGACACTGTTTTGGACATCATGAGAAGATAACAAGTGTCATATATTTGACATAATAATGAAAAAATTAAATTTAAGGGGATAATTGTGCTCCAGACATTCTATTCTTAATCCCTAATACCATTTTAAATTTTAAATATTTTTATTTTTAAAGATAACAGCAGTTACATATGGAAGACGGCCTTTCGTCCCGGTTCTCAAGAATCACTGATGTATTTATTTATTTATTGTCACTTGTATCATCAATATTAATAATTTTTAAATGTTTTTAGATATTTTTATTTATTGTCCCTTTTCAATTGTTAATAAAAAATGATTGATTATAACATATTGTGATCATTGATACCTTATCCACTAATGTAGCTAGTAGTTACATGAAGGGGTAGGGATGTCCCATTTCATAGGGGTAGATTTTTCTCCCTACCCCTTCACACTCCGTTTGGAGGGCCAAGGGGTAGGGGAAGGGGTGAAAATGAGAAATGGGATTGGCCCTAAGAGTAATTCCTGGTATTGGTACAGCGGGTACTTGGCACGGCAGCATGACTAACCATGAAAGATGATGTTTTCTCTGCTTTGTAGGTTCCATCACTATTGGCACAGTTAAGAGGGTTATGGTTTGAGGAGAGTTCCTTACTTGGGCAGATCATTTTAAACGGTGCGTAGACGATGAGACACAAAGCTGAGGCTATTAAATAAAAAAACAAATGAGAAGTTATTAAAAATGCAGCTCACCGAACCCATAAGGTGGTAGGGGAAACATCAAGTGCTGTATGTTGACAATCAAGTGGCATTAAGCTAAAAAATGTATGTTACTAGGAATACCTGCTGTATAATAACAATAATGATAAAGTATGAACTCTATTTGGAGCAACTATAAAATCTGCAAACAAAGTTTTAAAGTGAAATGTTCTCAAACAATAGCTTTAATTGTTGCAGTAGGACAGCAGTTGAAATGAAAACTAAATAAAAAAAAAGTAACCCATGGCACAATATAAACAATGGAATAATTCATTGCTGGTTACACAATATTTTGAAATAAATAATATGTATACAAACGGTAGGTAAATAAACATGAATTAACACATGGGTCATTGTAGTTGTGTGCGTTTCCCAGTGCGGCACATTGTACAAACGGTATAGGTAGCTTTTATGAAGCAGTTCCGCATTTAAAAGCATGACGTGCATGACCAGCAAAGGCATGAATGATAACAACTGTCAGGGCAATAATATGCTGGGGTGTATTTGAGGCTGTATTAAAAAATGAGAGACGGTCAATCCATTTCACATAGTTATCAGTGAAAGCTGAATATGTCACCCTCATCTGCCTCATTTACAAATCTGCTTGTTTAAGGCAGTTTCTCCCCTACATTTTTATTTACATCAAAAAGGTACCAGTGTATTGTTGCCTTGACAGCAGAAAAAGAAGGCAATGTTAATAATACATTCCCAACTCTTTTTTTTTCAAAGATAAACATTGTAATCTCTTTTCATTTCCTAACTAGGCCTTTCTAAAGTTGTGTGAGTCATAACTTCTATAGCAAGCTACTTGACTTGCTAGCAACCACACTACTAATTTCTTTAAATGACCGGTAACACTTCACAATAAGGGTACATTAATTGACGTTAAAGCTTATTTAATGCTATCAATGGTTAGTAAACGTTTATTAAGCATTAAGTAACTGTTAATGCTCAGTAAAGGTAAGTTAGTTTAGTTAATTAATGTTTTGTTAAGAATTCACTAAGCATAACAGTTAATTCATACTTACTTAATGCATATTAAGCATTATCTAAGCAGTGAACACCTAGTTATTGCTTTGTTGATGCTTATTAAGCACTAACAGTTCATTAATGTACCCTTATTGTTAAGTGTTACCAAATAACCCTTTTCTAACTACTATCATGCAATCATATCATCTACAGTGTGTGCCCTTGAAATGCATAAACAGCATCAGTAGTAACTCTTTGATTTTAACCTCCTACTATAGGAGTCGCAAGCATTCAACGATACAGAGGAATCTGTCCGAATAAAAGCTACAAAGTTTGTTGCATATTGTCATTTTAAAAGAATTTTTTTTCCCTTATAAAATGTGTGTGTTTGTTTATCTCCTGCATCCCTTCTATAGTATGTTAAGATATGACATGAGAGCAAAGGAACATTGTGGGGTTGTCATATAATTATACTGCCAGTAATGTCCGGTGTGGTTATGCATCTCCTTGACGGCAGCAAATCCTTTCCATTTCAAGTAGAGCCTGTTTGAACACATGGAAGGAAACTGGTCCAAACTGGTTCTTGCTCTCCTCGGTTGCCTTGATTAGAACGGTTACTAATGGGGTTATTGAATACTGACTTAGGCATTGAGCCATATGTGTCAGCCTTGCCCCCCCGCCCCCCACACCCCTCCCAATAACCTTGTACATCCACCTTTAACATGCTTTGATATCCATTCAGCTTGGGCAGCGTTTCACTGTCTGTCCGTCTGAGCTTGCGGTGCATGTTCTCCAGAGGGAGGGAGAGAGAGAGAGAGAGAGGTGGCGTGAGGTGAAGAAGGACCCCCACACAAAACCTGCCAGAAGGTTCAGACAGGCACGAGCTGCAGCGGAGGATCCCGAGATGCTGAGAGTCTCCAGTGGTTTATGTGACCTGTGTGCGCACACAGACGAAGCACTGAGCTCTATTATACGTGACACAAACAGACAATGATATAAGATGACTGTTTGTTTTTTGTAGTTTCAAAAGAGAGAAGCAAAAAATGTGGCACGGATGGAAAATAGCAAAGAGCGACAGTTACCAGAGTAGAGGTTAGTAAATGTCACACAAGAGGTACGTTCTCTCGTTCATTGTTCTGAATAATCCACTCAATAGCATCCCAGCCCTACAGATTCACACAGAGAAAAAGAGAGAAAGAGAGAGAGAATATTAAAGGAGAGACCTAAACCAGACACTGAGGTAAAGGCAGTTGGAAATACGTTTTATAACGTTTGGCTTGCATCCCAGTTTAAACCCTGTGCAAAAGATTAAAAGAAGTGCACAGATATACAGTATAAATGTACTTGTTTGATTTTGGGTTGTACCTTTCTGGCATTAGCTGACATCCTCCTAGCCATCATCCCCTCCAGGTAATTGCTTAGACTCACTCCCTTGACTGTGATGATGGCCTCTTGGGTTAGGACGGTGCTGAGGACAGACAGAGAGAGAGAGAGAGAGAGAGAGAGAGAGAGAGAGAGAGAGAGAGAGAGAGAGAGAGAGAGAGAGAGAGAGAGAGAGAGAGAGAGAGTTTGAATAGAGTGAAACAGGAACATAGGGCACAACACCTGGCACCCGCAGGAACAAAGTGTGGAGCTCTCCTGTTCCAATTTCTCCTTGCACTCTTACATAACTCACACACACTATTAATTCACAATTTAATTGTCCATTGAACTTACACATCAGGGTTGTCTGGGTGTGGTCTGTAAACAAGCCTCTCGTCCACTGAAATCAGGTTGGTGAGAGTGATCTAGAAGACAGAATCCATTTGAATCTCCTTGTTAATATTTGTTAATTATCATAATTCTAACACTTCTGATTTGTTAATGAACATTCCTGTTTTGGAAAGAAAGCAGCGCATATACGGAAGTGCATTGTGTGGTCAGTTCTATTTCACAGTTTGTCGAGCAGCAGTGGTAGCTTCGAATGCCGTTGCTAACCATTGCTGATTGACTCCACAACAACAACAACTTACATTAGTTGAGCACAGCTCCATCTTTTTCTCATCTGGGTCCACTATGGAATGTTCCTTCACGTACGTCTGCCCGTGGCTGGTTCCCAGTATCTACAAACACAACAATACACGAAAGTAAGCACAGTAAAATGAGCCCAGATATCTGCTGACATAGGGAAATATCATCAGGACCCACAACTATCTCTATTGTGTGTGTGTGTGTGTGTGTGTGTGTGGATGACTGACCGCTCGTACGATGCCCGGTAGGCCCCACTCTGTGCTGAGCAGTCTGTGGCTGTGCAGGCGTCCCTCTGTGTCCAGGCTGCGGTCCAGCACGTCCACCCCGACCACGTTGGGGTTCATGGGGTTCGGGTACTTCCTCATGGCAGCCTTGACCACCGTCTCCCACGGGTAACTGAACACAACAACAAAAAAATGGTCAAAATAATATGCAGGAGAAGAAACACATTATTCTTCTTTACTGTTGGCCAAAACTTGATGACAATTAAACTAGGTTTATAGGAGGGGTTATTTTTTCAAGATCTAGAGCTGTTGTGTGCTTGATCAACTTAAAACTTCCCCTGTGTGCTTCTCTGGGACAAAACTGGGACTGGGCAAGAGGTGATGATGACGATAACTGATGTTCAATTCTCATATAGTGACACCATTAACTAGTAGCCTATAGTAGCCTATAACTACTATAGGCTACAGCAGGAATTAACTGACCAGAATCATTACATTCAGATTGGTTTAAGCTCAGTTACTGAAATTCCCAGCAGCGGCGTGACGTCACTAACCTGAACACATGTTCCGTGCTCCAAATCTTCATTTTGTCAAAAGGCAGTCTCTACCTTATCGCTGAAACCGAAACTATGCCTCACTGGACCATCTTCACATGAGAAACCAGCTCCAGTAATCAGAGGACAGGGCCTATGATGGAAACGCACGACCATCAATGCAGTAGATCGGCGCTCTTCTTAGCAAAGCAGCAGTTGCGCAAAGTCTGTGCAATATGTCCCACCGGTTCTGTTGTCGCATCAACAGCAGGCAGGAAACATGTAATTTATAGGTAAAAGCCATAGACTGTATGGTAATAGGATACAGTTTGTGCAGTTAAGGACAAGGGAGAGAAGCCGGTGCAACAGCAAAGCTTCAAAGCGTCGAGCCAGAGAGGATCCTGGTAAAGAGTTTCAAAATAAAGCCGTTTTAATGACCTTTTATGATTGCAACTTGTTTAACCGACCTCATCCACAGCATGGGGCAATTAGCATTACAATAACATTGACTGTGTTCACTGTGTTAAGTGCAAAGTTTCCATTGTGTGTTAATTCCACCAAGAGCTTTTTTTTGTTGGTCCAAATAGGCAAAACGATTTTTTTTTACAGTTTTATTTTGAAGAATATCACTGCTTTTCCCGCCTCACTCTGACTGTGTCTTTCTGACTTGACGAAGCTGATGTAGCGCAGCTGCGGCATCCGCCTCCATTTGTGCGCATGCGCATAGCATCTTTCCATCAGCCTCCGGTCATGAGCGATGCTACGTCAAGCTGGACAAAGACATCAAGCAGCAGGCAGGAAACACAGTGAGCCCGCGCTCCAATAAAACGATATGGACTGGAGACAATATTATGAATATTCTCTAGAACGTAAACTCAAACTGCAGCAGCAAAATAAGAGAATAAGAATAAGAATAGCTTTATTGTCCACCTTGGTGGAAATTTGTCTTTGGCTTCCCACATACACACATAACATGTTGAACACATAACAGTGGCACATACAAATACACATCAAGACAAGACAGAACAGTGCAAATGACAGTTAGCAGCAAATAAGTTAAATCAATACTATAAATCTGCCAAACAGTGATACAATCAGACTGTGTTCAATGCCTGAATGGCAGAGGGAATTAAGGATTACTTTATGAAATATGTTATTAATTATTACCAATCAAATACTAATTGTTATTGTTAGAAATATTACAATAATGATATTACACTGCCATTCAAGTTTCAACTAGCCTACCAATAGGCTATATATTATCAATATTTTATTATAGCCTATTTTATTTATGTCAATTCTATCGATGACAGTGATTATTTTAATAGGCGTAATTATTATTTTAAGAATTGAGACAAGACATCAACCATTAGGCCATTTTGCATGTTCACATTTTCTACTGTGCCGAAGGCAAGCAAGTGTGTAACATTTTATTTCGAAAGTCTGATTGGAAGGTCACGGTGTATTGTCTCTGGCTTGCCACTGGTCCTGTGCGACCAGAGGCAATTCATTGAAACAGACGCGCAGCGGAGGCTAGTGTGGTCTCTTCACGAGAAATTCATGCCATCGCCGTTTTTTTCCGCGGCCCGTTTATTTCACTCTGGATGCGGAACAATACGCAATTTCATAGAAAACAAGCTCAGTCGATTACGAGCCGGAATAACGCACACCGCATGACCTTGCGTTGAATGTCACTATAGACGGATTTTCTTTTTCATTTTTTTTATAAGCACCGTATCGGTCAGGTAATAAGCATCTTCATTTCAGTCGATATTAGGGGATGCTGCTGTAGGCCCAGGCTATGTTGCCTTTGGGCAGTGATGCTTAGGCTACATGTTTTATGGGCATTAATCCTGTTGTTTCACAGATGAGGTCGGAATCAGTTTAGGATTTTCATATCATATTGATAACAGGACTGCTCATGCAGCAGAGGTGAAGGCCGGACTGCATGCCGCATACTGCAAATTTGCTATTCACTCTGATTATAAACCCACTGTACATTTGCCTACAAGCCTTTTTAGAAATGTCACACGTGCGATTAAATGTTTATTCTAACAGTAGGCCTAATGTTTGGTATATTTTTAGAGCAGTAGGCGTAGAGCGCATGCAGGAGTAGCCTAGGTAGATGCTGCAGCAACGCTTGATCCTCTCCCGGCAGGATAGAGAGAGGGGGGGCGTTATCCATAGGATCATCAAATCATGCCGTGTGTCTGACTATGAACTCGCTGCTCATCAGCGTATGCGTCTGTCTGGTGACCCATTTCCAATGCAAATGTGGGACAAGAGGCTTTCCCCCTCATTATAATAGCCACCAGGTTGGCAGGTGGTCGCTCTCAATCCAAAAATCTGCTGACACATGCGCTTTGCCAGCCGGTTCTACCAGCCTTTGTGCGCAATGAAGCCTATAGCCTACAGCCCATCTATCATGGCTTCCTGTGGGCTTAAAGCTGGCCTTCTGCTGGCCTGGCTTCATTTCTTATAGCGCTGCATACTATCAGTGTATTATAACGTAGGATATAGCCTGCAAGGGAATTACTATTACTTTCCAGTTTGGCAAGGTTTGGTGACGTTGTTGATTTCTGACCTTCTGGAAAAGGACTTTGAGGCTCCAGCTGATCCAGCACCATTAATATGAAATGACAAGTAAACGCTTAAGAGGTTAAGAGGCCTCTATTCTCACACCTGTCTCTTTAATTTCAGGTCGTCGGCCACAGCCATGGAGATTGTCACACATTTAATTAATGACACCATAGAATTCTACAAATGGACCCTAACCATCGCAGGTAACGTTCATGCATTTCTGTCATTTCTGGTTGTCAGTTATTTTTTAGGGAAAATGTGTTTGACAAGTGACCATCATGTGTAGACGATTGTATACACACCATGTATAGCCTACATCTACAAGAGTGTTTTCTTTGATAGGAGTGAATAAAGAGTGAGTCACAGACCTGCTTGAACTGGAATCAATGCAGGAAACCAGCAAAGGAGGAATGTTTCATAATGATGCATCTGCTACATTGCTGTGATGAAAAATTAAACTGTGTCCATATAAGATAATTAACTCCTATATTATATAACATTCTGAAACTATCACAGACACCATTAGAACATGGGTGTTTTGCGTCAAGCTGACCCCCCAGACATACAGGTATAACAAAAATCTGACATGATCTGACCCTCCTGCCCAGCACCTGTATGACCTGAACTTAACAGACATTGAAGCTTGCAGAGTACCGTTTTAATGCCGATATAAAGAATTTGTTTTGTAATGTTATGAGAACATCTATCCCAACAGACAAGCGAGTGGAGAAATGGCCACTGATGGACAACCCTTTGCCCACACTGGCCATCAGCACCTCCTACCTGCTGTTCCTCTGGCTGGGGCCCAAATACATGAAGAACAGAGAGCCCTTCCAGCTCCGCAAAACCCTCATTGTGTACAACTTCAGCATGGTCTTCCTCAACTTCTTCATATTTAAAGAGGTAGGTCACTGTTAGAGACTAACTGGAGATGCCCTTCTGTATACCTGAAACTCTGTCGTGAGTTAGTTGAATTGTGTCTGTCTTATTTACACCAACTTGTAAAGGTGTATCCGGGTGTCTGCCTGCACTGTCCCTCCCTCTCTCTCATCCTCTGACTGTGTGTCTCTCTGCCTGTGTCCATTCATATCAGTGACTCAACACAGATATTCTCATGTTTTCTTTTAGCTGTTTATGGCGGCACGGGCGGCAAGCTACAGTTACATTTGTCAATCGGTGGTCCATTCAGAGGACCCAAATGAAGTTAGGGTGAGTGCACATGGAGACACACACACACACACACACACACGCACGCATGCACGCACGCACGCACACACACATGCAAACACACACACTTGTATCGAATGAAAATTGTTTTTTTTGTAATAGTTTATGTGTTTGCAGCTATTCCTTCCAGAGCAAGTTGCCTCTGCAATTTGATAACAACATAACACTTCTTACGGATATGTGTAACCTGACTGTACCCAGATGATTAAGAAAATCATTGTCAGTGTCTTAGGGAGGCTTACAGTAACTGTGTGGTATTAGAAACATGATCAGCTTCCATTCATTCGGACCTGCTATCTGAAAAAGTATGCGCTAGCTGTTAAGTTTCACCTTACTTCCTACTGCTCCATGACGTAGCTACACGTGTGACACACATTCAACTCGGTCTCAAGTGACCCGAGGTTAAAATGTAGAATAGAATATACTAGAAGGGAATTGTAAATATATCTTAAAATAAGTCGTAAAATCAGTTCAATGGATAGAGCTTTTGAATTTGACTGTACAAAAAGTCAGAGTCCAGAAGAACTGCTCTTGAATTTCTTTACATAACTGTCCTGTGTTTTTCTGTTTGTTTCCTCTTTTCTCCCGTCAACCCGTTTCTCTGTGGCAGGTGGCAGGAGCTCTGTGGTGGTATTTTGTCTCAAAGGGCATAGAGTATCTGGACACGGTGTTTTTCATCCTGAGGAAAAAATTCAACCAGGTCACGTTCCTGCACGTCTACCACCACTGCAGCATGTTCACACTCTGGTGGATCGGCATCAAGTGGGTGGCAGGAGGACAGTGTGAGTGGCTCATGCTAAGAATGGATTTCTAGATTATGTATTAGTATAACATAGTATATTTTTTGAACCAAAAATGTAAATAACTGTGATTATTATTTCTTGGAATTCTTTACCCTATGAAGTGCATTTACATACATTTGATAAATAACGTAATCGCCTACACTGTGGTTAATACAAATTCCTAAAGCATACTAAGAGTTGTAAGACTGCATTCTCATTTCGAGAGCCATTGGCTTCCATTTATTTCCCCAACAGTGACAGATGGATTACCAAACGGACCTTTCAGTACAGGCTTTGACAAGGGTTAAAGAGCTCTGAAGCCGTGCAGAGAATGTTTACTGTACAATGACTGGTATTGAACCTTTTTGAGAGTCAAATGGCTTTGTCCAAACATGATCATGTTTTGCCTGCTCCAGAGTCCGGTCATATTTTTTGTTTGGAAGGTAGGAAGAGAAGCCTTGTACATTTTTTGAAAAGTCAATCTCTGTGTTAGTGCAGCTGAAAATTGATTCGGAATAATGTGAAGTGCTAATAATTTGTCGTTGAAATACACATTTGTATTGTCATTATTGTCCTTAAAGGTGGACTCACTGGTTCTGGAGAATGATTGTTGTCATTTGGACAACAAGCGTTCTCCAGAAACGCTGCCCTCCACCTTTACATGGAAAAGGTAAAATAAAAGGTTCATAGAAACCAAATTTGGGGAAACAAAACAGTGTTCTAAAACCACAATTATCATGAGGAAACTTATATCAAAGTGTTTCTTTTTCCTTTTATTTGCAGCATTCTTTGGTGCGCACATGAACGCAGCCATCCATGTCTTGATGTACCTGTATTATGGCCTGGCTTCCTGTGGACCAAAGATCCAAAAGTACCTGTGGTGGAAAAAGTACCTGACCATCATCCAGATGGTAAGATATACTTAGTAGAAAAATATATTACTTTGACATATTTAGGAAGGTTCATCTTACCTCATGTGTCATGCTGAATTTCTAACTGAGACATTTAATTAATTTCATATATCTCTCTCTCTCTCTCTCTGCGACTCAGATCCAGTTCCACGTCACCATCGGACATACTGCCCTGTCCCTGTACGTGGACTGCGACTTCCCCCACTGGATGCACTACTCGCTCATCTGCTACGCCGTCACCTTTATCGTCCTCTTTGGAAACTTCTACTACCAGACCTACCGCCGCCAGCTGCCTCGACGCGACGCAGCTGTGTCATCCTCATCATCTTCCAAGGCAGGCAAGGCGCTCTCCAATGGGACCCTCAACGGACTCAGCAAGGCCGCCAACGGAGCCCTGGTGACGGCCAGCAAAGAGGAGAAGCCCCAGGAGAACTCTGGGAGGAGAAAGAGGAAAGGAAGAGCTAAACGAGATTAGAGGAGGCAGAGAAGTAACTGGTGGTGAGGTTTTTCTAGGATTCTATAGGTTGATATAGTGTTAAAAAAACAAACATAAGAAGACTTAAGTTAAGTTCAGATGGACGGATGCGTGTAAGGTGCCGTGACTTTTTTTATTTAAGCCATAATCTGAGTTTGCTGTAAAAACAAATATATGAGACAGGTTTGTTGTGTTGAGAGAGGGTTCATTATGTCAGAGTTAAGAGTTGTCAAAGCCAGTCATGCCTAAATAACTTCAAAAATACAGCAGTATATATGGTTATGGAATAGATGACAGTATTCCTTCTCTTTACTGTGGTGCCAAGTACTGTAGATCTGGATCAAGAAGAGGGGAATTTATGTGACTAGATTTGAGCCTGTAACGGAAACAGAGTTTGCCAGGCCCCTTTGGCACACTGGTAAATCTGTATTGAATGACCCTTCACTGCGGTAATGCGAAAGGAATACACCTCAGAACACACGCACAAACATGTCCATTTATATTGGAGCTTGTTATTTTTTGTTGTTCACTTTTTCAGATGTACAATTTATGATAATGTACAGTATCATGGAATTCCTCTCCTCATCTTCCAGTTCTTATCGTTATGACAGCAAGAGAGATTTAAGTGTATAGCTCTTGTCAACTCAATAGACACCTCTTCCTTTATCCACTTATTTGTGAACAAGGAGTTGTCTTACTTATTTTGAATTGTGGACTTGAGCAGTCACCCATTAGCGCACGGTAACATTATAAAGAACGTACAAATACATCAGTCCAACCATAGCAGGTTTTTTTTTTATATCCCACTTGTATATACAGTAATGCGATTAAATGTGATGAATATTATCCAGGCAAATGAAGGATATGAAGATTATCTCAATTCCACACTCCCTAGTTTTGACAGAGAAGCTGGTGGGAGTTCAGTCTTTGCGGATGTTTACCTGTCTTTTTATATTATATCCTCTCTGATGTTCGTTAGTCCATCTCACATGCTGGTAAAACGTTGTCCTGTGCCGATCGAAGAAGCTTTGTAATTCACTGAGAATTCAGAACTAGCTTAACGTCAGGTTCTCATCACGTTAACAAAGTTTACCTTAAACGTAGTTTTTCTTCCCTTATTCAATCAAATGATCTTTTATTGTCTACGTTTCATCAGGCTTGATCCGTGTTCAGAGCTGGCTTTTGAATAGAACATGTATCAGGGGCAACATTTTTGAATGACAGAGACAAAAGGTAATGATTTATATACAAAAAGAGCGGGTGAAACTCTATAGTGACTGTGTATGTTATAGCACTATGAAGAATAACTTTGCTTTGCCTGTAGTATATAGAGTATGAATCAGTGGCCGGCTTTATATCCGCGAATCCAGCTTTATGTCCTCCATCAGCCAATGCATTTTGATGTTATTTATTGGTTCTTTCTATTTATTTTTTATGTAAATACCAATTTTCGTCCGAGAGTGCTTGTCTGTGCCTGTGTATTTGAGTTTTGTTTTGTGTTGTACATATTGCATTGTGATATTTTGTATACTGCACATTTGGGAATGTCCCCAGCCTGTTAGCTCGGACATTTATATGTCCACATGGCTTCTATGTGTTCTTTTTTTTGTGTTTCTTTTGTATTATAACTTTGAACTCTCTTCGAATTAAATTAAACTGGATGCCTCTACACATGAGTTGGCACTTTATTTAACTGTCTACTTCAAAAAGTAGAAATGTTACGGGTTTAATGCCTTTGTCATGGGTACACTCACCCAATAACTACAGCTGGCGTAGTAAAAACATTGCCACTTTTTTCCAAAGCGGGGGAGCAAGAATAAACACAAACTGAAAGTTCCTTGGAGCACCTTTGAGGAATTGGGTGGTTAGCTTTTGTGAGAATACAACATGCATTTCAGATGTGCAGAACAGGTTTCCAACACTAGAAGGCAGCAGTTTCATTTAAAAAAAAAAATGAATTCCCCTCAAAATAGAAACTTCAAACAAATGCATAACAAGTATCATGAGGAGAACAACATAACTTGATAATTTTTTGATTGTGAACTAATTGTGAATTAACTTAAATTCCTAGATATTCCGTTTGGTGTTTTATAATAAAAACACATTATTTAAGCAGCCCCAAGTATGAGGTACTGTAGCCTTCATAAACAATGTTTATTTGCATTGTGATTTTTTTAAGTACCTACCAAGGTGCTTACACTTTATTTGTGTATTTCCTTAGCACTACTTTATTTTGTCTCACAGCAAGTTACCCAGTGCATATAGAGTAGTTCAATTGAACTCCACTACAACATTAAAGCACTGCTTGCATGTTAATTCATCAATAATAATAATCATACAGCACGACGGCCAAAAAGCCTCTTAAGTATTTTTTACATAAACTTAGCTCAGTGTACCTAGCTACATTCAGAACCTTATACTTGCAATGATTTATTTTTACATTTCAGAAACTAAAACAATCCTGGAGTGTTGTTGAATGCAGCTTCTCTTTTTGCTATTTCTATCTGTTTGCTAGTATGAAGCAACTTTACATTTTGTATTTGTTTCTAAAGACCCTCTGATCGCCCTCAATATATTGAGGGCCCTATACATAGGGTGGGGTCATCTCTTGCCATGTCATAGTCTATGTTGCTTCTCTGATAGACTTGAAAATAATTACTGTGCCAAACACTGGCAAATCTAAGGTAACAGGTTTGAGACAAAAAGAGAAACCCTCTTTAAAGTTAATTTATAACACTGTTCATCCCTGTCCAATTCTCGAGTTACACAAAGGTTTCCATGGTAACCGTACACAGCAGCTGTCAGACCACCCCTTCCCCCTCATCCTGCCAAAGACCTCCCTTCCCACCCACTGCATCCCCTCCTCCTGCTGCTTCTTCAATCAGCTGGGTAGAAGTGGGAAACAACACCAGTGCAATAAACTATTAGACAGTGCCCCAGTGTGTGTGTGAGAGAGAGAGTGAGGGAGTGAGTGGGTGGAGATTACATTTTGTGTGTGTTTGTGTAATGGGTAGAGAGAGATTGAGAAACACATTTGTATGTGTACGTCTGCCCCCCCGCCTGCAGAGTTTCTGAGTGGGAGGCCTCCACCACCAGCAGCGGGGTAATACATGGATGATGTTTTGTGTTATTCCTCGACACATAGCAATCATTTCACAACTTGGTAACAGAAAACCAACACCCCATCAGCACCCTTTCTCACATATCCTTATCCCATCTCTATAGCGAACCTACCAACCTGTGACACTTGTGAGAAATTCAGATTGGGTCTGATTTGCATCATTAGCCTTAGCACAAGTTCAGTATGCCAATTCATGTGTTGGTTTTGACTCATTGGCATGGTCTCATTTATGTACGCTTTTTCAAGTCAATCGAATGCTTTTTACTCAAATGTTTGTCTTGAATAAAAGTGAAATATATATTTTCTACATATATTATCCACGCACCAACTGAATAGAACCTATGTACTGAATTCAAAGCCACGGCTAGATATGCTCGGTGTGCATTCATCTGTAACTAGCGCAGTAGAGACAGGATTCAGATCAGCTTGTATTTATGTCAGGTGGAATGTGGAGGACTGCCTCCTTCAGTGAAATCCCACGTGGATTTTACACCAAGGCAATACTTTTCCTGCCTGTCAAAACTCTGTTTATCTGGAGCACAACAGCTGAGATGAGAGACTGGTGGGGGTTTCATGACTCATGGGAGAAAATGTATTGAACCAGATGAAGCACAAAGCCCACTGCTGCTCACCTGTCAGGACACGGGCATAAAGACTTAGAGCTTTCACGACCTCATGCATGGCATAAATAATGAAGAAACAACATTTTCTGTATATGACTCCTCTTGTAAAGTTTTACTACCCCTGCTGTTTGTTCTTTTGCAGAAACCATTAGTTTTTCTTTACTCTGAATGTCAAGGAATAATCAAAGTCTAAATGTCAAATCACTGATGAGCTTGCCATTCTTCTTCATCGCATTTGTTATTTCAAAAAACATGTTACATCACATGGAAAGGATTAAACCATGCAGATATGTTGTGTAGCCATTCTAAATAACACTCACACATGACGATGCAGAATAGTCATCTACAGGGTGTTACTGTGATGATCTGGGGTAAGGATGTCTGTGAATAATGGAGAATGTAAGAATGAGAGAGACTTGCAGGTGCAGAATGAATGAGGGTGATATTTTTAGCAGCATGTTAATCAGGGCCTCTCTCTCTCTCTCTCTCGCCTTGTGTGGGATGAAGCGATGGGAAGTGAAAGAAGATTTACTCCACAAAAAGAACTCATTCAATCTCTTTATCAAGTCTCTGAGAAACTGATTATAATAGGAATATACATGTTTTAAAGGGTATACCAAATTTAACATGCAAACTATTAAAAGACAAACACTATGTAGAGGATGTGACATTTGTTAGGAAAGCAACTAATTAAATTACACTTTATTTTGTTTTACTTTGGACAAAGCCAAATGGGCAATCTTGTCTGGCACATGGAAGCCTCCATAGTGCAGACATCTGTCACTTTAATGCAAGCAAATGATTGAGTACTCCTGGGGAGAATGGCAGAATGGGGGGGAAGGGTGTGTGTGTGTGTGTGTGTGTGTATGCGTGCGTGCGTGCTACTGTGAAAGGGAGAGCAAGGCCCCAAACATCTGTTGTCCTTTTCACAGAAAATGGGATCATCGTTCTTGCCTAAAGCTGTCTGATTGGCCCCGCAACATCTTGTCTGGCAATTAAACTGTGATTACAATATAAGGCGTTCTTGCTTCTGAAGGGATCAGGACATAGTGTTGGTGATTGCCTGCCTCGACAGAAGCAAATGGATTGCACAGAGGCTGAGAGCTGTAGTTCCTTGTCTTTGACAGAGACTTAAATCCATGCCATAAAACTTTTGGAGCAGAGAAAAATCCAAGCTTCCAAATCCAAAGGCGATCCCTGGTGCTTCCAGTCAACATACTTGATATTTGACTCACACAGGGATGATGCACGCAACACCAGTCCACCTCCTTTGCTGTGTATCTTTAAACCGCTGAGAGCCATTTCAGATGTGCATGTGTGCTTTATCTTGCTGGCACAGGTCCAACACTGAAAAACTGAGATGGGTCCGGCCCACCACAAGATAATTCAATCAAATTAAAGATGCTTTGAGTTTATGAGGAACCCAAGAGGGGTTGGGCTTTTTTCCAAAAACTGAATAAATGATCCTAAGTTACTGGTTCCCTTGGGAAACACATTAACCTGTTCCACAGGACATAATGTACCAACACTTTTTTACACTCTCTCTTAATTTGAAGAACAATTTAATCTGTTATGACATGAAGGGAATGTACAGCATTGTCCCAAATTCTCATAAAACAAGACACAAAGCACCCAAACTGTAGAATACCTGGGGTGTTCTTGATACATTTAGTCTACTTCCTCCAGTCCAATAAAAACTGTTGAAAATGATTTGAGGTCCTTTGAGGTCTCAGTGTAACTGTCTTCCTGCATACCGTGAATTGTTGTACCCTTTGATTTTGTTTTTAGATTTTTTTTAAATTTATTATTACATTTCTGAACACTCACATTATCGCTTGTGGTCCAGTCAAATCCATATAGCCTACCCAAGGTCAATTCAAATGATGGAATACAAGGAGAATAGGGTTGCAAGTGGCATCAAATCAGTTTTGTGATACACACACACACACGCACGCACGCACACACACACACAAAGAGAAGGAGAGAGAGAGAGAGACTGTACCATGTCTCTTTCCAATGAGAGCAGCAGCCTGCTGAGTGCCGCTTCATTTCCGTGCAGACCAGACCCTCCCAGCGATGATGTAATGTCATGAATAATGAAACAGGTTGCTTGGTGGTTGGGAGGCGCTCGAGTCAGCATCCCTTCCGCCTCCCCATCACCACTTCCCTTCAGCGTCCGACTAAACAAGCAGAAAAGGTAAGAAAAATTCAACTGCAGCTTCTTGGTTTCCACGTGATGATGCATTTTCTCTGAAAGCACGGGCGTGTTTTAGATGAAAGGGACAAGACAGATTAACCTGTATGAAGGGCAAATGTCTGTATGAGCTCCACACAATGTTCTCTGCTGCCAGGCCTCCGAGGTAAAGGCTGATTTACTGTTGCTGCTCCCAGTTGTCCATATGTAGAATACACTTCGGGCTATAGGCTATATTTTCTGTGCTTTTTTACTTGTTTAGACTAATAATCAGCTCTGAGTGAGGGAGCGTGTGTCAGGCACTCAATCTTTGATTCTTTTAAAAAGCAGAGAGACAAAAGAAAGAAATGCACAGATTGTGCCAAACTGTGGAAGAGGTCTAATAAACGAAGTGTCCGCTGCTTGTGATACTTTTGTAGCTCACCTTCCATTAGAGTAATGACTCATCGGAAATGTTGTTAGATATGAGGATACGGATGATGGCTGACAGGAAGCGGCTCCCTCTGTATAGTCCATTCTTGAAAGCTTGGATGTGGCGCTCATCCAGTATCAAGAAGCCGGATCCTCCATTGTTTCCTTTGGGTCGGTTGGGGATCAGATCAAAAACCACTCTGAAGCTCATATCTGTCAACTGAACTGAAACTGGTTTAATTGGCTGTCTCCTGATCCAGGTTTAATGACATTGCCTGTCTTCTGTCTGTCTCTCTCTCTCTCTCGCCCATGCTTTTCCCTTTCGGCTGCGCACATGACGCAAATGATTGCCTAATTGTCCGATCAGCGGCACATCTCATCAAGCATGGGCCGAACGGCCGACTACATAATCACTGATGGCCACGTATACCTTTCTCTCGGGCCGCTTTCTGTAGCCTAATTAGCCTCACTCATGTAAAACATACAGTAAACTCCAATCTGAAATGCAAGGTGCGTCCTCATCTAGCCAACCTGTTTTGTTATAATAACCGTATTATTTCCATTCCCCTTTTTTAGGTCTAGTACCAAACTAATTATCATGGATGTCGACCTGTAGATGGACATCTTTTCATATGGCTATTGAATGCTATTTAACCTAAACCTTATCCATCTTTAGTAGCCTTTAGGTCTGAAAAGTTATTTTTTTCCCTGCGACAGGGAGAAGGGGATGGGTGTAGAGTATGAGCTGAGCCTTTGACACCATGATGAACCCATCCTCTGCCGACTCGTCGCGGCAGCCTGCAGACAATAGCAGCCGGAAGCAGCAGCAGCAGCAGCGGTCTTCGTCTCCGGCCGGGCTTAAAGACAGTGGATCTAAAGCTGCACAGAACAAGGGCAGCAACACGTCAAAGCCCATAACGTCAAAGCAAGGTGGAGGAGGAGGAGGAGGAGGGAGAAGCAGCCGAGGGCATTCTCCCGTCTCCACACCAGGCAGGGAGCGGCAGGCCGTCAGAGGCGCGGCTGCTGTCCAGGCTGCAGGTGCTGAAAGCCCGACGCTGAGCAGGCCCGGCATCCAGACACCGGAAGACTCCCCGTCACGCCTTGCTTCCGCTGATGCCTCCTCGCCCTCCAGAGCGGATTCCAACCGCGTCGTATCAGACCAGCCCTGCGCGTCCAAATCCCCCAAACTGAGAAGCAAAAACCCGCGAGGTGGTGGAGAGGCTGCTGCGGGCACCTCCACCACCAGTGGCAACAAGAATAAGAGCTCCAAAAGCACAGTGGGTTGCGGACCCGGCTTCTGGAAGGAGGGATGCTTGCAATCTGAGCTCATCCAGTTTCACCTGAATAAGAGCTTGGGGAAGAAAGGGACAAAGATGCAGACCAAATCGGCATCCCCGCCGGCCTCAGAGCCAGAGCTGTCCCCCGAGCCCAGTCCACAACCACCGGCCCCACATCCTGACCACAGACTCCAAGAAGAGATGGAGAAGCTGGAGGATGAAAACGATGATCTAAAGGTAAATAGGTGACATTTTTGTTTATAGAATTAGTCATTTTCTGTGTGCAGTAGCCACACCTGTTGTGGCCTGTTTGTTCAGGCTAGTAGACTAACCTACTGCATGTAGCTGCATGTTTTGTTTTGAAAAATATGTTACTAAAAAGGCCTTGCTCAATCTTCCTTTGTGGGCCGACTTTGACACATTTTCTGACACTACCGTGTTTCAGACTGAAATTGAGGAGATGCGGGCGGAGATGGATGAGATACGGGACACCTTCTATGAAGAGGACGCCTGCCAGCTGCAGGACATGCGCAGAGAGCTGGAGAGAGCCAACAAGAACTGTCGAATCCTGCAGTATCGGGTGAAGAAGGCAGAGAGGAAGAGGCTCCGTTTCGCAGACAGTGGCCAGGTGGATGGAGAGCTGCTCAGGAGTCTGGAGCAAGACCTCAAGGTGACTCTATCTATGGAGCATTGAGCACCATTCTGTTACATTTCTATCACATTAATACTAATCACTTCTATTCTGTCTTCGTGCCTCTGCCAGGTGGCCAAGGATGTGTCTGTTCGCTTGCACCACGAGCTGGAGAGTGTGGAGGAGAAGAGGATGAGGACAGAGGAGGAGAATGAGAAGCTCAGGCAGTCGCTGATAGAGGTGGAGGTCACTAAGCAGGCGCTGCAAAATGAACTGGAGAAAGCCAAAGAGGTGAGGGCCTGATAGGAGTGTGTCTAATAATGTGTTGTGTGGGTCACCTTCTCTGTCTGTGTGCTTATGAAAGTGCAACGCAAATGATGGCGTCAAGTTGAAGGATTGCTCTTTGTGTATGTGTATCATCACTTGAAGATTCAGGTAAAGGGTGAACAGAGCAACATATAAAGTTGCATATAGTGTGGTCAAGGCCATAATTCACGTTTACCGGGGCACATGAAAATGTTAAAGCAATATTCATAATATACGTTCACAGTTCTGTACAGGACTGTGTTTTTGAAAGCCTTATAAACCTGGCCGATCCCATTCAGACTCACAAACATGATAAAAGGTAAATGTCCTTTTGGGGGTGTTTTTACTTCAAGCCTATAAAAACACACCAGCACAGAGAGTGATTTCAATGACACTATTTGACTGGAAATGTTGATGAAGGGGACTTCAAACTGTCCCGATTTTCCAATACTGAGCCTTCAGTGTTTCATAAATCTGGATGATATTATTGCCTTCAGTATGAAAACAGTGAGCCCATGATGATGATGATGATGTAACCACTGATTCCCTGCAGCTCTCACTGAAACGAAAAGGAAGCAAGGATGGGCAGAAGGCTGAGAGAAGGCTTCCACAAACCCCAATCGAGGTGAGTCATCATTCACATTATTAGATTAAATAATAAGCTTCAGCGCAGATGTTTAATGAAGAGCTTGTATTGCAAATTAGTTGCCAAACTTAATAGACCTCTGAGAGAAATCATTTGTAGTGAGAGAACAATGTGACCATCATCACACCATTATAACATGGGGCAATCCCCAGCAGTGCCTGTATGTTTAAGCATGCCACCAAAGTAATACGAGCTCATTGCTCTTTTTCTTGATTCTGTGAAAAACAAATTGACCACTTACAAGACTCAAAGTAAAAACAACTCTTTTCACAGGAAGAGAACGATGACCTGAAATGCCAGCTGGCCTTCATCAAGGAGGAGGCCACGTTGATGAGGAAAAAGATGGCAAAGATCGACAAGGAGAAGGACCGACTGGAGCAGGAGCTGCAGAAGTATCGCTCCTTCTACGGGGACGTGGACAGCCCTCTGCCTAAAGGAGAGGCTGGAGGGCCTCCCACCACCAGGGAGTCAGAGCTCAAACTGCGCCTACGTCTGGTGGAGGAGGAGGCCAACATCCTGGGCAGGAAGATAGTGGAGCTGGAGGTGGAGAACAGGGGGCTGAAGGCTGAACTGGACGACATGAGGGAGGACAGGTACTTAGCATTCAATAGTAGAGGGAAGGAAAATGCTGGTGGAAATGTAGTGTGATGGTTGTTATGGGAAGGGAGAGGGATCATTTTGCAACATTTGGGGAGAATTCCACCAACGCATTATTTGGGACAAGTGTATTAATATTAGATTTAGTTTAAACTAATCAAATGTTTATAAAAGTCACATTTTTCCTCTGATGATCATAAATAACAGCAAACGAGACCATCAGCGAAAACAATGCTATTTTTAAATAGTTATAATGAATGCCTTTGCACGGGTCCAATTTTACCAGGGAACTTAGCCGATTTACGGCAGGCAGGCGGACAGACTGTAAATTGTGTTTCCAAAATGGTACTAAATCCAAACTGACCTTGCTTCACCACTGTCATATGACTATTATTATTAATCTTACATAGTCACATATAAATTAACATTAACTCATCGTGATGCATCTGCGGTCTCTCTTCATGGACGTGTTCACTCGCTTCCTAAACAAATGCATGCGCCGCTGTCACGTGCTTGGGCGCCGGTGTCTCAATAACACTACCGCTTATGTCCAAAAGTGCCGCTAAAATCAACAAAAACTGAAAGTTCCTCGTAGTTACTTTTGCTTGACTGTATGCTTGAACTAGTGGTGTGCTCTCCTCTCCTAGCCTGCTGGCAGCAGGAGTGGATGCCTCAGGTAGTGGAGGTCAGCAGTGCAGAGAGCAAGGAGAGGCCCTGTCTGAGCTGAGGCAGCAGCTTCAGCTTGTGGAGGACGAGGCAGAACTTCTCCGAAGAAATCTGGCAGATGTGGAAGATGACAACAAAAAGGTAGACTGTTTAGACCATGCTGATGATTATAATTGCACAGAAGTGATCCCCTTCTTCCCCCACTGCTATCTATTTTGCTAGCCCTCTACATTGTGCAATTTCAAATCTTTCCATCATTATTGCAAATGAACTGTATAGATTATATGACATATTACAAGGCAACACAATGCTGCTTTATTTTCAGAGATGTAAGTTGTAGTTTCTAATAGGGCTGCAACAACGAATCGATAAAATCGATTAAAATCGATTACTAAAAGCGTTGGCAACGAATTTGGTCATCGATTCGTTGAGTCGCGCGATTAAGAAGTCACTTGCAGGCGCGGCACTGTTTACATCCAGCAGCCGAAAGGTTCATGCACGCCCACAGCGAGCCTTCCGCACGTGAAGGCTCGCTTCACGTGCGGGAAAGCTACATAGCCTAGTGTGAGCGGCCACAGCTTGTATTTTGGTCATATCTAACACTGAACTGCAGGCCTATAGAAAAGTGTTGTACCTTTGCTTTCTTTGGGTTTAAAAAAACTCCTTCAACTCAGTATCCGTCTAGTCCAAAAAAACTGTCAGCTGCTGCTGCAGACGGTGTGCAGACGTGCTCGGAGAGTCGGCATCGGCGCATCAACAGTCATTCAAAGCAGCGGCAGTAATCACACAACCGAACGGTGTAGAAAGTCCCGTCAGTTAAAAATAGTGATCCAGATTTTAAATCCATGATAAAATCGGAAGGATATAGAGCTAGTTAGCTTAAAAAAAGTAGCAAACATGTCAACTGTGATGTGTTCAGGCCGGCTCAGTAATATGATTGATGTGTTCAAATGCAACACAAAAAATAGGAAATTTGAAATTTTGGCGAAACTTGTTTTCCCAGCAATATAAAATAGATAGTAAAGATGGAATTATGACCTGTTTAATGTCCTATCTTGAGCTATGATCTTATCAGCAATTAAAGCAATAATACAAGTTCTATTTCAACACAAAAATAGAAAATTATGTGATATCAATAAAGACTTTGATCGTTAAGGAGTCTTGAAAATGGTATCAATATCAATACAAATTAACGATCTCCTGTCATCTGAGAGAAATTAAGATGATTTAATTTTTTTAACCGTTAGTATTTACCGGTTATAAATATTATCGGTTGACTGGTTTACCATGGACATCCCTTATACTGTATAAATGTATATCATACATTGTATGTTTTTTTGTGTTATCCCAGTTAAGTTTATTTTTAATTTTTTATCATTTAATATTACTTTTAATAGTTCCGGGACGTTGGAGCAATAACCTGGTGTTTTGACACTTCAGTCTGCACTGTGAATTTGAAGTAATGTTCAGTTTTTGAATAAAGATGCGGCATTTACAAATGTTTCTTTTTTTTATCCGATTCATCGATTAATCGAAAAAATAATCGACCGATTAATCGATTATTGAAATAATCGTTAGTTGCAGCCCTAGTTTCTAAACAAGTGTCTCCTCTGTCCTATGTGTATCTAGTGCTATTATTAGAATCATCAGGTACTTTGAGGCCTTTGAAGCTGTCTGTTATCTAAGACAATCAAATGTGTGAATGTTTCAGTTGCAGCCCTAAATACACATGGGATAACATTCAGTTTCATCTTTTAGGTGACAACTGAACTGAATAAACTGAAATACAAGGCTGGATCCCACGAAGCTGGATCGCGACATGGAGGAGGTTTGTTTTTTGTCTTTTTCCACAATTGTCCTTCTGGATGTCATTGTTGTGGAGACAAAATAACTACCCTGCAGAGCAAGAGATATTTTCTCTACTTCTCAGTTAGAAAGAGCTGTGTCTGGGGGGGGGGGGACACTCGTGGTTTACTGGTTTTTACTGGTTGCGCTAAATGGCGAATGTGGGAAATGTAGAGCGGGTCGGCGGTTCGATTCCGGCCCTGCCACTTGTATCATGGTTGTAATTCCCCTTGGGCAAGACACTTCACCCGACTTGCCTGGTATGAATTAGTATGACTGTGTGTGAATGAATGGAACCTGGAACCCTGTAAAGCGCTTTGAGTGCCTAGAAAAGCGCTATATACATCCAATCCATTAAAGGTCTGCTAAATGAAATGTCATGACATGATAGAGAGTCCAGGAGCTGAACATTAGTGTTTCAATAGCAGAGTTGTTCCACTTTTCTTTTCATTGTCTCCTTGTGTCAACCCCCCTTAGGAGGAACCGACCCTGCTAAAGTGGATGCGCTGCAGGAGGAGCTGAAGGCGGCGCGTCTTCAGATCAACGACCTGAGCGGCAAAGTCATGCAGCTGCAGTACGAGAACCGCGTGCTGCTGTCCAACATGCAGCGCTACGACCTGGCCTCCCACCTGGGCATCAGGGCCAGCCCCCGGGACAGTGACGCCGACAGTGATGGAGGGAGGGACGACGACAGCAACACAGCCTCCGCTCCCTCCCCCCGCCTCCTGCACCCGCCACACCGCAAGCGTGAAGGCCCTGTAGGCGGGGAGAGCGACCCGGACGAGGTGAGGACCAACATCCGCTGTCTCACCCCCACGCGGGCCCTCTACTCACCGGTAGACAGTCGTTTTTTAGCCAGGAGCCTGAAGGACCGGCAGCAGATGATAGACATCCGTATCGAGGCGGAGAGGCTGGGCCGGACCATCGACAGGCTCATAGCTGACACCAGCACTATCATCGCAGAGGCCCACGTCTACGTCAACAACGGGGAGCTGTTTGCCAGGCTGGAGGAAGAGGAAGAAGGTGGCAGGTAAAGTATAGAAACAAGCACATTTTCCCCACCTAAAGGGGGAGTTACAGCGATTCTGGGGACCATTGTTGTCAAAAGTCACTTTCTGTCAAAATCAGTGAACTTCTCCTCACAATCCTCTCTGCATCTGAAAGCACTGTGTGTGTGAGCTGGAAAATAAATCTGGTGTTAATACACACCGAATAAGCTCTGTATACAGGCCTGTTGCTATGGTGGGCCCCTTTGTTTACTGCGTTGATATGTAGTTTACAGAGCCTAGGCTAAGTCTTAACACTGGACTTTGTTTTCAGTGCACACACAGTACGGACAGGTAGTAGATCACGAGGAGATATTCACTGATTTTGGCCTTTCAAGTATTCCCCCACACAACCCATATTTCCTGTTCTTCTTTGTGTAACTAGAGCCATGAGTCATATTCCATGTGGAAACATACTACTACCTATAATCCACAGGATCAGAGAGCATGAGCTGCTGTATCGTATCGTTGCCCAGATGAAGGCCTTCAGGAAGGAGCTGCAGAGTTTCATAGATCGTCTGGATGTCCCCAAGCAGGAGGATAAACCGGAGGAGGAGCCACAATCTGTAAGCAGATGCAAGCACATGAATATGAATAACTTTAATAACTGTCCCTTTTCTGTTCTCTAATGCACTCTTCTCTTGTCAATCTATCCCCACTGTTATTTATCTATTTTATTTAATTGTCATCCATCAAGATGTTTCAGCCCATTATTTTGCTGATCCTCATTCTCGTTCTGTTTTCCTCGCTCTCATATGCCACCATTTTTAAATTGGTATTCCTTTTCACGCTGTTCTTCGTTCTGTAAAGCCCACGCTCAATATCACCTTATGTACGTACATCTCCTTTATTTTATTTTATTTATTTGTTTTAACTTATTCATTCCTTTCAATTTCTGTTGTGTTGAACATGTCACACAAAAGGTCACTCAAGGTACAGGACATTATCATTTCCCATGTATGATCCAAGCCACTCAACTACACAGATGCTTTCAACATTTACTCAAGACCAAACACCTTGGAGCGACAGTTAGGTGAGTGTGTCAGCTTTTTCAACAATAATGTGAATACTGTCTCTCTTTGCTGTGAGTTTAAACTATTAATACTTGTAAGTAAAGAGTGATTGGGAACAGTATGTAATGGAGAAATGTTTGCTGTTATCACTTGCTATAAAAAAAATCTCTTTTGTTTAGTCTGTAAAACCAAAAGTTAATACAATTTTCTTTAACCAGGGAATCTTCTCTTAAACCATTACTGCTACAAATTTGCCAAGGTTTTCACACAAGACCTGCAATAACCAGATAAATGAGCAGTACAGCATAAATACTAAAGTTTGTCTTATGAGTGCTTGGGCAATGCACACAGACTACACACACACACACTCAGAATGATAACATTGACACTCATATGCCCACTCACCATCTGACATTGTAACAAACATAGGAATATGGCTTCTTGCAAGTTATTACTTCAGCATGTGTTTAACACATAATCCAAATAATTTCCATGGGGGAATATTAAGCTATATAGAAGAAATGCATTTTTTACCCAGATATTTGGTTATTGGTTGTGCAATGCTTAAGTGTGTAAAAGTGCCCCTGGGTGGGTCCCAAAAATACAGCCAAGAAATGTGCTGATGGGGGATCTGTTTAACCAACGGATCTGACCACCACGACGGGGGCGGAACCGGTCCATTTCTTTCATCCCACCGGTGGGATGTTTTACGTCACATATTAGGGCCAGCTGTGGAGGTAGAGAGGGAGAGAGAGAGAGAGAGAGAGAGAGAGAGAGAGAGAGAGAGAGAGAGAGAGAGAGAGAAGGATTTTATTCCCGGGTAATGAATGCATTTCAGCTTTAGGCCGTCGCTCTCCAGTTGCATATTAAACCACTTCATACCAGTTCTGACTTAATTTCAGCTAGGCTACTCAAATGAAGACACTGGAGCTTTTTCAAGGGCAGTCACTGCTCCATCCAGGACCACAGTAGAGGAAGAGGTAAGCGCCCATTTATTCACATGGCACGTGCGCCGTATGGCGGTGGAAGCAGTTGGTCAATTCGAGTCCTATTTTTAGTGCTCGAGCGTGGAAACGGACACCGGAAAGACACAAAATAACTAGTTTTGTGTAGAAAGCTTACTCGCTCGTTACTGTAGCGTATAATTAGGCCTATAGTTACAGTTTTGAGAGTTACTTTTTTCCAGGCCTGAGGGAGGCTGTTCTAGGCAGCTCTATGCTACTTGTGGTTTCTCGTTTATCAATACATTCCCTTCCCTCATTTATTTGCTCGTGATAGTCATCCCCCTCTCATGCTAAGAAAGCAGATGAGACATAGGCCTATGTAATGGCAGAAGGGTGGTAGCCTAGCCTACTCCTGCTACTGTGGAGAAAAAAGGGAATGGTAGGCAAACTTTTTTTATTTTCTTTGCAAGGTTGACATATATTGCTTTAGTGCGAGTTTAGTAATATCTGCTCTAATGTCGTAAAAAGTGTTTATCTGCTTCTAAAAGAAAAATATGTTTACAGCTGTCTTTGACTAGCCAAATTACTACAGCGCGGTGCGTTAATTGATGTGTTGCCATGGATACCGGGCAAGGTGGTTGGTCTATCCAGCTTCGAGCACCGCAGAGTTGATTAATGGATGTTGCTACGCTGTTTCTTCCAGTCGCTGGTCGCTCTGCTATCTGGCTTCAGGAAAATAAAGTCATGGTGACAGGGGGTAAAAATACTCCCTGTGCGCTTGCATCAGTGCGCTCCGTGATATTTTTGGGAACTTCTCCCATTCGCGTCGTAGTGGTTACTGGGTGTCTGCCTTTGCCAGCTCTGGAGTGTCAACTAGCTTACAACGACTGTGCAGTGTGCAGGGAGAGATAGACGAGACAGTGCGTCCCGAGACTTGGACATAAACATGTGAATGGAAAAAAACGCGCTAGAGTGCAGCAGTGAGGAGGTCGTTGACAGATGCAAACAGGACAGCGTTGGGACTCAATTTATGCAAAATAATGACTTGACCTTGTCTTTTGAGAGGATATGGAATGGTCCCGTCCGGTCGGCTGTATGAGCACAGCGGTGGCTGCAGCCATGAGCTCTGCTGTGTGGCCGACGGGGGATTTGGCTTTAGCCGGGTTTGGATAATTGGCGCATTCATTGTGATACAGTCACCAACTGAAGAACAAGTCTGGAGATGGGAAAGTAGCTGAACTGTATCAAACAACTTTCAATTCATGCTTTACGGAGCAAAATGGATACTTTCAAAATAGCTTGGTGACCAGCTTCTGACCATTTGTCATTGAGTTTGTTTTTAATGGTTTATTTTAATGCGGTGGAGGAATGTGGAATGCGTTTATGAACGGCTCGGCGTTGCCCGGCGGGGGCGGTGCAGGTGGGGGCAACGTCCCGTCTCAGGGATGGGAGTTTGTGCCGAGCTCCAGGATGGATAGAGGCAGCAGGGGCAAATGCCGCAACCCGCTGAGAAGGATCTCCTCTCCGCCCACCGTCTTCAGTCACATCTACGAGCCCCAGGGCGGAGGAGACGTTGGAGCAGGGACGCAGCTCGAGCTCCTCAGGGGACAAATGTGGCCTGGTCCGGAACCCCAGCCACAGCAGCAGCAAGCACAACACACGCGGCTTAAAAAGAAATTTGAGGATTTGAAAAAGCGACATGTACAGGACAAGGAAGAATGGATGCGCGAGAAGGAGTCATTGTTGAGAGAAGTAGCAGACATACAAGTAGGCCGATTGGAAATATTTACCAAGCCTGTGAATTAGCGTGTGTGTGTGTGTGTGTGTGTGTGTGTGCCTTTTGTGTGTCTATGATTTCAAAACTTTATTTTTGTTTCAAATTGTATTTGTTGTGTTTTGTGGTAGACAACTCTTATTGTCAGAATTGTCCAGCCTTTACATTTGAATAGTTTAATACACCAGAGGAAGCATCAGCTTGTTATAGTAGCTTTTTGATTCACTTCTTAGTTCTTCTCTAATTGCATAAATTAGCCTACATCTGCTGGAAGTGTTCAAATATTCCAGGGGTATCTGGTATACTTGGTTGACACAGCTGCTGCTGTCTGTGTTTCCATGCAGGGAGGAGAGAACAGGAGGATTCTGCTGGACCTGAAGACAGTTTTGGATGAAGTGCAGACGGAGGTGAAGAGAGAGGAGGAGAGGCGGAGCGAGCTCCAGCTGCAGTACACCACGGACAGATGTGCCTGGGAGCTGGAGAAGGCCGAGCTCAAATGCAGGATTGCTCAGGTAAAGGGATGGCTTGTGTGGGTGGGGATTTGAGACTGTTCTAAATAATCTACAAATTTATAATTTGTCTGTGGCAGAGTTTTTAACATAGAGATTGTTTTGCGGTTGCTGATTTAATTAACTCAAAGCATTACTTCATGTAGCTGTTCATGTCTGCTTTGCGTGTGGGTGTATGCACAGTACGAGGACAGTTATCAAAAGACAAAGTATCCTCAATCTTTTTTAAACAGCAATACTAAACTATTGTGCTGCATGTTAATCATGTTTTATTGCAATTCATGTCTATACTGTTTCTTGTGTGTATTGATTGTGTATGTCTGGTCTCCAGTTTGGTGTAAATTGGGCCCACCATGTTTGCCACCCACATGGTAGGGTGTTAAGTCACCCTGGCATCAGTCCAACTCAAGCCCCAGCTTAGACAAAAGATTTGCACGGAGGAGATAAACGTAGTTATGCAAGCTCCGCCAGACACAGACACCCAACTTGGCTTTTAGCAGCGAGCTCCAAGTAGATGAAATACTAACCTATTGCTGCCACTGACAGCTACTTTGAAGTCTTTTTTGAGAAGGGCCAAAAATCATTATAGTTTTGTAGTTTGCATACCGGTGCCATGCAGTGTCAGGCATTGCGAGGATAACTGGAAGGACCCTGCATAGTTATTCTTCAAAGCAATTTGGCTTAAGGGACTTTTCTTTCTGGTTAAATCAGAAGATGGATTTATTTGGTTGCATTACAGTAAAAGTATAACCCTGGTCAGACTTGTTCATTAATACTTTTGATTCTGTAAAATTTTGCTCAGAGGTGGACTTTTCTGTGCGTTGGCTCTTGGCTGTCTTTGCGTGTCTCAGGGTTCATTGTATCCCTAGTTCTTTGTGACGACAGTGTCTTCATCTGCCAGTAGAGCGCCATATGATTCCCATCACAGACATAAAAACTGATTGGTCACGCATTCACCCATCACACAGATCTCCTTCTGTTTTTCCTCCTCCGATGCTGCAAGAGTAAAGTGATGAAACTCAGAAATGTCATAATGTGGTGCTAGAAATTAACAAGGTGGTGCAATAATACAGCAGAGCAGTTGTGACAGGACCACTGATGACACAATGACATGGTAATGAAAATTAGTAACATGGTTTTACCACATCACAAACGCATAGTGGGTAGATGGCACAGTGTTACTGTTTAGCTCTTCTCTTTGTCCTGTTGGCTGTGTGCCTCCTCACTGTGCGGGGGACAGGGAGTCATATAAAAACAGATATTTATTGTTCTGTTTTGTGTTTTGGAGAGCCCATTGTGCTTTTGGAAGAGACTTAATCTACTGCAGATTATACTATCATGCCACACAAACATGCACGCAAACACACTCACTGATGTTTCTACCAAGATGCTGCAAGTGTTAGAGGCAGTTAAGGTTTCTGCCACTTCTGAGAACTTTTCCACTCTGAAGAATTCAAGTTGTCAATAGCAATATCACATGGATTTATTTGCTACTGGATAAATGTATATGTTTATTGCTATTTATGTTTTGTGTCTTCATATATTTGCACAGTGTTCAAAGTGTACAATAAATCTGATTGAAACATGCACCTAGACATTGCTAGATTGATTGCACTAACTGACCACTATGTGACTTTGAAGTAAGCCTTGCTGGGTGGGGTAAGCTCAGTAAAGCAGTAAAAGTTGTTTTGGCATAATGCCACATCCTGCAGCATTTATAGTATTGGCTACATGCTTACCAAGTGCTACTCTAGGGTTGCATCAATCATCAAAATACATCAAGTCAAGCTTTCTGTAATCATTAGGCAGCTCAGTAGAATTATAGATTTCTGACAATCTTAAATGGGGCATTTTATAGTAAATTTGTAATAAGTCTATAACAAATGTGTGATCTGCTATTAGCTCAAGGAAGGAACATTCATTGTAGTTGGGCTTTTATCTTAGACAAGGTTGTTGAAATAATTTTCTATAAAGTTATAATTCACTCTTTAAATTTTCATTTAGGCAGTACTGGATTTCCATGCTGTTTCATGCTGTTTTAGTCCATTCATTTATGTATAAATTGTTAAAAATGTGGAGGTGCGTGAACAGGCCAAGAACATGCCAGGTTAGTAGAGCAAACTGGGTGTGACTTTATTTCATTTCGAAGTGAAATGTGAACACTTTCCGCATGGTTGAGAAACTCGTCTGTCATTTTCCACATGTAGGCTTCACTGTGCCATGATGACAGAGCGAAAACAGCAGCTGTTAAGGAGAAAGAAAGTCATTTTTAGGGCAGTTTGAATGATGATAATGATCACACTTGGGAAAAACCAGAAAAGTAACAATAAAACAATCATGTTTGCCTGAAAGGAACATTTTTGATAAAATCCACTTAATGAGTCAAGAGGGCTCCAGTGAACATATGCTTGCTTATACTTATGATAAGCCTGTTAGTATTCCACACTGTTGGACTTAGTTTGTTCATCTTTTACTTTGTAGAGAGACTTTGAAAGCAGTGACACAAAATCAGAAGGAGGCAGCCAACATACTGTAGAGGATTATCCAAGCAGCCAAGTGTATTATACAAACCTGAAGTCAGTGAAAGGAAGAAGTGGTGGATGGATACTTTAGGGCCCATGTCCAATAAGTCGGAATCTTGTGGTCATTTTAGTGAAGCTGTGAGGGAAATGGCATTTTCACATTGTCATGGTGAAAATGTCCTTATCTGTACTCTAGTCGGAATTTCCAATCCAAAGTGATACATAATTGATTTATGAAGGGGGTTTCATGAATAAGATTATCTTACGTACACTTAATATTTTTTTAGCTGTGGTTAACAGCTAGTGAACATCCCTTTGTTGGACATCTCATTGGTTGAAAGTTCCATAACTACAAAAAATGTAGCCAAATTGTTATCTTATGTTTTATTAGTTGATACTGTATGTAACCAGATTGACTTAAGCAAAGATTCTGAGTTCCAATCACAAGTTAAGAGTTATTTCAGTATCAATACAGGTAACACTTATTAACTGTTGTAGGCTTGTTCTATCCTCATCATTTTAATTAAACACGTCCCTCCACACTAGGCTAAGCCTGTGAATGAACCTACTGTATATTGTTTCCCTTTTTGGGCACTTCTCACCCCAAATACAGAGCAGCATCCAAGGTCCCAGGCAGAAGTCTTAGGCCGGAGATTTCCAGGCATATTTCTCCTGATTTATGAAAGCTGGCAGGAGACATCTCACTCTGCCTTGGCAGCCAAGCCTCTTTTTTACCTCGTCTCCCCACCTCCCCTAGGAATGTGACATTGTACAAGGCTCTGTGTCCGCTATATATAGTGGGTCACCGTGGTGACACAGTTACCTTCATATACCCTGTCCATACAGTTACAGACAGGCTATTGAAGGGTGGCAGGAGATAGCTCCTCCAGACTGATCTTAATTTCTGCTTGTGTGACTGTTAATCCCCTGAGCTGACTATAATGTTGTTGAGCTGTTTCTCTGTTTGCATGTGTGTATTTATATATATTCCTCCAGAATTTTCCATTTACGAAGACAATTTGTCTTTGTAGTCTCTATAAATGAGAAACTGTCTTCACTTCTTTTGTTTTGACTCCGTCCCTCCTGTTTTTGCATGTTCACTATTTGTTTGCATTTAGGTGTTTAAATAGACTGTGGACAGCACCCATCATCTCCCTTCTGTAATTGTGGAGAACTTTGAGAAGAGACACAGGCAGACAGAAAGGCTTGACTTGTATTTGTACACCATAATTTCATGACCCCAGGCCACAGGCAGAAATAGCACCATGACCGGGGCTTGTAAGAAGGCTTTGGTCGCTGTCTGGGACTGAACACTGAAATAACACACTGAGGCATGCTCGTATCATATGCATTCACTCCCTCTGTCTAACACACACACAAACACTTAGGCACAAGCATACAATATGCACATGTACACGCCTTGTCTTGGGCTATTTCCAGCTCCAAAGCCAATCAACCCCCCTTTTTTTACCAGTAATACAAATTCACATATTTACCACGGAATGTACACATCTGTGTAAAGAAATTTACCCTTATTCTCAAATATTATAAAATAATCTAAATCCCAGAATTCCCTTGATTTATCTGTTTACCCAGGGGAAAAAGCCCTGGGTAATAAATAGGGGCAGTCAGTAAAATTCTCATTAACAAGAAAAATGTCCAATTGGACATAACAAAATGACAGTGTTGAAAGGAATCAGACATTTGGACTTATCTGTGTTGAGAGATTCTCTTTGTGTGAATGTGTGTTTCTCTTAAACAAAAACGATACACCAGAGTGTCGTTTGGCTGAGGTCACATGCATCCTCTGCACACACATGAATCTGCCATATCCTGCACTGTATCCTGTGCTATTGTGATGTACCCGTAGAAAAGAGACCTGAACCCTAAACCTTTGAAGCCCATGTGGGGGTTCTTACAGGATATTTTCATCAGTCAATCTCTGGCTCCGCTCTCCCACTTCCCTCCTCTGAACCTACTCACACTTGTCCCCACGGTGCACCATTCCCCCACTTCCTCCACCTTCTCTTCCTGCCACTCCTTCATTCTCTTAATTCCACTTTGTAACAATTTCTCTCTCTTTCTCCTGCATTGCTCGCCTTCTGGTCATCTGGCTCTCATCCTTTTTTTCCCTCCAAGTGCAATTTATCCTTTATTACAACTGACCGTTTTTCTCCATGGTCTCTCCCACTCTTTCCCTTCCCATCTCTCCCTCCTCCTCTGTGTCTTTTCTCCTCAGTTGGAGGCTAGTAGAGAGAGTGCTGGCTTGGTCAGTGGAGGGGTCCAGTCGGCAGCAGCAGCAGCAGGTCCTGGATCAGTGGCGTGTAGCGCTGGAGAGACACTGCGCTGGGAGAGGGCAGAGCAGAGGAGGCTCCTGGCAGACACACGCTCCACAGCCATGGACCTGCGCTGTCGCATGGACCACAACGAGAGGGACTGGACCAGGGAGAAAGCCGAGCTGCTGGAGAGGTTCAATGTGGAGAGGAAAGAGTGGGAGAGCCAGCTGAAGGATATGCAGAAGAAAATAGAAGAGGTAAGGTGCTCCGAGAGTGTGTGTCTGTCTGAATGAGAATTTTCATGCTTTTTGTTCTTTTAGATTCATATGATGTTTCATTACTTGGTTTTGTTTTTGAGATTGGATATAGGTTCAAAGTAAAGGCAATAGAGTGATTAGATCAAGAAAAACCCTCCAAAGTATTTATGTAGTACCATTTCCTGACTCATGATACTTCTCTGCATTTTTTAGTGTGTATGATAAATGGCGTCTAATGCACTAAGTGGCCTACTGTGTGTAACAATTCCCTCCTACACATCCTGTTCATCATCAACACTGTCAAAACAATCTCCCCGGTCAGTGCAGCTGCAGAGTATGAGGGGAAGGAGGAGGGGGAGGGTTCTGCTATTTCTCTGATCTCTGTGTATACTCAGATAGAGACAGTCATTGAGATGGTATATGACCCAGAGTGATGTAGACACAGACGCTGGTATGCAACAGGCTGACATTTAAGAGAGATTATCAGATGTAAATATACTCCTCCATCCATAGGAGGATATATGTATTTGTTGACAATCACATTTCAGCATTTTCATTTTAACATATTTTCGGGTAATAGACTGCTTTTATATGGCACCCTTAGTATTCATTTTGGTCAGAGCTAACTAAATGTTAGATCTGTTGCTGTTTTAGTTAGTATGCTGCAACTGATGTGTGCTAGGGTAATATCAGAAATGCCGCTACAACTAGTAAATTAATCGATCAGTCTGACATGACAGTAAATATATTGATTTTATAGACAATCATTGGAATCATCAACCCAATATTAAGCCGCCATTTATAATTAAACATACATGGTGTAGTTACAGGTCTATTGTTGAACTTTTTCTCAGGCAGTAGGGTTAAAAAGGTGGCTTTATAGATACAAATTTGTGAATAAGAAAATATAACAGGATAAGGCAGGTCAGAGGGGGGAATTTATTGAGAGCAAATTAATGGACCTTAGCAGGAGAAACAAAGATAAAGAATAATACAATTTGGTCTGTATGGGCGGTGACGAGGCCTGAGTCAAAATCTGACATGCCCAGAGAAGCAGATTAGAGTTTTTAATGAGGAAGCCATACAAAAGTAGTTGGACACAATGCACCAGGCTCTGGAATAATTTGCTATGAAAAGAACATATGGCTCTCGTTTGCCCCTCCGAGACCAGAAAAGGAGAGAGGAAAAGCACAGAGGAATAAAGCAGGCTAAAAGGCAGTAGGCCCATCTAGACATTGCGTGATTGGAGGGGAGCACCGCCCAGTCAACATGAAATAGTTACTATTTAAGGATCTATGGTAGGAGGCCAGAGGTTATCCAGTTTTATTTAAAATAATTCTTTTAATGTTTTTTTAAAAATCCTTTTGGATTTAAATATGTCTTTAGGATTTGTTGCTATGGTTTTGCCTCTCATAAACGTTAGTTTGTGATTTCTACCTATTTTCACCAGCAGTGAGAGTATAGTGCTTAAAGTACAGTCAAGATGTTTCCCCAAAATGTGTGACCTTTTGATCACAACAGTCTTATGTAGGTGTACCTTTACACAAGGGCACTGTTTGTTTCAATTGACAAAAGTATATTGGAGTAGAGCTGAACAAATAACAACTTATGTTTATTTTTTTCTATTTCTAGCTGTACTGTGAAGTGAGGGCCAAGCGAGAAGGGACCGGACTGGATATGAGGAGACATGAGAAAGAGGATGTGTTAAATAGGTTCAGCATGCGCTCCAGCAGCAACCGCTCCAGTCTGCTCAGCGATAATTCCCGCTCTGAGCCGCTCAGTAGCAGCAGTCAGTCAGAACCAATCAGACATTCACCTTTGCCTGGTTTTGGTTGCAACAGAAACATCAGTGCCAGTGGTGGTGGTGTTGGCACAGACAGTCACCACTCCACCTGTCTACAGGCTGACAGCCTCTGTGAGTTTAATTACGGTGGTCATTACACTCCAAATGACCATTCACAACCTGAGCTGGTGGACGGGTTGAGATCTAGAGGCTCTTGGCAACAGGACTCAGTTGCTGAAAGCGATGAAGCTGTAGATACAACAGAGCTGGAGGCTATTTTTAATGCCGCTCCTGGATGTGGAGTGCCGCAGAACAAGGTCCCTAAATATAATGACAAAAATGTTCATGCTAGTCTTCAAGAAAACGCTCTGTGGGCAGAGCTGAGTCACTGCAGCGAAAAGAAGAAGAACACCACTGCTCTAAACGCGGTGAGGAAAACCACTTCCCTATTTTCTGAACACACTTTGTTTATATGTGATGTAGACACATTGTTTTGTGTCCTGTGTTCCTGCTCTATGTCCTGTTTACCTGTCTTTGTCATTCCTTGGTTTCTTTGAATCGATAATCCTTTTTATTTAACTCTGTTTGAAGTTTTATTTGTACAGTACATCCGCATTTCACAGCATGTCTCATTGTATCTCTGTCTCCCCTACTCTGTGTCTCAGGCGTTGAAGGAGATAGCTCGTGTGAGTGAGGAGCTCTGCAGCTACCAGGATGAGATCAGAAAGAAGAGTGGGGATACGAGGTAAATAAATCCCTTTTGCTATGTTCATTTCCTGGCCCCAACATGGAACTACGATAATCACGTATCTTGAAGCCCTAATTATTTATAATATGTGAATGCAATGTTTGATTCAGTGCTGTAAGTGAATGATACATCACATTTCGTAAACTTGTTCTTTTGATGAGATGTATATTATATAGATTGTTTTAAATGATTATTAAAGTGACCAAAGTAAATGCATTTTACCGTAACATTTTCTCCAGGAATCATTCTGAAACGCTGTGCCTACCTGGGGAGAATGAGATGCTGTTTGGCCAAAACAACAACAACAAAGCCCAACTGGAGGTGGATGAAGATCCCTGTGACCTCAGCCAGATTTACGCTGACCTTCGGGCCTTGGAGAAGGAAAACTGGATCACCTCGTCACCGGATAACACCTGGCGGGCCAACAGAGAGCCATGCAAATCCCGGAGAGAAAACACTGATCTAGACAGCAACAGGGAAACACAAACAAGTCCTGGATTCCTCTATGAGATTGATACAGCAGCTCCACCCATCCCTCCCCGCAAGTCCTCCCAGAGTACCCCCACCTTACCAGACATAGAACTCCATATCCCAGAATCCCCCACGACCACAGTGAAGCATTGCCATAGCCCATGTGTTCTGGTGGACAGAAAGTGCAGCAGCCCATCCATTGTCAGGAAGTTTGGGGCCATGCTACAAGTAAATGAAGGAAAGGTTTTAGTAGATGGTGTGGTAACATCATGTGACATACCTTCTAACCCTAACTGTAATTTTGGCTGCTGCCACAACCGCTGGTCATGTGATGCAACCAAGTTCACTAACAGTAAGTCAGCACATGATACTGTCCAGAAAAGCTTCTCTGAAGTCAACATATTGACTGCTGGAAAAGACTTTCACTCATTACACAGCCCTGCTGTTGGGAATTTAAAAGAGCTACAAATTCCTCCGGCTGCCAAAGAAGTACCTGTAGATGTGCTTTTGTCCTCTCTTGAAATATCACCAGCTTGTCTCAACCTCCAGGGCTCCAAAAGAAACATAGTGCTGGAACAAAAAACAGCCGAGTTCAACAAAACTTTGTTTCAGGCTGAGATGGGTCGTGGTGTTGAGAAACAAGAAAGATTCCCACCAACAGATGCCTGCTCGGTGGGTTGCCAACCGGGCCTTTCAGCAACATGTGCATCAGATGAGGTTTTACCTCCCGGGGAGACAACATTTCAGCCACATTGCACTGATGTCACCAGAGGCATGATGGGTGTGTATCCTGGAGTCACATTATCTCTCTCCGCCTCTGATTCTACAAGTCAGAAACCTGAGGTCCAACTAAGAAAAATTAGATCCTGCTCCGAAGGTCAAGAGGTCAGCATGAAGCAAGAAATCTCCTCTGACCTTTCATTTGAAAAGGCACTGACTGGACTCAGAGAGGCAACCACAATCATTTCTCAGTGTGAGGTCAAGCACAAAGTTGGAACAGCAAGCGTTCCTTCCAGGAAAACCCAACGCAGAGTGGCCACAGAGGCTCTCTTTTCTGAGCCTGTCTTTTCTGCAAATACCCAGCCAGGTCAGAATGGGGACGCTTCCAGCACCAAGAAGGAGAGTCCTCATGGAGCAAAGCCTCAGCCAGCCAGAGTCGCTGTCTCACTCCAGCAGCTGTCTGCTGAGAACAAACGGAGACAGACAACACAAGCAGGGCACCAAACACAGCCAAAGCATTTGTCTGATCCCCCATCCCTGTCTGACCCCTCTAGACCTGGGCCTCGAATGATGAATGACCATCCCTGGAAGCCTGGCACTCTGGCAGCGTACCCACGGCCTGAGGGATCCAGGTCCAACTATGGGGCACTGGAGAGGATTCTGAAGAGTTATGAGAATGCAGCCCGGGCTCAACAGAACCACAGTCAGCAGGAGAACGTCATGGAACTGGACATAGACCCTTTGCCCATACCTCCCACTCTCAGAGCAACCCAGACCTCACACACCTCACAGACGCACACCACACACGCACAGCTCAGCAGCCACAGTGCCATGTCTGTGAAAGAGATACATCTAACAGTGCAGGTGGGTAGAGTCTGTATTAGCACGTTTTACATAAGCTCCCTGCCACTCAGCAGGTGTGCTATTCTGAATGACAAATGTTCACATATAGAAGCGTTCTCTTGGAATGAAACCTGCCTTTTGTTTGGGCTCAAATCTAATTAAGTCAAACTATTGTTTCAAGGCCAATTACACAAAGTGAACCCATGTGAACTTGCACATTCCGTTCTGTTTCATTCCATTCAGAAACACTAAGCAATTGCCCTTGACTGGGGACAGCTCCGGTGGGAATGTTGTTTATTTCTGGTATGCTCTAAGAGACAGAAGCAGGCCAGCGCTTCCATTATAATATGGGCATCTGGGCCATTCCATTGCTTTAAGGGTCCTAACAAAAGGAACTGGTGGTGTGGCATGTATAGTACATATATTGTATGTATGTGTATATGTGTATATATATATATATATATATATATATATATATATATATATATATACCACACCACCAAATTTAAACTTGGCAGGAGGTCTATCGGCCTTGTCAACTTGTCTTTCATCCTTCAGTCCCTCCATGGGGCCTCATAGTTAAAGTGTTTTTCTGGCCTTTGTGTTGTAATTGCAGAAGTATCTACAAGAAGCCAGCTGACTGAATGCCCTTGGCAGATCAGGGAAATAAAAAAGCATTATTACATTGCTTTTAAGTCATGCAAATGTTAAAGAAATTGTGGGAGCAATTATCAAGCCAATTTTATTTGACCTCTTGAAAGGAATGTTATGAGAGGCAACCATTTCAGTTTAACCTCAACGGAGGAACACTGTCCAAAATAACATGCTGAAAGATTCTGAAGGTCTGGTATGTGGAGGAGAACCACTGATGCTTTTTTTTCTTGACCTAAAGTAATGGGATCTCTACTTGTGTGACCTGTCCACATGAGCGTGCTGAATTTATTAGTGTTCCTGTTTGAAAATATGCCTGTTATTTCCCCTAGGCTCAAGAAGACTACAGATGGAGCACGTGACACAATGTAAAGTATCTGAGTGTGTGAATTGATTGTTGAGAGCGGTGTGATAATCCTAAATGGTAATTCATTTGTTTCTCCACAGGAGAACGAAGAGTCCTCCTCTGTCCAGAAGAACTTCTCCAGGCCTGCCCGTCCAGCCAACCGCCGCCTGCCCTCCAGATGGGCCAGCCGCTCCTCCATCTCCTCCTCCACCTCCACCTCCTCCTCTCCCTCTACCACTCCTGTTGTGCCTCCCTCCGTTCCCCTTTACAAACACTCATCCTCCTTTACCTACTCACAGGCCTTTCACATGGAGACAGTCATCATTTGATTTCCACTGAACCAAGCCTGTAGTGATAACTTCTGAACACTATACCCTCATTTTCATTACTATTGTACATACTGCTTCTGCAGATCCAGAAGTGCTTTAGTAGTGGGTTCAGAAACTCACATTGTAGAATGTATGTGGAATCCAGTGGATCCTAACTGACCAAGGAAAGCAAGAAAAGGGATCTGAAGCATCTTCACTTAATCAGCTGTATGCTGTGATTAACCTACCAGGCACCATTCATAGCCACAGAAAACAAGGATCTTTTCAAAGGATTATTGTGATCATCATCCATCCATACCAACCATCGTAATGGATATAATATGCTCAGGTCTTGACTTGTGTAGCCTTGTTAATCTACCAACAGCTCCTTGTGTTCTATATACTGTATTTACATCTTAAAAGTGATGCTAGCTCTTATTCAAATGATCCAAAAACTTCCATCCATATGTTCTGTATTTTGTATACAACATGTTTTGTGTGGTACTTTCACAAAATATGGTGTAACACACAATCTGCAGCATCATGTTGGATCCTGAGGTAAGGCGATGGAGCCGAGGTTTCCCCCTGGCATTACTCTTACTGTGTGTGCCGAACAAAGCAGTGTTGCTTTTCTGCCTTCTTGAATATTACCTTCAGTAGATGCCTAGACTGTACCTTGCCTGTGACTTTAACATTTTGCTTTTCAGTTCATTCATGCTTTACATTTTTCAGGATTACAGTAATGCAAAAATGTGAATGCGAGTTCATTTTTTATAACTTTGTACCAAAGGCTGGATACTTCATATGCATTTTCCTGTTTTGAAAGTGAAATACATTGCTTGTAATATCATTTACTTCACTGTGCATACTTGGTGTTGTTTTCCGTTCAAACTGTACATACATGATTCACAAGAGCCTGCTTTCGTGCATAACGTAAATAATGATGCTTAAAAGACAATAGATCGAAAAGCCTTTTTTCTACCTTTACTAATTCTGGATGGCCGCATATCCGGACATTACTCAGCAGAGTAGTATGTTTGTTTTTTTGGGTCAAAGTGATGAATCATATCATATTGAAGGTGATGCCTTTGCTGTTCTTTTTGTGTAATAAACATAAGGACTCAATGATTTCAGCTCTGTCTACATTTTTATTTGTCATTTTTTTAACGCTATGCAGCTTTTAATGACTTGCTTATCAAGGATTTGCACTTCTAAAAAAAAATTCTTGGCAGCCCATTTGTAAGATTGACTGTTAGAGCACCGGTACAGCATAACACAGAGTATTGTTATAAAGTACTATTTCAAAAGTTAAGTAGCCCTGTAGATAAACTAATTTAGTCTTATTTAACCTGCATATTACTGATTTCTCTCCAATAATTTAGTTCACATACTACAAGCTAGGCCAACTGTATCACTGCACAGGCATCTTCAATACTAGCTGTAGGTTGGTCTGTGCGAGACTACTTCAATAACCCTGCAATAATTTAATAAGTTCTGAATATAACTTAGACATCGCACAGAAATGTTAGTCTACTCACTAACGATAAAGTAGCTGAACCAGATGACTGGCTCCTTCAATCTTGTTGAATGACGTGTTTTTGACACTGTGATCTCCTTCCCCTGAATGATGACTACAGATCTACCTGACAGCAGGGAGCGTTAATTACTTTGATTGTGTGTCTTTGTGTTTTTACACCCTGTCTGTGTATAGTGTGTGTATACAAAGTCACTTACATAAGCACACAAAGGTACACATGCCCGTACATGCATGCACGCGCATGCACACACACACACACACACACACACACACAACCATAGAGACCCTTGGCCCTCAGAGGGACGGACACCTTACCCCTCACCCTGAAACCTGGCACCTTAGGATGACTGACAAAACAGGTGCGGCAATGTAATGGTGCCAGAAATCCTACCCGGGCGCTGATATAAATATAAATATTGTCATCCTTTCCTGATGCCCAGCCTAGCAGTGTTTTGGCTGTCTCACCCTGTTTTCCTCTTGGACAGGAGCACAGATTCCAGGTACTGGCCTGTGCTCAAGTCTGGATGTTTCCAGCTGCTCAAACCGTTATATAACCAGTACTAGCTGTTTGGAAACAAAATAACACTGGAAAGAAGTTACGGAACAGGCTGTATTTGATCATGCACAGTTACAGTTAATTACAAATGATTGTCATCAGATGTAGCCACAGCAGCTTCTTCAGTCTATTGATCCTTATATTGTAATAAATGCTATTCATGTTGCTGCCTTTATTTGTAAAGTTAACAACAGTGATTATGAGGGTGATTTTTGTTAAGAAAGCTTTAAGAGCAATTTTCCAGAAAAATGTAATGATTTTTTGTTCACACACGTATCCCCATAAACATTATATTGGGAAATAATATTAAGCAATTAAATAATACTTGGAAGTGTGAATTTCTGGTGATTTTCTGCTGTCATTTAAAACTATGCACACATAAAGCTATGTGTATTGTTTAGTCTTTATAAATGCTACAGGAGGTTCACTGGTTTGATCTGTCTAGATCAAAGCAGATCCCTAGTCTTCCTCATCTTACTGAATATAGAGAAAAATAAACTGAGATAAAATGTTGTCATTCAATGGTTGTGATTTTTGAGTGGCTGCAGAGTCAGACACATTGCTGGAAGAGTGTCCATTGGCCCTTCAGTGTCCCCTGGCCCGGGTCCCTCCTGCTCCACTGTCCTCACACTCCTCAAAGGAAACCTAAGGGCCCCTGAGACACGCTGGCACCTGCCAGCCTGCCATTCTTACTGCTCTGAAATAGACCCTTACTGGCATTTATCTGATTTATCTATCTGTGTTTGTGTGTGTGTGTGTGTGTGTGTGTGTGTGCTTGCGTGCATGTGTTTTCTTATCTTGGTGAGTTGCTATAGAGTCTTGCTGACTGCAGCACATTCCCTCACTCCCTGTGGTGCCCAAGACAGCTGCATATCGATCAGTACACTGATGCATCACTTTAGAGGCCAAATGCTGTGCACACACGCACACACACACACACACACACACACACACACACACACACACACACACACACACACACACACACACACACACACACACACACACACACACACACGGAACAACATGTGTGCATGCATGTAGGCAATTGTGCAAAATGTATATTTCTATCTCTCTTTGTCTTTCCCATTAGCCAGTTTGTAATTTGAGACAGGTTTCCATTATCAGCAGCAGTGTATTCTGCATCCCTGAAATCTGGACGGATCATAAAAGAGCATGGCTAACTTAAATCAAAATGACTAAAAGGGTTGAACTGGGATATGAATGGAAGCGGACGGGCTGCCAGTCAGTTGACTAGAAGACTTAGAGACTACTATATATGCAAATGCCACTACTGTAAGCCACCACTACTCCAGGTGCTTTAGGGCCTACTTCACAGGGTGATATTTGGAGAAAGGGTGAAGGCTAGCTGACATAGCTGAATGAACTGTACACAGCAAGGAGTAGAGTCAGTGTCTGGAATGCCTGCCTGGGAAGACTCTAACCGACCTTTTGAATTCCTTCCCCACTTTTAAATAGACCTCAGAGGTGTGGACCCTTTAAACTTAGTTGGGTCTATTGCAGTCTTGGATGCTGTGCACCATGTCCTTGTAAATGACCTTTTATGTTTGAGTAACAGTCAAAAGGACATTTGGTTACACAAATCAAACCGTTCAACAATTACGGTTAAAAGCGTCCTTATTCACACATCCTATCATAATCTAATACAATGGAGCTGCTGTTTTTAAATAGCCAATCCAAGGGAACGCCTGAAGGTATACTCCAAATATTTGGCATGACCGTAATTGTCAAACAATGTACTTTCCAAGTAGATTTCCTTGATGTTGTATCAGTGATAGTTATACTGTAATATGAAAACGTCAAAATACACAATCATGTCTGCGGAATCTGTTTGACTTTTGATTCAGCATGTCTCTGGAATCCTCAGTTATCCAAGTGAAAAATGAGAGGTATTTTTGGTTCCTTGGTTTGTTTTGACAGATCATGTTCAGGGTAGCAGTGGAGGATGTCAGCATAGAAGTGAAGGATTTATGCTCAGTAGCCATAGCTCACAGCACAGGACAGGAAGTGTCTCATGTTCCCTCTGTCCCTCTGTTTCTGGTACAGTTTCTCTCCTTCTTCCAACACATCTCTTGGTCTTTATCACCCACTTGTTCTTCTTCTTGTTCGCCTATATAGTATGTGTTTGTTTATCTGGCTATCTGTATATTTCTAATTCTCACTCACCGAACATTCCATTTATTCCCTATATGACCTTCCACCTGTCTCCTTTACACACAGATCCAATTGTGCAACTCTTTAGAAACCTGGGTTTTTACACCAATTATTTTGTTATACTCGAACAAATTATTTAAATAACATGCCTGCTGCAAGTCTATATTAGTTTTTGTCTGTCGGTGCTGTCAAAAGTAGGCCTATTTTATTTATCTTTTTAACCTTAATCTTGTCTTAACCCCAGTCCTAACCTCAAAAGGTTAGGACTGGAGTCATATCATTCCAAACTCCTTATTAAATATATCTTTGAAATCACCTATTATCTTCATCACTGACATGTGTAGGCTATGTGATACAGTTTTGTTTATTTGGCTTGGCCACACATAATACCACATCTCCCAACAGTCCTTTGTTTGACAAGATGTTGACACAGAGTTAGGTTTGGAAGTATCTACACCCATATCACCCTAAAGACTCAGTCAGCTCACTGGTGTCAAGGTATAACAGAATCTACTATTTTACCACCACACAGACACAGTATGGTAATAAAACTTCAGTTGGAAATTGAACATGCTAATATGTCAGCTGCCCGTGCCAATGTGGTACTATCATTTGTATACACTACAGCTCAATAAGGACATGTTTATAGAGTTGTGACAGACAAAGAGCAGATCTCTCTCTGTGTACTGCTGCATCGGCCAATGGTGATGTTGTTACGTTTCATGTTGAGCAATAAGTTAAAGCTTGTAGTGTTGTGTGAAATATGTGTCTCAGTTTAATTTCACAATCAATGGATATATTGCCTTCAAGCAAGAGGTCATGATGGTTTAAAAATCAAGCCCAAATAATTGTTCTTGTTTGGTGGTATTATGTCGCCCCCGTGTGGAGAAATTGAGGAACTACATTTGCGTGCTGCCATCATCCACATCTGAAGAGCTCTTGTTTCTAGGGGGACGGATTTCAGAGTAACATCACTCTGCTGTCAATAAGCGAGGTTGGTGCTTGCGTGTTTTGTTACTTAATACTTTGTAATTATAACGGTGGCATATAAAATAGCCTGTTTCACATTTTCTATTTATTATTCTCTTTTGCTGGTTGTGTAGGTCTATGTACGCAGCCTAGCCTACCAAAGTTAGAAAGGGACAGTTGAACCTTGTGTGACATTCAGTCACAGATAGATAGCCTACACTTGTTTACTGCAAAACAATAGTTTGTAAAGTCACTGAAAACTTGAAACGCGTTAGGCCTACTGTTGAGCTTCTGTATTGCAGTAGTTTCAACCAGAAAAGTATATATATAAAAAAACATAAACGCTAAATGGTTTCCATGTTTTTCAATAGCGGCGTATTTTAATGTAGCCTAATTGACCAAATGTCAGAGTTCGAAACATGTTCAAAAACAAAAGTTCAGTCAGCAGTGTATCTTAGCAATGTCCACATTATTTGCCCCCTGCTCACATGCGCTCACCTTCCTTTTGAATAAAATTATATGTGTGATATAATTTGACTATCTCTCCATTCTCCATGCCTACATCTGCAGGATGGTGCTGTGTGCAGTGAGGCCACGGCTCCTGTGGTCCAGCAGTTGTGGAGTCTGGGCCAGGTAAGAGAGATAAGCCAGCATTGTTTATCACAGTCCACGGTATCACTATGGTAGAGACAGTAGGCTATATAGTCATAGCCTACACATAGAGGAACACCAAGGTAGGCTACTGGGTACATTATATCCCAATTATTTGCTCACAGATCACAAATATAGACAAGACCTAACATTCTGGATGTGCTGAGATTTGTGAAATGTTAATTTATAAAAGGACTAACTAACTGTGATTGTGACTCATGACTACAGTGAGTCATAACAATTACAAATGGTTCATTCTTATGTCACACGTTTGTTTGTTTGGCTCTGCCTCTGCACATACCTCCCTCAGACTGATTTACAGAGAGCTGAGGGAGTGGATCAAAAAGCAGTCACCGTCCCACTTTTTGTCAGTGCAAGCATTCACTTTCACACCTGAGCATCTCCATTCTGATTTCCATTTTATTTATTCTTTACAGTAACACATGTGCATATTCTGTTTGATTCAAATTAATGTATCATTACCAAACGTCTGATTAAATAACAACACAGTCATATACAGGTGACAGTCCAATAATGTCCTATAAAACTTACTTATTACATATTCTGGTAGTATAACCTAACTGTATAATTGTACTGTTATGACTAGGGTTATATTTTAAACAGTTGCCGCCTTTTTGACCCTCTGTAGGGCTAAATCTTTATTTTGCTTCAAATGGATGGATTGGATTCAAATAAACTGTATAAATGTTGTTGCTCTTAAGGCTGCTGCAGAGACAGAGAAGGGGCTGTGTCTACTCCAGCATCCACGGCTTCAACCAGGATGAGATCAGGGAGAAGCTGCAGGCCTTTCCCGGAGGCTCCATTGATCTGCTCAAAAAGGAGTCTGGCCTTGCTGTGCTTACCATCAACAACCCCACCCGTATGAATGCCTTATCCGGTAAGCTGACTGATTTAAAACAGTTTTTTTTTTACACGGCACTGATAAATGCTGTGTCCTGATTCGTCAATCAAGGCATTCTACGGACAATTATTTCTCGATAATGCCCCGCTGTTAAGGATAATTCACCTTTGCTATGTACCTACCGACATTGTTCTGATCCATCATTTCCTGCCAAATCAATCCGCTGACAAGACGTCTACAAACAGTTTGGCCTACTTACTACTCCTTCAGAAAAACACGTAATACTCTTTCAACATCACTGTGCTAATCTGGTATTGTGGGGATGACATTCATTCACACATAATTCGTTGTGCACAAGCATGAGCAAATTCCCTCGCATCACTTTTTCAACTTTTTCCTTCCTTCCAGGCAGTATGATGGTGGATCTGGAGGAGAGGGTGAGTGAGTTGGAGAGCTGGACAGACTGTAAAGGCCTCATTGTTCAGGGCGCTGGTGGGACCTTCTGCTCGGGATCAGACCTCAATGCTGTCAGGGCCCTTTCTAATCCACAGGTAGCAAAGCAGAGCAATTCAATGCCAATAATAAGCCCGTGAAATTGAATTGAAAATCTCTACAGTATCTCTACATGAGGTTTTTACTTTTTCCTAGCAGGATGGGATGAAGATGTGTATGTTCATGCAGAATGCTCTTACCAGACTGCTGAGGTAAGCGGTCTCCTATTCATCTCTGCCACTCTGGTACATTTTGAACGCAGGCTAAAACGGCAGCAACCACTCTGAGCATAAAGAAGTTTAGGTTCTTGTGTAATGTGCACGACAGTATGCCGACGGAATGTTTTTCTCAGTGCAGGCTGCCTGTGATCTCTGTCGCTCTGGTGGAAGGGAGAGCTCTGGGAGGTGGTTCAGAACTCACCACTGCCTGCGATTTCAGGTATTATTTTTAATACATTTGAATATCAGAAAAACACTTTTCTAAGGAAATCTTCTACACCATAATGTTTAGATTTCTAATAACTTAACACATGTATTTGATCTCTTTCTCATAGATTAATGACATCCGGCAGTGTGATCCAGTTTGTCCATAAGCACATGGGTCTGATCCCGGGCTGGGGCGGTGCTGCAAGACTTGTCCGCATTGTAGGAAGCCAGAATGCACTGAAGCTACTCGGCGGTGCTCTAAAAGTGGATCCCCAGCTCGGCCTGCAGATTGGACTGGCAGACGGGGTGTTGGAGGCAGAGGAGGGGGCAGGGTATCTCCTGGAGAATGCTGAACACTGGCTCAGTCAATATACAAAGGGACCCGCACCAGTGATCCGGGCTGTGAAGCAGGTAGTGTTGTCAGGGAGAGAGCTCCCTCTGACAGAGGCTTTGAGGACTGAGAAGGATGTATTCGGCACAGTGTGGGGCGGCCCCGCTAACATGCAGGCTCTGGCTAACAAAACCAAACACAAATGAGCGACTGTGTGTTCACTGACCCTAAGACATTTGTGGAAAGCCCTGTCCAGGTCAAAATCCTGTGGAAGAACTGAACGGACCGAATCTTGATTGACATTAATACACTTAGTTTATTGATTTGTGTGCTGAAGACATTTATATGGACTTTTCGAGTAATATGCTGAGTGTCTAAAATGTGGACTCTGTGATTACAATGTATTACTTATTTGTTAATTGTTTATCTGCCTCTAATACAACATCATTGCAGTGTCAACATCATTGCAGAAACATGGATTAAAGAAGGCAAAAGCATGGACTTTGAACTAAAGGGATTTAAACTGGTTTGTGTCAAAATATAAGGTTTGAAATCGTAAATACAATGTGCTCTGCAATTGATAACCTAATGGAATGTGTGACTATTGAAATTCAAATGAAAGATAAATGTTAATTATCAGCTGTGTGTACAGAACACCCGATTCAAAAATGGAAGACTTTATAGAATACATGGGAGAATTACTTTCAAAGGCAAATCAAAAGAAGATATTTATCTGTGGGGATACAAACATTGATTTACTTGAAAAAAAACTAATTCACTGACTGAAGAATTTGTAAATACACTGCATGTTATGGGACTGCAGCCGAGGTCAGCAGACAGACTGACTATTTTGAATACTTTAGCAGATGTGTTTAGACTACCAGAGAAGAAATTGGAAATTGGATTTAAGTAAGAAACTGGCCTTAGCAGCCTCCTTTTTACAAAAATCCTTAATTTCTAGTGCAGTGTCAGTGTCAGCTGTTTCTTGTAGATCTTGCTTCATTAATACTCTTTAGACTACTGTATGTGAAGAGTAGTTTTGTTTAGAATGTATCCCCTCAATTAAAATAAATCTGTAATACATTTTTGTTTATATAATTATGCTGAAAGACTCCATGGGTACAATAGTGTTCACTGTTCTGTATGGATGACAACAAGGACCTAAATGACAACATTCTCCATCTTCTGAATCCCTGCTCTGCCCATCAGTCAAACAAATGGATGCTGTCTTCCCTCCGGATCCCCTGAAAATATGATTAAGGTAATGACTAAATAATGCAAGTCTAAGACTAACTGAAGCACACAGATAGCAGCATCATATAGATACTGATGAGGTATAACACGCATGAGGCATCAGCATCCTTACTTCTTGCCTCAGTTTTGTAGATAAGTCCAGTTGATCCTTCAGATTCTACCGTTCTCATTGTATTTAATTGATCTTGATAATGACCACTCCAACCCTTTTCTATTGAGAAATTGAAGCTGTAGGTAAGAGCACGATTTGTCTAAATGTATGTACTCTGAATAGTACTACTTCTATTCAGGCTCAAGCCTATCGTTAAATAACTGTTAAAAAGGACATACTACTTTGGCAACATTTTGCAGCTCATTGTAGCAAAAGAGATTTATCAAAAGCATCAATGAGCACAAACTGAAGTGACGCAGATGGGACAGGTCCCTGCAGGATACCCGGCCATTATCTCGTGTCCTCCTGGCAGAGGTCATGTTTCCTGGCCAGACACCCAGATGCAGTGCTGCTGTGCTCACAATACCAAACACCTGCAAGGTGAGTGAGTTTGCCCCTGCTTATGCAGTACATTAACACTTGTTTGTACTCTACAGTATAGTCTCAAATGAGAGAAAGAAAAATAAGCTGTATTGCATGTGACACCTTTACTTGGATCATGTATTCATAGCATTAGTTACTAAGGAAATCTTCAATGACTTTGTCTTAATAATTCTTACTGCCAAAGTGTTCAATACTTGAGTACAATCGGCACATTGATAGTTCAAGGTATGTAACAATCAAAACAGAATATATTTTGGATGAACACTGTACATGCACTGTATCACACAGTAAAATAAGACAACAAATAGACTTATGTTCAGGGATGTTTTAAGATGATGAAATTACACAATTTATTCTTAAATTACAAACCAAGTAACAACAAAAAAAAAAGTTGCCAAGCAAAAACTGTTACATAAACTTTAGTCTTCAGAATGGAACGTCAAGACTGATGGAAGAAATATAAAAAAAGAACACAACTTGAAATCTCTGCAGGATGGCGAATAGCAAGTCATTGTTATCTTACTGCCTCAGACATCACACACAGAGAATTTACAACCATAGGAAACGCAAAAAAAAAATAAAAAAAACACATTTACTCAAACTCAACCCAAAATGATCCAGTATCAGCATCTTGCCAATCAATAGTGTTTAAATAACTCTCTCTTCAAACATGCACAAATCACACAACTTTAGAAACACACCAATTGAAACCACTTTAGTCAGGGACAATAAGAATTCTAATGCGGCTACAGAGGCCCCAACAGCTTTAAGGGGTAAACACCGATACTTCACGTTAAAATGCCAATTATTTAAAGCTGGGAAAAGTTTAAATACATTTGATTTGTACTTATTTTATGCAAACTAATTTAAAACAGGATTTGTGTTCTCTACATAGTGGGAGAATTTCAGAAAGCTGCATGTTGGATGAAATCAAAAGAGAAACCCCAGGCCGGTGGCCAGAAAATCCTGTGGGCTTCTGAGTTACTTTGCTTTAAGCTGTAGCACATTCAGTGTGAAATTTGAATACACACATGGCTTAAGAGCATCTGTAAGTACTTTTCTTACTTTATCTGGATAACAAGCACAATCAGCTCTGAAATGACACACAGTTACATTTGACCATTTTGAAGGAATGGCTTCATAATCAGTTAAATCTCAAGTAAGGAAATCATTTAGGTATAGTGAATGTCGGGAACAAGTTATCGAGGATTAAATTCTTTGCAAAAGTACTGTAGACAGATGACTTGAGCTCTAATGAGCCCGTTTCTGCGTGCTATGTTAGCTGAGAGAGTTAAAGTGTAGATAATTAAGAATGCAGCCGTTCATGATAATGGTAAAGACACAGTTCCATTTCCAGGAGTAACCTCCCCAATTGGGCTTTCTCTTGTCAAACATCAAAGATCTGGATGAGACTCCCCAAAACACCCTGTGGGTATTAGGATCATCCAATTCAACACAGGAATACCTAGGATTGGTGGAAGTAGGTTGGTGTGTCAACCTAACTTTTCTGGAATTGAATAAAGAACAGACACGATATGCCTGCAAACCCTACAGCAAGTGAGTGAGTAGACTGATGGTGTCCAAACACCGCAAAAAGGTCTGTCACAGCTGCCTCACATGATGTGCTGGATAGACAATAAGAGATCTCAAGTCTCACAACATCATGCTGTTGACTGTTTACCAAGCTGTACCTCCTGTCTCAGTACTAGAACATTAAACCCAACATTACATCTACTAGCTGGGTAAACATTCGCTGAGACGCACCAACAAATCATACAGATACATCCAGATAATTGTGAGCCAAAAAGAGGCACCAAATTCGATCGCTAAAATTGAGCCCTTTACCTAAGAACATGGAGGTCGTTTATTCTTAATTTCTCTTGTACCTACAAGCACTCACATCCGATCTGTAACAAGAGTGAACGGCAGCATACAGTGAGGAATAAATTAATGAAACGGGAACAGCGCCATTTTGGTGATGATGGTTATATTGCATTGGCAATGAATGACTTTTCACACTTCAGTCACTGTACACTGGCCGTCGGGCATTCTGGACCTGCCACTGCTACTGGAGGAAGAAGGGGGAGAGGCGGCCTCTGCCCCTGGGGGGGCTCTGTCCTGTGGATTCAGTCTCTGCCTGCGTGGTCTATCCTCCCAGGGCTCTCCATCTCCCCCCTCCTCCACTTCCTCTTCCTCCTCCTCCTCCTCATCGTCGCTCCAGTCTCCAGAGCCAGACTCGTCCACAGAGGTGAGAGGGTCAGAGGACCTGGAGGGAGAGGCCTCCTCTTCCTCTTCCTCCACTCCTTCCCCGGCCTGGTGAGACGGTGTGGGTCTGGGGCTGGGGCTGATCTGCAGCTGAGAGAGAGCGTCCTCCAGAGTGGGGCTGCTGCTGCCGGGCTGACCGCCGAGGGAGGTGGGAGGTCTGGCAGTGGCTGGAGGGGCTGTGAGAGTAGAGGGGATACCAGTCACCAGCTGCTGTACACCCGCTACTGTGGTATCAGCCCCGTCGGCAGAGTTTTCTCGACCCGTTGCCCCAATGGCCGCCCCGGGTACGGCCTCAGTGTCCAAACGCAGTCCCGCCACGCCCTTCTTGGGGATGTCCAAAACGTCCCTCTTCATCTTGCGTCGACGGCCGTGCTCGTTGCGCCTGTACTGCACCATGTTCTCCAAGTCGGCCACGTACAGAAAGCCAGCGATCAGCATTTCGGCCGTTTTCTTGCCCTTGGAGAAAGCGTCCTCCAGCTCGCGGCTGGTTCTCTCGTCATACTGCCACCAGCCATTACGGCCCTCGTAATACCAGGCGTGATCACTGGCCGCCCCGCCGCCGCGCCCGCCTGCCGCTGACGCTTTCAGCTCCTCTGGAGAGAGAAGCGTGGGCCTTTCCAGGAAGTCATCGGGCACTTCCTGTCTGCAGAGGGCACAGCGTTTGCTCTGCCAGGACGCTCCCTTCACACACAGGAAACAGAAGACGTGGTGACACGGCAGCTGGACCGGGTGGACGCAGCTCTGCAGACAGATGGCGCACTCTGGCACCGACAGCGCTGGGGATGAGTTGCTGGAGCAGGAGGAGTCCGCACTGTTTCCACTCCCACCACCACCACTGCTGCTTCCTTTCTTACTGGATGGTAGCGAGCTAACAGAGTGGTCTACCTCTCCACAACTAGCCATCCTTAGGAAGTACTGGAAAGGGAAAAGGGACCATAGCACATATTTTACATTAATGTAAACACAAAGGTTCATTATTTTTTATTGCTGGGGTCATGAACACAATTATATCTCAACTGCAACTCACTGTCAAGAAAAACATTCCCAAGATTAAGTCATACTAAGAATAACTATAAAACCCAGTGCTATTATAATCTACATTCCACTAGTGACCTGTAAAGTACCAGTATTTGATACTTACTGGAAGTGCCCTTAATGCTGCTGATGTATCATTAGGAGAGCTGATGGACCTTCAAACCACTGTCAAAAGGAAATAAACAGTGAGCATGTATATCTTTTTCAGGCTGCCCTGAAAGTAAATAAGACAATGAAACACAATATTAAGCTTTTACATACTTTAACATTATTAGACCATAACATTTGACAGATAATTGCACTTTTAGCCAGCGGCTACAACGGATTAACTGCAAACTGGCGTTAATTCGCCTTGCTATGACGGAAATGTAACCCATGGGTTTACGTAAATCTATGAGACAAAGGGCTGCTTTGTTAACTGCGATTACAAAAGTGAACTGCGTAAGCTAACTGTTACATGTTAGTGCGACTGCTTACCCAGCTGGCCTTATGATGACCACAGCTGTTATTCGAGTCAAATCGTCAGTTAACGATCTATTCTGTACAGTACCCGATGCAAACAATTTGAGCTAAAGCATGCCGAATGTATAAACAGAAATCAAATAGCACAGAGGGATTTCAAAGCAACCACAACAATAGGACCTGTTGTAGCTAAGGCAGGCTAGGCTCCAGCAAATAGACGGAGTTCATCTGACGGCGCTAGCTTATTTTAGCAGGGCGACAGAAACAGCAACGAGAAACATTTTCTCACGACACAGACAACACATTTCCTGGGAACATACCGTATCGTTAGATTGTGCTGTGCTGGTCTGGTGTACTATTACAATTCCTGTCTCGGCGCTAATGTCCAATGCTAATAATTAGCCGACTTGCAATTTAAACTGGCTTTGTTTTCCTCCGAAAAAGAAGCCCACATAAAGACGACGACGTAACAGCGTTGCGCGATGACGCAATTTGACGTAAAATCGCGCAACCCCTTAACTCTCACGCATGACAGTTTCCGTGTCTTCCGGTTCACTCGTGGCTAGAGGACGTTGGTGTCACAATCAGAAGAGAGGGGCTCATAGCGTAATTTGGTTTTCACTGAAGCAAGAAAATAAGTAACCAGAAACAAAATGTTTTCCCGTGCCGTGAGACCTACCGTTAGCCTGGCTCGGAGCCTTTCCACCTCGACGCAGAACAACGCCAAGGTGGCGGTGCTTGGAGCTTCAGGCGGCATAGGCCAGCCGCTATCTCTGCTTCTGAAGAATAGCCCCTTGGTGAGTCACCTCTCCCTGTTTGATATCGCTCACACCCCCGGGGTCGCTGCGGATCTCAGCCACATCGAGACCCGGGCACAGGTGACCGGCCACATGGGCCCAGACCAGCTCGACGCTGCTCTGCAGGGCTGCGACGTCGTGGTTATTCCCGCTGGCGTCCCCAGAAAACCAGGCATGACCCGTGATGACCTTTTCAACACAAATGCCACCATTGTGGCCACCTTGGCCGATGCCTGCGCCCGCAACTGCCCCGAGGCTATGATCTGTATCATCGCCAACCCTGTCAATTCCACTATCCCTATTGCATCAGAGGTCATGAAGAAGCACGGAGTGTACAACCCCAACAGAATGTTTGGTGTCACAACCCTGGACATTGTCAGAGCAAACGCCTTCGTGGCTGAGCTTAAAGGCCTTGACCCAGCTCGTGTCAATGTGCCAGTCATTGGAGGTCATGCTGGTAAGACCATCATCCCCCTCATCTCCCAGTGCACACCAAAGGTAGAGTTCCCTGCTGACCAGCTGGCTGCTCTGACCGGCAGGATCCAGGAGGCCGGCACTGAGGTGGTGAAGGCCAAGGCTGGGGCTGGATCTGCTACCCTCTCCATGGCTTATGCTGGTGCCCGCTTCACCTTCTCTGTTCTCGACGCCATGAATGGAAAGGAGGGTGTGGTGGAATGCTCCTATGTCAGGTCTGAGGAGACAGAGTGCAAGTATTTCTCAACACCTATTCTCCTGGGGAAGAGCGGCATTGAGAAGAACCTGGGTCTGGGCAAGCTGACTGCCTTCGAGGAGAAGCTGGTGGCTGATGCCATGACTGAGCTGAAGGGTTCCATCAAGAAGGGCGAGGATTTTGTGGCTAACATGAAGTGAACAGGGGACACAAAGTTAGCTGAAAAATATTCATGATTTGTGCCGTCTTAATTTAAAATGGCATCATGGTAAATTATCAAGATCTGTCACAGTGTTTCCTCCTTTGTTGTTGTCTTAGCAGTAGGGTCATCTTGATCCAGACATCCTCTCCTGTGTATCATTTACCTTACCTTTTTCAAACATGGCTTTGTCTTGCACTTAGGGTACTTGTGTACATACTGTGACTTATCTATATTTTGCAAATGTCAAATTCAAACAAAATTTCATATATTTTCATGAACAGTCTATGTATTAGTGGGGATTTCTCTGCTGATTGAATGAGGAGGAAATACTGTCATCATGCCTGTTGATGCAAATAGATGTAACTAGTAAACAACAATACTCCCTCCACCAATAAACAGTTTAGCTTTAAAAAAATTAAAAAGATTCTTCATTTCCTTGTTTTCACTGTGAACAATTGAAACATTGACCAAATGTTTAGGAGCCATAACACTAAGGATGTTATTCCAGAAAAAAAGTGATTATACCTATTTTTAAATCTGGTCATTGACAAACTTAATACATGGCCGTCGACCAATAGGGTTTCTTTAATGGCCGATGCCATTACCAATATTTTTTCGACATTTGATAAAATACTTTAAGTTAATAATATCAAATGAGAAACAAAATGGAACCTAAATAAAAATTTATTAAATAAATACACAGCCAAATATTTGAAATTAAGAAATCGTCTTTTGCATCTGGCCTTCCCTGGTGTTTGCTCTGTAAATTATTGCCATAATGGACTCCTTGATTTCGTTCCAATGTCTGTAATCATTAAAAGGATAATAAAATACCATGTAAGTATTTGGGTCAAATAAAAAAAACTCTTAACATTGCGCCACAGCAGCCACTGATGAGGCTGCCTGCAGACATTTGTCAGACCTTGGTCGATGATGCCCTTTATTTCAAAATGCCATTAAACATGGATGAATCAGTCCGTCTCTGCTTATACGCAATGATATTGTTTACACATGTGTTGTTCAAATACACCCAACTTAAAATTAGTGAGGTGATTAAAATAAAACATACACTAGAATGAATTATGTTAAAAAAAAATATATTAAGTTGCTGCATGATAGTTGGTGTCAGGTGTCCCAGTAAAAACCTCAGTAAAACATAATCACTTTTGTGGATTTTGACTTCAATAAAAGGACTGCAGGTAGCTTGGTTCCTTTACTGCATGATTAATGACATACAATATGTAATGAGGAACAAGTTAGATGGGTGAATTCATTGGATTAGTTTTGGATCAAGTGATGACCTTCATTGCCGCTCTGGACAGAACACTTTCTGCCCTCTATGTTTCTCAGAGTATTTGTTGTGACTGAAGTGAAGAGATAAATGTCACTATCTACTAGGACAAATGTTCAGGTTTGACAATATGAGACAGACTACTGCCGCTCAAGTTTCACTTTCCATTAACTCAGAGTGGGGTTTAAGCATGCTTAAGTAGATTACACACAGGTTAGCTGTCTGGTCAGAAAACGGATTACAGACACAGGTACAAACCCATTATAGTTTTATTTGACATACAGGTGCTTTTGGTTGCTAGTCAAGGAGCTTTACTGAGAGCACAGATTCCATTTACACATAAAGAAAAAACCAATGGTAGATTAGAGTTATCACTTATTTGGATAAAACTAGCTTTTGTCCAAGACATACAGAACACATGTTAATGTTTTTCAGTTTTAGACCGTATCCTGTGATTCACAGCGTGTAGGTTTTCCTGCACCTGTCATTTGTATTGATTATGAAAGATGTCACATGATGGCAATAGCAAACTCACTTTTTATTTCTTCTTTTTACAAATTCTGCACCAAATAAAATAAAATAAAGAGATCTAAAGAACAGAAACAACAGTAATAAACACTTGTTCTACATAATGTTGCAAAAAAATCTACATTCAAAAACCAAGACGCGCAATGTTGTACCAGGGCCCCATTAAATAACCATATCAACAAGCACATTGTAGAACGTCTTTGTCTCCGTCTGTCCGTCTGTCAGTCCTCAACATAGTCACGGACATTTCTCTCTTTTGTTCTCCCGTCCCAGCAGCAGTCTCAGCAGTGTCTCCTGCACTTTTCAACAGAGACACTCTCTCAGTGGTGGAAGTGAAAGAGAAGAGGCTTACAGGGTAGAGGGAAAATAAAAGAGACTTTTTTTTTAAAAGTCCAAAGTGGCCCTAAAGCCTTGTGGCTGAATGTGCCCCATCCCGCCTGTGCATAAAACATTATATTCAAATCCTACAGGTAGCAGCAAAACCCCTGCAGAGAGGGGTCGAGGGGGGGTTGAACAGTGGGTGAGGGAGGATGGGAGGATAATGGGAGGAGGAGGGTAGGGTGAGCAGGTATTGGACTTTCGGTCTGTCCAGAGCACTACTGTACGAGGCCTTCTTCAGGGGAGACCGGCTCTGTGTCATGGCCTCTGCGGTGCCTGTGCTCCGTTTTGTTTCTGTTATCAGAGTCTTCACGTTCGCCAGTGTCTCTCTCCCGCTCTCTCTTCCTCTCCCGTCGCCCCTCGGGGTTCTCCTTGTCTTTGCGGTTGTTGCGATTCCTCTGTTCTCTCCTCTCGTTCTTCCTCCTTCCACCTGGAAGTTGAAGAAAAAACGGCATTAGGTTAGTAAAGTATATAGCCCAGAGGAGAGGATGAAAGTCTCAATCTTCTGCCCTTTGCTTCACAATTTCAAGCGGCAGTGTTCAGTTTGCAGCATACAGTATACTGCAACGCAATTAACAGCCATAGAAACATGTCCACAGTGCAGTCCTAGAGGTCAAATAGCACCAATTGTTATATACAGTATTTACCACTTAATAAGTATGTTTCTTTTAACATGTATGGTTTTCATCTTTATAAATATTACTTATTTATTCAAGGGATTTCAGCCAGAAAGGCCTGAACACAAGTGTGCAACACTACAACCATTTCCTTCACAGTATTCTTCTTCTGATTTTACTGTGGCTAAACTATTAAAGCTGTTTTCTTTGAGCTGAACCCACTTCACAACTTTTGCATCTGCCTGCAAATGATGAAAGTCCCCATGTGTCAAAAACTGCTGTTTAACTAAGTAGTTGAGGGAGAAGGAACACATTATTACAGGGTGCTGTTTTCCTTTCAAGTGCAACACTGATTATCGCAAAGCTATGTGTTCACCACTAGACGGCAGTCTTCGATCACAGACTGCAGCCCTCCCCCTGGGATGAGCAGACCTTTGTCCAAAATAGAAAACCTTTAAATAAACCCCCGATTTATCTGTTCTTGCAACACCATCTCATAAACAAAACCGAGAGCTTCGGAATGCTGAAGGTTTATCTCTGCTCGAACTGCAGTTATTAATGATAATAACAAGATCCACCCCCAGGGAGGTTGGAGACAGGACCTGCAAGTGAAAGCAGAGGAGGCCCTTTTCCTGTTGTTGTAATGCATGCTGTTCATGTGTGAGTGGAACGGAGCAGCACGGCCTGCTTGGCTGGTTGGCTGGCCAGTCGGGGATTGTGAAACTGCTGAAGTAGGCAGTAGGCACATACAGAGGGAGAAAGAGAGGGAGAGAAAGAGAGAGGGAGAGAAAGAGATCTCTCTCTGTCGCCCTCCTGTCCCCCTCCTGTCTGTTCATTAATCAGACCACAACTCTGGTTGGACCAGGGACTACGTCTGACCAACATTCTGGTCCTAGTGATATCAAGCTCTATCTGCCCACTGTGTTAAATCCTGTTGAAATAATGAAAGGACACATAGGTGCATATGTGAACATGTGACAGTGAAAAGTGGGTACAAAAGAATCCCAATTAAAGATGGTGAAGATAAGTGAGCGCATGGATGGATAGATAGATAGATAGATAGATAGATAGATAGATAGATAGATAGATAGATAGATAGATAGATAGATAGATAGATAGATAGATAGATAGATAGATAGATAGATAGATAGATAGATAGATAGATAGATAGATAGATAGATAGATGGATGGATGGATGGACAGATCAAGTAATCTGATGCACTGACTCATTCGGTGTCTGCCCCCGGTCCTCTATAAACACAGGAAGTCCCCTTGGCTCTCTTTGTTTTCTCTGCCCTGACACCATTTACAACTATTTACAAGTTCAGTGGATTAGTCATACTGTAGCCCCCATGCTTTTGTCGAGCCAGAGGAGAAACCTAATCCATGGCCCTGCTGAGATGATTAGGAGATTGTTTATCAAACCAACCCACGTTTGGT
>OX442353.1:11801516-11826516 GCA_949357725.1 Hyperoplus immaculatus | reverse complement strand
AGAGTAAACAGTCGTAGTCCTGAGCGGAAGAACGACAAGCTCTGATTGTACAAGCTGAAGCAGCACGGTCTGGTATTCATAGAGAGGAGGATCCATGCCATGTGTCACAAATACAATGTTGGCACTGAGTGTGATGGTTCAACAACAACTGCAATAGACAATGTTTAGAATGTGCCCATTTAGAAAGTTCAGTTTCAAGTTCAAATGCTGGATCACGCCGATCTGGAGGCAAGATTTAAAACATAGCACAAACACCCTGCAAACTTGCTACAGTCCTGTTATTCTTTACCTGGGCATTTCCTCCTCTTGACCAGGCACTCTTTGATCTCTGAGATCTCAGGGCAGGGGTTGCCGAAGGGTGATGGGTACTGAAGGACCTGCCGCGTGCGGGTCTCCTGGCCCCGCTTGAACCCACAGGTTCTACCGGACCGTGAGCAGAGGCTCCACTCGCCCCATTCGCCAACCTCGCAGTGCACTGACAGGGGGAACATCCAGAAAAACAAGTTTAGGAATTGGTTTACCCTCCTTTCTTCAAGCTTATTTACAAGTTTTACCCATTCAGCAAAAAGGGCCAAAAATGTGAAAGGGGCCCCTTACTACAGGACAGGCGTCTTAGGCGATCATTTCTTTCCGACCCATCCACAAACACATACACACATTGGACTGACCTTGTGCTGTGCACTCCATGAGTTTGTCATTGGGCTCGTAGTCCTCTGGACAGACATGGTGGCACCTACCACCAAGCTGGTAAAAGCCTGGCCGGCACAGCGTACATGTCTCACTGTTCACACACGAGCCACACTCTGCAGGGCACCCTGCAAAGACAAACGCTTAGATATTTAGTGGCCAAATTGAACTCATAAACACATTTTATGATTCTTTCCAGATAAAGTTTGAACTATTTGGCAAACACTGCATGGCTAGAGTGGTATAATTACAAGTGAAAAAGAGTGAAACTAAGGGCAAAGTAACCCTGCCTTTTCTCCTTATGCCTGATTAATGTGAACTGAAACCACTTACTGGGAACACATTCCCTCTGTGTGTCGCTGCGGACCAGCCCCTCGGGACAGTTCTCCTGGCACTTGCCCAGGTGAAGGTAGAATCCGGCTCGGCAGCGTGTGCAGAAGTTCTTGTTGAAGCAGGAGTCGCACTCCGACCTGCACTCTGAAGGAGAACCACACACCCACCGCCGTATTTATTTAAACCGCACAAGTTATCAAGTGTGTACTGCATGTTAAATATACAGGGCCTTCAAGTGCATGTATATGTGTTTGTGTGTGCATGTCTCACTGGGAATACAGTCAGTAAAAAAGGCCCCTGCTATCACATTGATGTCTTACAGAGTGACTTATGGTGTATCATTTTATTTTAAACAGCACTCAATTTAATTAGATGTCACCCGAAGGACACTTACTTAACATGTATCAAGTTATTCCGCCATTTGAGTACTAGTAACAGTATTTCACAAGAGGGTCTTGAAACGGTTCCTTGTAAAGAAGCGTGTCTGCAGGGAGGACATATGTTTTGACAATGTCTTCTTGTGCTTACTGTATACTTGTCACGTGCAAGTCAAACACGCTGTTAAGAGGCCATATCTAACTCAAGTCAAGTTTGCGATACCTTCCTGTGTGTGTGTGTGTGTGTTTGTGAAGATATATTACACTCAATCCATTCAAAAAAATATATTTTCATTATTATTCCAACTACACAAATAACACAGTCATCATGGCTTACTTGTGCAGGTATTTCTTTCTGGGGAGCGGGTGCCGTAAAAGCCCAGGGGACAGGAAGTCATGCACACCCCGATCTGCTTCATCCCAATCCTCTCCAAATGCATGAAGAAGCGCGGCCTGCAGGACAGGCAGCCATTGTAGTCCGAGCAGGTCAGACAGCCACCCTGCTGGCACCCCGAGCTCACACCAGAGATCTCTGTTGACAGGAGAAGGGGGGAAGGTTTGAGTATTCATTTCACATGGTAGAATTGGAACATCTGAGCACTTTCTAACAACGAAAATGGAATTCATCTCAATGGACGATTTCATTTGCATACTTTTTGAGCGATCGCAGCTTTTCATAAGCCTCAATGCCCCATGCCGGAGTAACACTTTGTGCTTGAAGATATACCACACCAATAACACCAGCCTACCTTTCTCAAAGCTCATAGCAGGAATTCACCTTGGCTGTTCGTGCCAAGGATGGACACAGTAACCGCCTTATTGTAAAATGGTAACTAATTCAACACTAAAATATCCACAAATATTGTCCAGTCAGTGACCCTTGAGATTCATTGTAATTTCCAGACAGTTAGACCCAATTGACAATCAGAACCTGATCTAAAAAACAATGGAAAAGTAAATTTTTTATAAGTGGTTTAACACGTTTTTGTTCTGGTGGCTTGCAACAGGAACAGGCTGATAACTTAATCAAGAGAGCTTTAACCAGATTGTGGAAGTAATATATTTTAAACAGTGTAGTTTAAGTGCAGACGTCAGGTCAAACTGCCCTTTGGCCTCACTATGCATTTGACTGTATAAGCCTGCCTCTTCAGTACCAACATCAGTCATTTAATAATAGCACCAAGTCCGGATTCACTGCTGTATCACAAAGGCTTTTTATGCTTCACGGGGGACCAATAAGGAAGAAGGTATATTACATCTCCCTCATTACTTTTCCAGGATTGTATTATGATTATGGTTGTAATGTCCCGTGCATAAGTACTTTATCACATTAAACTTATTATTATTATGTTGTAGTACTAAACACCTTCTGTTTCAACACAGTGTCAATGACTCTATGTATATTCATTTTAACATCCCATGTACATCAGTACTATATTGTTTTGTTTATGTTGATATATTTAAGTACATTTTTTATCCCCCCTCTCTTCACTTACGTGTGGGACAATTACCCAGACTTAACGATCGAATAAATTTGTTGTATGTTTAAAATTATTTTAATTGTATGTTGACAGCCTAGTCAAATACATTTATAATATCTCCCTAATTCCAGCATATGTATTTCAAAATGAAGACGAAAACACACATATCAAGTTCCAGTAACAAATTGTAGAACTATTTAATGATTATAATTAAAGACAAAGACATACATTCAGTTTGATTTACTTCTTGCAGTTTCCTGGAAATGCTTGTGTTTATTCTTTTTCAGTATCTGATTGTACTTAGTGGACAAAACAGTTACAAGGAGAGTTTTAGTTGGTTGGATAGGGATGCACAATTCCCCAAAGACACTGTAGATAAGGCAGACATGAACCTGTCATGTCATGTGTATTTAGGTTACATTTCCATGATGTTGGGTAGTTCAGAGCAGCATGTTTTCAGCTTCTGTTCCCAATGTTTCAGTAGTGTGCTTGTTCTTATGAGGAAATTAGTTAAAGTCACCCCTCTGTTATAAATACCATGCCTTAGTAAAATCCAGGAAGTGGATCCCAGGCTTTTGGGAACAAGAAAATCAACTCAGGGATGAGTATGTGACAGCCTATTTATAAACCCAGATTTACACCTGTGACATTGAGTCAATATGTAGGAAATAGCCACGAGAGAGGTTCCATGTGTTACATACTCGTGAACCCTCGCTGCACTGATACTCCATTCCCAAAGGCATTGTTTGCATACTGTTGTAGTATTCCCACATGGTAGGCAAATCAAACGCAACCCCTGTAGGCGCCTGTGGAATTGCTTTTCCTCTCCAGCCTTGGCGTCTCATGCCACTGGTTTCAGTTGGCCCTCTCCCTTCCCCTTTAAGTTTGAGGTTTAGCTGCCAGTTCACCATAGATCATGGACACTTTGTTTGAAATATCTCGACAATCTTTTTCAACTGCTGTCCATTTGCCCACATGTGTTCCTGCCAAGGAGCCCAGATTCACAGAAGTCTTAAGACGCAGGAATTTGGCCTTGCCCTCGCACCGACAAAACCTCAGTTGGACAGTGGGATCTTGCATAACATACCAACAAAGTCACATATGAATAAACACATCCACATGCCTGCACACACACAAACACAGATGGTTCATGGAGAAAATAGAACCGTGCGCGAAAAAAAAGAAAAAAGAAAGAAAAGGAGTGACATGGAAAAGCATTTGACCTTAAACCTTGAATGGCTACCTCATTTGACACACTCGATTACCCTTTTATTATCCGTATCCCATGTTTAGCTTTAAATCAAGACCCTAAATCAACCCAGTTTCATCTGCCACTTTGCTGACCTCCCTCCGTAAACTATTTAGCTATATACGTATATAGTTTCCACTGTGCGCACCCAGGCACCCACAAGACTTTTGGATGCATCATCACAGGCAGGAAGCTCGGTGCTCGGGTTCAGTCTCTGCATGGTGATTTGGACCAGTTGACTTAATGGTCATTGACTCCCAACTCACTCTTACCCCCTTCGTTCCCTCTAAAGTGTGTACTCATTCAACCCTTCTACCAACTAATCACCCCATCCTCCCTGATATATCTCTGAAAGTGTCAGATATCAGTTTGGTTTACTATAAGCACTTGCCAATTATTGGGTACTGAGTCAGTCGGTAGAGGCAGAAGTTTACTCCTTTCCTCTTTGAACTTAACCTTCTGCATCCACAGAATCAAATCGTGGCCGAGTGTGCTGATATGCTCCATGATAAAGTTCTTAATTTTTTTCAGTTCCATAAAGAACATTTTCCGCATTGCATCTTAAACAAAAGCAAATTCATACTAGATAGAAAAATGACAATTTTAGAAAAAGCACACTGTTGTATGCTTTCAATCTTAGGGCATTATTGCAGATGCAAATCGTTTCTCGGGTACTCTCAGTAGAGCTTCCTGCTCCCCCCTCTCTCACAATGTGTTGAGAGGCTCTTCAATATTGTTTAGGGGGAAATAAACATTTAAAAGAGAGAATCTGTGTGTCTCGATGCAGTGCAGGGTATAAAGTAAACACAATGATTTCTATAAACGCTACATTAATACAGCACAGGCACAGATTTCAGTGCGGATAATGAACCTGTTACATACAGCATGTACATTTCACTGTCTTTTCATCAGCATGGATGATTTCTAACGCCTTAACATGTCAGTTTCTGCAGTCTAAAAATAAGATCTGTGTCACACTGCTGAACAACCAAACAATCCGCGCTTAGCTGCTCTTGTCTGACCCAAACTACATTGGCCAGAGCAAAGTTAACCACAGAGCTCCTTTAAAACTACATAATAAACACATCATTAACCCCAAATGCTGCAACTCCCCTCCTTGGTCCCTCGGTCATGAGGGGGAACATTAACAACACGCACACACACACACACACACACACACACACACACACACACACACACACACACACACACACACACACACACACACACACACACACACACACACACACACACACACACACACACACACACACACACACACACACACACACACTTTCTTGTACAGAATACATCATCTGAACTATGTGATTCATTGCAAAGAGTATGTGATGTAGAGAACCTTCAGCCCCAGGTGGCAGGGATAGAAACATCACTTAGATTGTACTTATTGTAGATCACAGACTGTTGTCGGCTCGGCTGGCAGCTGATACATGGAATATTCCAACACTATCAATGCTCTTAACAGACTTAGTCACAAAGCACATCTGGAGACCCTCAGTGATAAAGTGTGTACAGGGAGAATAGAAATACATACTTTATTGATGTTTATTTCATAGTGTCATGGAAGAAAAGGTTGGTCAGAGCTCAAGAGACGAGACATATTGTTGGACCTCGGTGAGATATATGGGAGACTTACTTTAAATACCATCAGACTTGAGAGTGAACGCAGTATACGGAACATCTCTCCTGCTTTGATGGAGCCCACTATCAAATGTGCAGACTAATCCAGATATTGAACGGTGATCAGAACAGGATGGGATATGATTTTAAATTTCGATACAGAGTAGACTGGCATAGCACGTGAAGCCCCACCTACTCTGTGTGTTATCTGGGCCAACTTCAGGAGGAAAGATGTTTCCATAAATTCCAAAATGTGTCGAGAAATAAATTGAACACGAAGGAGGTATATGAGAAATAAAGCCGTGAATATCCTTTTAAAGACTGCTCAGCCCTGACACCTGGGCAGCACACACTGCGTGCCTGAAGTCTGCTGCCCTGACCACTAGAGAGCGACGGGAGCCAGGAGGCTGAGTGCAAAGAACACCGACTGCAGCCTCCAGGTGATGGGATGAGCAATTAAATAATCAAATTAAAGTTCAAAAGAAACATATTAAAAGTGGGCTTAAAATGATGAAATTACCAAATGTATATTGGATGGGTAAATAAATACAATTAAATAACTAATTAGCTGGCATTTCCATATTGCAATCAAGATAACAAATAATAAATATATACCATTTAATGCATGAAAATAGGGTTGGATGTTGAATGTGGAGAGGTGTGATAATATGTCTATTATTTGGAGTAGCTTTAATAATCAATAATAATCTAAGATATCAGTCAAATCATTGTTATGTTTTCCAAAAGTAAACTGAACTCTTCTAGTTCTAAATGTTATAATAGCGAGAGAAAAAAATGCAGTTTGTTTTGTCTTATCAATGGGACATTGAGTGTTTCCAGTTGTGCAGAGTGTGTAGGAGTGTTTTCTGACCTAATAGGCCAACGGTTAGATGTCTACCAATTTATTGCAGATTCTTAATAAGAATGTGCCAGTCATGTTTTCATACATTTAGAAAATACTTCATATTGGATTCATATCCTTGGTGATTTAGAATGCATTCTGGAGACTTTGGTCACTTGATGCCTCTCTGAGTAAAACAGGCCAATAAATACTGAATAATTTTTTTTTAAATAAAGTCCATGCTGAGTGCACCAAACACATGACGGCAATGTACTGCACTTTAACCTACTCACGTTTATGTTGCCGGTGCCTGGAGCTGCTGTGCTGCTGACATCCAGTGTAATCCATGCAGTGCGAGATGATCAAAACAAAGGAGATCAGTTGCAATTGCATAGTAGCCCAGAGATGAGACTCGTAAAGCCAATGTCAATGTTCACCAAATCACTTTTTGGGAAAAGATTCCGTTTTCTTCCCCCAGACGGAGGCAGAGTCTGAAGGGGAATAGATAACTCCTAAACACAGCAGCAGGACCCCCAGCTATGTGGTGATATGTGGTGATGGTAATGTACGGTGGCCCAATGATGCCTGGGCCACTTCGACTGTAACATCGTGGATAGGATCTTCAGATGCCAGACTGAGTCAGGGACCCGTTATCCGTGCCGTGGTAGAGAACATCCCCTCCAAAAATATAAAAAAACAAACAAACAAACACGCCAAAAGAGCTCGATCCAGTGCGCACAGAAGCAGGGCGAAAATCAATCATTAGTGTCGACCGAAACGATGAATACAATAATTATTGATGACTAACATGATTCTCAAAAAGTCTGAGATATATCCATGTGTAGAACTCCTAAAGTGACCTCTCCCCCCCTCTGTCCGTCTCTCTCACTGGAGATGCGCCGTGCGTCCCGGTGTGTTTGGAGACCCTAATGTGCCCGGCGCGCTGAGGATCTCGGCTTCATCTGTAGCATCAGTTAAAACGCCAAAAATAAAAACCAACACAGGACCAAATCTAGTTAGGCTATCACAAAAACAAAACAAAAAAAAGTTGAAGGTTTCGTAGATCGTTTGGCTGTCAAACACAAACGCACCACCTCTCGCTCGCTGTGGCGGCAGGCAAACTGAACCAAAGTAAATCTCCGCAGTTTCAGCGCTTTTCTGCTTTGCGTGCAGGACCCATTCACTCCCCTGCTGCCGGCCCGCTGATGAATTCAGCCCTCTGCTGTCTCTCTGTCTCTCTCTCTCCCCCTATGAGCTCCAAAGTTTATTTAGAGGGCAAGCCCCCCGCGTCAGAGAGAGAGAGAGAAAGAGAGAGAGAGAGAGAGAGAGAGAGAACATGTTGAAGTTATTTCAACCAGGGTTTAGAAATGTGTACTGTAGCCTCTCTATGGTTCCAGTCTGTCATTAGCTTCCAGTGATGCTTTACTCTTTTAACATGAGCTGAACGTAAAAGCCATGGAATCACCTGCTACCCAACAATTTTTTCCTACATATGAAAAAAATTTTTTTACAGAGCCTTTTTCCCCCATTTAATAAATTCCTAAACTAACACAGGAAGTGTTTTATATGGAATATAATTACATAATAATCAATAAGGTCATAGACAATGATATCATTTGGTTGAACACATTCTGGACACAATACCAGCTGACATATTACAGCAGTGCTGAATGAGATTAAGAAGAGCTTAGTTATGACAGCATGTGTTAATCAAGATGTCCTGTTGTTGTGCCGTTAGACTTGAGTCATTTCCTCCAAATGTTTGTGGGAGTTTGAGTGTCAAAGAGAAAGGAGACAGGCTATACTTTGTCTGGCTTATATCATAATGAATCCACTTTGAAAACATGAGATTAGCACAAACACACCTCTGCACCTGATACTGTTGTTGCCGGAAAGTCATTGTGTTGTTCACCGGGTCGTTTGAATGGATACTGTAGGTGAGAGGAGGGGGTACAAGATGGTCTGATCACTTTCTATTTCTGTGCAATCTCTCCACCCCCCTTTAGTTTCACTAGCGCTGATGGTTTGGTGTCGAGACAGAAAAATCCCCCCAGTTCCCCATCAGCCATGGAAGCAGTGGCAGCATCTCATCTTATTACCTCTAGAGGGAGTTAGCTCCATAAAAGCTTGAGACACGTCGTCATAACAGATAAGCATGGGTACCAGTGAGTTATGGTTAACTGTAGCACTTGACCTTTCCTAGCTGAGTCTACATGGGATGTGGCTTTTATTGTCACAACAAAAAGGGGAAGATACATAAGGAATATAGCTCCTAAAAAACCCAAATCAAACATCCTTAAAATCACATGAAAGGAGCATCCAGAGACAATAGTTCCACCGAATGAAAAACACCTCGTCCATCATCAATAATTGTTCCAGATCCTTTGTGAGCATGACCTCAGTTGGCAGGTTAAGGATTTCTGGACGATAATTGGAGTCAAATGCAGTGACTTTGCCATATAGGCTACCTCCAGGTTTAGTGAATTGCGGCCTCTGGAGATTGGAGCAGCGCAGAGCAAAGGGTAGGCCAAGGCCTCATTTGTCTAGCCTGTGTGTTGATGTTTAGGGGTGAGCGGGAGGGGGGGGGGGGGGGGGGAGACAGTATGCACAAGTCCAGCGATTCTCCTCGCTGTGACTTCTGGTCTTTCATCAGTCAATGTGCTGAGGAGAGCAATGCAAACACGGCACAGGCTCTTTCTTTATGGGAATACTTCCTTGTTTGCCCTGTACTAACTCAGGACCCGGACAGGGAAACATAACAGAGATGAATGCATTGTTTAAACCCTGTTCACCCACACTGAGGCAGACTGCTGCTCGTGTGAATGTGTATGACTGCTGTATGTTTGAGGTGGTGGTCGGAGGGGCCGATGGCGCTGAATGGCAGCCTCGCTTCTGTCAGTCTGCCCCAGGGCAGCTGTGGCTACTATGGTAGTTTACCACCACCGGTATGACTGTGTGTGAATGAATGGAACCTGGAACCCGGAACCCTGTAAGCGCCTTGAGTCACATAGAAATAAAGCGCTATATAAATCCAATCCATTATTATTATTATTACTGCTGAATCCAGAATTTTTTTTCCCAGTATGTTAAGTGATGCATTTCAGTTTTACATGTGACTCTAGTATGCAAATGTTCAATGTCACATTCCTTTTTTTACAGAGTCGACACACCATCACTACAATGCCTCCGTTAGACTGTCAGACACCGACATTTAATAATATTCATTCGGCACCACATTTGTGTGTTCATTTAACATGTTTTGGTAAAATATTATGTTGAAATGTTCAATGTAAAATTTTGAAAATGCCTTCCTCCCTCTCCTCTGTTCCAGCAGTTTTGTTTAAGGGATGTTGAGGAATAATGCTCGTCTTTGTGTCCCAGTACAAACCAGGCCCTGCAATCCCTGGGGATAGGAGCATGTGTGTGTCTGGATATGTGTGTGTGTGTGTGTGTGTGTGTGTGTGTGTGTGTGTGTGTGTGTGTGTGTGTGTGTGTGTGTGTCTGTGTGTGTGTGTGTGTGTGTGTGTGTGTGTGTGTGTGTGTGTGTGTGTGTGTGTGTGTGTGTGTGGTGTTAGGGTGCGGAAGGTTAAGGTCACTTGGTCAGTCCCTGTGACCGTCCAGTGAGAGAATCAGTCGACACCTGTAAATGAAGTCGGGCAGGTGCATAGACCCTCCCGACCAAGGATGGATGCACACTACAACATTTTTTTTATATCTTATTAATACAACATTTAGTCCTTCGTCTACTTTAGGTGGGGGACATGAGAGTGTACAGAATGATGTTGCTGACATAAGGTTTGGCACAAATTGGAGTTAACACAAAACATGGAGTTACGTCACCCGCTATTTCTTTCATCTGCTGTCTCTTGTGTTTTTGTTTAATAATTTGGACACAGCCGTCATTGCACTGCCATTGGGTGGGTGGGTGTGGGGGGGGGGGGACGATTCCACTGCACGAAAGCTTTGTATACAGCAAACATGTTAGCAAACAGATGCCTATTCGTACAGCCACCAAAACACAGAGCAACATTAGCATTCATTTTGAGCTGTGTTGCTGGCCAGAGGCTAATACAAATCTAATATTCCCTCTTGTTAGCTCAGGTTTGGCCTACATCCACTCCTGATGGAAATATAAGTCTCTTGACCTGCTAGATGGTCCACTATGTTCACCAGCTAACGTCAGTCTGTCCCTTGGTGTTGGGTAGGTGGTGTTCAGTTGCTTTAACAGAGCTTTTTCCACTTGAAGCACCTGCCCTCTGCATCCAGAAAACTATTCTGATAAGAGCACTATACAGTGAACCAAAAGAGAAAAGTTGGGGGCCATAAAACAAAACAAAAACAAAACACTGAGCTTACAGAGCTCAGAGCTTTTTATTTCATTCATCACCGCAATTGATATGTGTAGTTATTATTACTTCCATTGTTAATATAGAAATATCATTTAGCAGCTCTAGCTGCAGTGGAGTTTCTGATCCGTGGCGCAGTTTTTATTAGTGGACCCATGTTTTGTTTGTCGCGCCAACAAACGCTGAGTGCCAGCCAGTTAACGTGAATGTAAACAATGCAGCGTTTAAACTTTGAAGAAAAATCAGCCCTGCAAATGGTTTTATGTGGTAGGAAACTCGCTCAAAATGTTTGTGAAGACCACAGGGGTGCACACAATACTGAACGTGAACATAACAAAAACATTTGATTGTTTACAGGGAAACTCCATAGGGCACCTTAAAGGGGCACGTCATGGCCTGACAGACTGGAGATCATTTTACAATTGAGTATTACAATTGTCCTTTCTCAGTTCAAGCTACAACATCATTCAGTTTAAAGGTGCAGTCAGCAATTCTGAAGAATGCTTCTTTGAAAAAACTACTTTTTTTTCTCCAAAATCTGTGAATATCTCCTCACGACCCGACCTGTCTGTGTGTGCACTGAAAGAAAATCCAGTATTGAAACACAGGCTACATAGGTTTCTTTTTTCGCATGAAAAAGTGTTTTCCTCATTTAGCAAGGAAAAGGTTAATGCAGAGCACTTTCTTATCAGTATTAGATTATGGTGACCTCATTTATATGCATTCTTCCTCATCGCTATTAAACAAACTAGATGCAATTTACCATTCAGCCCTGCGCTTCATCACAGGTGCCCCAGCTAGAACTCAACACTGCATTCTGTATGAGGCTGTACAATGGCCCTCCCTCTCCCTTAGAAGGAAACTACATGCACTGAGTTTTATTGCGAAAGCACTAATGGGTAAACTACCCCTTTACATTTCAAATTTGCTTTCCTTCCATAACAGTGTTTACAAAACAAGGTCATCAGAATATATGTTATTAACCACACCACTAACAAGAACACAACTGGGTACAACAGCTTTCTCATCATATGCACCAAAGGTCTGGAATGAACTTCAAGCCACTCTAAAGCTGGAATCACTCCCACCACTCAGTACCTTTAAAAACATCTTACAATCAGCTCTAAAAGAACACTACAACTGTTTTTAACCTGATGCCTTTTATTTCTTTTTAATTTTTTTTTTTTAGCTGTATGTATTAGCTTGTTTTTATATAGCCTGTTATGAAGTGTAATTTTAGCATTATTGTGTCAATTGTGATGTACTTTGTTTGTGTGTGTGTGTGGCCTTGTGCAAATTCTGCAACTTATTTTCTGCTGCCTGTCTTGGCCAGGACTCCCTGTGAGAAGAGTTACTGTAACTCAATGGGACCTTCCTGGTGAAATAAAGGTTAAATAAAATAAATAAAAAAATAAAAATAGGCTCTCTAAACGGGCATGTGGTCTGCTATGATTGGCCCCTTTGTTTACATACCCTTTGTGTCCATACCAGTTTATAGAGCATAGGCTGTATATTATAAGACGGCAGCGGAACGTACGGAGATATTTACTGATAATGACAAAAAGGGAATTTGACGACAAGCATTCTCCAGAATCGCTCACTCCACCTTTGACATATGTCCACTCTGTTATGTTCATATGACATTGCAGAAGTCCCTTTACCTCGACCTTATCAAGACAATCATCTCAGGGCTCTTAATCCTCGACGGCATCAGTGCAGCAAACATGCCACTACTACACCACAGAGCTCACGCCTGTGATCCGCGAACTGTTCATTCCCCGGCCCATGACTCATAAAATTCCCAGATGACAGTGACAATGTTGATCCACTGTCCTGTCATCAGCTAATGAATTAGGCCAGGCTCAGTGTGGACAGCAATTGATAGCGCGTGCCTCATTGGGGTCTGTGAAAACATAGTGTCTCAGTATGTGGCCTTATATGATGCAGCCTTTTCTGACGCTGCATCTATTAAGGCTTCAAATATATCCAGTGGCAATCCTGCACATTCTCTCAGCGTGAAGCAAGCGAAAGGAGACGGTGACGCGGGGCGAGCAGCTAGGGCGGACAATGTTATGAAAATAGACTTGCGTGAGCTGGGCACACACACACACACACACACACACACACACACACACACACACACACACACACACACACACACACACACAATCACAATCACACATAGGCTAATACAGGATCTAGAAGTTCTAATAAGTTAAGAATACATTTTGATTCTTGAAATTCTATTATACGCAGCGGGAGGGGGGATTAGATTCAAGGATAGGACAGGTGCATGTGTTGCAGTGGCAGCAGGTGGGGCAACCTGAGCTTAAATGTGTGTGTACCGGGGTGATTGAGGGGATCATTTCATAGTAAGGGGGGATTGAGAAGGTGGTGGAGGACAGATAATCACCCTGAGCGAGAGCTGTCAGCTGAACACACAGAGCCAAAGCAGGTCAGAGTGTTGTCTGGACAAGGTCAGAGGAGAAGGGTTCTGTGTTTGTTTGTGTGTGTGTGTGTGTGTGTGTGTGTCTTGAAGAAGGGTAATTATCTCTGCTTCCCCATCTTGACCCATCTTCCCTTCGAATAAGGACAAGTAACCCTCCTGTGGTTCAGTTGTGTTAAAAGTCTGGCTCTTCCCTGCTGAGAGTTGGATGAGAAGATTGAAAACTAAACTAAACTAAATGTTATTGTTATCCCACATTAGTTTTGTTACATCTCCACAGAACAAGGCTAGCTGCTCCTGCTGTTTCCACTATTTATGCTAAGCTAGCTGTAACCTCCCAATTTATGTGTAATGCAAATACAAGTATATGTTTTCCCAAAGTGTGAAAGTATCCTGTAAACGTGTGTTTTTTTTTTATTTATTTTTTTTTAGATTTCTTTATTTAGAAGGGACAGCGCACATTGATAAACATGAGCACCAAAGTTCAACATGTAAATATGCCAGATTTAGCCATGCAGGCTAATTTTCACCTGTAGTCCCTGGCACATAAGCACAAAACACATAAGCACAAAAACAAAATGACACAAGCACATACAAATAAAATGACACAACCATTTTTCCAGCCCATAACAGGTTGGAGATTTGTGGAAAACATGAAAAAAGTATCATAAAGACACAAATAAAAGTGCATGAACATATAGCACGTTAAAACACATAAGCACAAACAAGGAGCATACAAACAGAGCATTTTCTGAAATGACACCCTGCCCGGACCTTGCCTGGAGATTATGCCGAATGCAGCTCACACTGTCTCGTAATGTTGTCCATTGGGGTATTCTCACGCATGTTGGCACAACGTTCACTGGATGTGTGCTTGTTCACAGATATTGCATGTGTATTTGCATGTGTAAGTATGTACTCAAGTGTGTGTGTGTGTGTTTGTGTGTGCGTGTGTGTTTGCATGTGTGTGTGTGTGTGTGTGTGTGTGAGTGTGTGTGTGTACTTTACCGTGGAAGTGACCCCAGGAGGAATCCCCTCAGCAGGCCTGACTAATTTGGCCATGAGCGTGGCATTAACTACACATTCCTTCCAAAGCGGTGTCTCCACTTCCCTCTCCCCCTCGACAGCAGCACTTTAAATAAACTGAGCTGAGGACTGTTTAAGAAAGGCTGCCGCTCCATCGCAATGGATGCATTTCCTCTTCTTTTTGACCTCTCTTTGAAAAAAAAAGTTTCAGTATGACTGGAGGGGGTCAGAGTAAAGCAAGAGTATAGTCCTGAGTTCATTTGAATCAGGGAGGTGGGGGTGGGCTGCTTTATCCTCCGAAAATGAGAGGAAACGTCAGTGAGCTAAGCCAGCCACCTCTCGACAAGAGTGAGAAAGTTTATGTATTCTCTTCCCCCTCTTGCTACCCCCGTGTTGGGTCTCTTATGAAGCTGTGGAGAGACAATGACAGCATACTGGGGATCAAACACTGCTACCCGGGAAATTTTTTAATCATCTGAGCACCACCAGACTTTTTTTCCCATCAGTTGTTGCCAGGCAACAGGTGAAGCAGACCCCAGATATTCTGAATGTGTGTGTGTGTGTGTGTGGGCATGTATCTGGGCATGGGTGTTTCTGGTAGGGTAATAGGAGGGTCAGATGGGGCTGTGTATAGAATAAACTTTGGGGTTATTTTATTAATCTGCATGGGGAGTCCTTTTCTCTTTCTCCCAGATAAAACCCTTTCTGCTCTTTCTTTATAGCAGCCGGCCCGGCTTTGTCCTGTGATCATTCAGCTCCACAGGCACCCGTGTCAGGCTTCCCACTCAAAGAGAGCCTGAGAGTAGGTGTGTGTGTGTGTGTGTGTGTGTGTGTGTGTGTGTGTGTGTGTGTGTGTGTGTTAGACAGAACACTGTTATCATTACGGAAATTTTTCAAAGCTGCATCTTCCAGATTTTTTTATTTGCAATGCAAATACTGTTAATCATTTTTGTTGACTTTTTACAGAACATATGGTCCAGGAACAGCCCTCAAGAAACTTCAAAATGACTCGCTACAGAAAAAGTTGAAAGAAGGCAGATGGCCTGAGCTTTATTTTTCTAGTGAACAATTTCCTCTCAATCTAAGAGGTTCTAATGAAAGGAGTTTAAATAAAACATGTGTGAAAGTACAATTTACCCTATGGTTTCTCACCCAGGCAGAGCAACCCCGCTGAACCGCACTGAGAAAAAGAGTTTGTGTTTCTATGAAGAAAATGAATGCCGACATTTTTCCATCCAGTGAAAACAATTTTTTTTTTCAGCGAGGAGAGTTGGCCAAATCTGATGTGCCAGACGGAGCAATTGCTAATGTAGTTAGTTGATTTCAGGAACTGTTGAGACAGTGTGGTTTTAACAGTCAACAAATAGCCTCTTAGATGTTCCAAACATTAGAATACTGGAGTGATGCCTCTCCTCTCTTGAATATACCTCATAATATAATGCTGCAGCACGTTTGGACTGCTGAACATTTCTTCTTTCCACATTGTTTTGAGTTGATTCAAGGATCTTATTAGCCTGGAAATCCAGACCTGCCGCTATGCGCTGGCAAATTTAATTTACTGTGCCTGTTGCTCTGGACACTCTCCATTGAAGCTCATTAAATATGTCAAGAAATCCTGAGCAACGTTTCAATTGGTTCTATCTGACATGGGCCGGCCAGAGCCCTATGTATGGTGCTCAGGGGCGGATGTAACCGGATGACGACAGTGTTGTGCGTGCGCAGTCGAAGACCTGATAGTAAACATCAAAGATGGCTGCGGATATGTTGTTGGAGTTTGAGACAGCTTTGGTCTCAACCCTCTACGATTTGGAAGATGGCACTCAAATCTTTCATTAGCAAGTAAGAGGAATGTTCTGTTTTGCCAATCGACCACGGCAAAAGTTTAATTTAACAGTTAATCCCGCTGGTTGCTAAACGAACAGGGCTTAATACGTCACCTTGTTCATTGCTCTGATTGGTTGTAGTGCTATCCAATTGTGTGCAGTGGCATTTGAAATGCACGAGTGGGAGCCGCCCCTTGAGTTGGGAATGACTATTGATTTTGGTCAGACCCTCTATCGTTCTAGATACGGGTCTGGATTTCCAGGCTAGGATCTTATTGCAAAGGAAGTACAATTTACATTATGACAAAATGATATATTTAATCAAATACACTGAAACTAATCGTTCCATATTGATACAAGACCAGTTATCCAGACAGCTTCCACTTGATACAAACAAAATCTAGACTTACAGTATGCTTCTTTGTAACAAGACCAAGAGTCTGCAGCCATGCTATTACATCTGATGTACTCAGACGCAGTGGCGATACAAACTGATGTCTAAATTGTACCAAATACAAAAGAAAGCTGGGGCTGATGGAAATGTAATTAGTTTTTTCAGCTATATTTAAAAATTACAATTTTGGCTTGATGATGTTGCCAAAGCAAAATGTAGGGGTTCATCGAGGTCATTTCAATTCATCCCGTGTTTATACCAAATAAAAATGTCACACTCGCGTAGGTTCTCGGGGAGATTTCAGGGGATCACCAAAGTCTTCATCTGGGGGCCATAGCAATCTGTGCACAATTTCATGGGAACACATCCAAATAATGTTAAAATATTTCCGTCTGGATCGGCCTACAGTGCCATCCCTGGCGTGGTTAAACAACAATTTGCAGTGTTTTTCTAGATTAACAGATGTATGAGGGTTTTTTTCCGCCATCTTGAGTGACGTATTTCTATGTGAGACTACAGAAGACATTTGCAAAAGTAAGAAACCCAAATACATGCCGTGATGTTTATGAAGAAATGTACATCAATTATCTGTGACAGCACTGATTTTGTCTCATTTTAGTCACACATTGTTATAGTAACAAACATAAGAGAAAGAATCTCTCTTACCAGAGGCCTGAAGCTCTGGAAATGAACAAGTGTTGATTATTCGCACACAAGCAATCCATTTCATGTTTGAAAACCAGTCATATAAAAATACCCTGGACCCATAAAACAGCAGGATTCATGGGCTGGTGTTTTTATAATTAAAACCAAAGCTCATTCCTGCTAATGACCAGAGTGGGAGGGTTGAGCAGGGACAGTACATGTGTGCTCCACACGGGCTACATCCAACTGATGTGATCCACAGAGGCTGTAGAAAATAAAATAAAGTCATCTGAAAAAAGAAAAACAACAACAACAACTGGGAGGTTCAAATATGAGCAGGAGGGAGGTTATAGTGACTCTGAATGTCCCTGTTGATGAGCCAAGCCTGTAGATGCAGTGCTGGTCTGATTGTAATTTGGCATAAGGTTTGATCTGGACCAACTCAAGCAGGGTTTATAAGTAATGGAGTGCGAACCGACATTTCCAAGCTAATTTGTAAAGAAAATAGTGCGTACATTATGATGATACAATACAATTACAATCATACAATCTAAAATATAATATATTTAAATATATATATATATATATATATATATATATATATATATATATATATATATATATATATATATATATATATATATATATATATACACACACATGTTGATATTTTACTGGCATATGACTTCTCACGGTATATATATTTAATACTGTATGTTTATCTGAACATATTTTATATCAGTAACAGCCTTGCTTCACCTTGATCAAATAACATTCATGACATTACACAAATCTTAAAAGAAAAAAGCATAAGTCTTCTGATGATGTATTCAAGTTGGAAAATCTTTCGCAACCCAAAGGCAAGCATGTAATGGTTCAAAGGAAATGAAAAGATAATAAATAACCAAGTCTGCAAAGGGTTATCAAGCATTACCAATACGAATCACTACGACTGGTATGGTGAGGTAAAACTCTGCTGTTTGTAATGTTTTCCCAGCATCTAATTCTGGGAAAATCTAATCCTGCTTCAAATCATAATCGGTGGCCGCTTTTGAGATGATATTTCTTCATCGTCCGTCACAGTGATCCCTGAGTCCATGTGAAATACGACAACAATTTGTACCCGCTCACAACTTGAGTGGAGCCGGCCAGCACACATGTTGGACGTATGCGTAGCACATGAGGCCAGTAAAACATGACTAATCCTTCATCTGACCAAAAGAGAGGGGCGACTGACTGCAGTGGCTGTTTACAGCCAGTGATAATGGCCTCCATATAAAAGCAACAGTAGGCTAATTATGCTCGTGAGTTTGTGACACTGGGCGGTTGTTCCGTAAAACAAGGTGTGGGATGTTAAGTACTCCTTAGTGCACCGTTTTTTACAAGACAACGCATTCCACATACTGCCAACATGTCTAAAAGGTACGTTCAGTGTAAATAAATTGCCAACATGATGTCCCTATAATAACCACTCATGTCAACTTAAGCATGGTAAAAGTAGAGTTGCAATTAGGAAAAAACTAGAGTTGCAATTAGGAAACACAACACACTCATTATAGTTATAGGAACAGATTGTGTTCATGATTAAATATTGTTAAATATTTTGCACCATTTTGTATTCCCACTGTTATGAAGTCAAAAACATGCAAAACAAGTATGCCATGGCAGAAAAGGACACTACAATGGTAAATATGGTAAATGGAAATGCAAGAGGAGTTTAAATCTCCTCTGAAAAACCCTTATCCTTTGTGATTCACTGTTGACAATATAGAACAACTGGCAATGACAGCTGAGCATAAAGTGAAAAACAATATTTTGATGCTTGACCTTTCAAAAGGAACATTTTGCGTGTTATTGTGAAGGACCTGCACGGTCGTTCATTCTGTCAAAAATCTTTGACAGTTGAATTGTGTCCACATCATCCGGAAAAAAGACTCATCTCCCCGGGTTTCAACTGCTTTCATTTCTCTAATTACAGGACAGAGGACAAGGCTGAATCACGCCATGAGACTCCCACCGCAGCCAGATCACAATGAGCACTGAGAGGGGCTTTTATTTTGTAGGGGCTTTTTTAGTAGAAAACATTTGAAAAATATTCTCCCAAAGGTGAATAATTACTGATTGCTATAACAATCACCACTGAGGGGTTCAGGTTAGTTTGAATTTGTTTGTCTTAAACTTTGGATTGTATCTTTGGATGTATTTTAACGAGCCTCAGATCCAGGATTAATCTGCCTTGATTGGAGCTGGACTAAACACTTGTTTTTAGAACCTTGGCACAGTGGACCTTTATGTCCCCAGAAGAAACTCTCCTCCGGGGCAAAGGGCACACCTATATGAACATAGAGTATATACACATAGCGTGGGATAGGCTGTTGGGAAGGGCTAATGCAGCACAGATTTAGCTCGCCGAGGGGACTGCGATTGGATGGGCAGGTTTGTTGAACTTGGATGACTTGTTAGGCCCATCCTTAATCGTGACTGCACAGGGTTGGCCCCGATGGCCGACACCAGCAAATAGCACTTATGCTACATTTTTAGTACAATTCCTGTGTGTATTCTAACCATGGATCTGTGTTCATATAAAATCTAACCTAATTGGACAGAAAAATTGGGGTGAGTTACCGAAAGCTTTGGGTTAGGGTGCTCACATACACACACATACACACACACATACCACACACACACACACACACACGCACACGCACACGCACACGCACACGCACACGCACACACACACACACACCCACACACACACACACACACACACACACACACACACACACACACACACACACACACACACACACACACACACACACAAACATTTTAAATGGTAATTTTAAAGCCACAGACTTGAGGAACCACTTGGTCTTGTCAAATGAATTATCTCTGTCATTGTAATAAATACTTTCTTCCAAATATTTTCTCTAGTTTTCCTTGATTAAAGAAAGTTGAATCCCCAGTTGGAATAAAAAATGGTACCTGTAATACACAGCTGCACATTATTTGTCAGTACAGTGCAGTGCAGTAGTTGAGGTTAATACGACTTCCCTCAGTCTCAGAGGGATTACAGTCAATGTAGTCTAAGCCAAACAGAACGTCCTATGTGCTCCGTCACGTGAATCATTGCCTTCCTTTTCTAGCGCCCTCTCCATTTGCCATTTAGACTTCCCTAAGCTCACCCTATAACTCTCCATAAGACCAAGCAGAAGTGAACAGTATTCTGCAGCGAAACAATCTGTCATTTAACAAAAACACATTTTTCAACAAATAGCTCTCAGCAGCTGGCCCGTGAGTGAATTAGTTGATTGATGTGTTTGTTATAAGGTGTTAAGTCAAAGTTATTAGGCTATAATCATTTTTTACAAGACAATGCGAGCAGCTCAATCCCCTGCCGCTGATGTGTTGTGTATGTTTGGTTTCGGGAGACGAATCATTTTCTCCATCTATGCTCTGTGCTCAGCAGAATTTATGGTGTCCATGTTCCTTCAGGCCTTCACAGTGGCTTCAAAAGAGCTTTGCAGCAATGGTCGGGGAGTTATTTAAAGCAGGAAGCACCACTATCTGACACCAGAAATGGGCAAATGCAAATTACGTGGCTCTTCTGAGAAAAAGGTGGAATGCCTGGAAGCAAATGCTGGGTGTAATGTGTTAGTTTAGTTGTGAAATACCACGCAGCTGTTGGAATTTTTAAACACTCAACCATTTATACGTCATAAAAAAATATTTGCCCAGCATTAACACCCATGCTGTTTACATTGCTCCACACGTTTTTCAATCATTTGGAATTCCACACACCACAACTTAACCCATGTTTCATGAAAGACACACGCACAGAGAGAGAGAGATAGAGCATTGGAGACGGTGGAGGAGAAAGCTGAGAAAAGGGAAGAGGAATGTAGGAAGGAGAGACAGAGAGAGGGTGGAGGGAAGATGGGATGGCATGTGTCTGCGAATAAATCACACAGCCACAACATCCTTCTACTCCAAAGTGAGTGGTGACAACACAGCGTAAGTCACACAGCAACTGACTTTAAGCAGACAATTCTGGGAAATAAAAGTTTAGCAACTGCAGATCAAATCCCAAGCAAAGCCCAAACCGTGGCCAGATAAGAATCTGAGAGGAGAGACATGGCCACGAGGACGGTTTCTCTCTCTCTCTCTCTCTCTCTCTCTCTCTCTCTCTCTCTCTCTCTCTATCTCTCTCTCTCTCTGGGTCTGCAGTCAGTGGCGGAGCCATGGGGGGTCGGGGGGGCCACGGCCATCCCCCGCAGAATCTCGGCCACCCCATTGGCCACCCCAAGCGCCATATCACAGCCGTCAATAGTTTTGACGGCTGTGGAAAAATGCGGAACCTTTCTTACACCGCTAGTACACTGTCGGACCTTTTAGCCGCACGCACACCAGGGCCGGCGGTAGCCAGGGGCCAGGATGGGCCGTGCCCACCCAAATGTGGGCTGTGCCCACCCAATCAAAAAAAAAACATTTTATTTATTTTTTTTTTAGGTGGAAGTCCAGACCCACTATCGGACGGACCTGTTCATTCACTGTCCAAGAAAATGGCAAAGAAAATTCAGACAATTAATTAATACCAAAGAATATACCATTACCATGCATTGCTTCTAATTGTATTATTGGGTGGGCAGGACAGCCTACCTCCAAGTTACCCACCCGCTTATAGTGGTCACTGGTCAGCAGAGCCGGCCCGAGGCATAAGCGAAATGAGCGGTTGCTTAGGGTCCCGACTGCCAAGGGGCCCCCCCAATTTTTTATTTTTTTGTGTTTGATATCAACATCATATTATGTAAATGTAAATTATCATACAATAAAAGGAATACAATGTTTTGGTAGATAGTTAATAGCTTAATAATTGAATCAGTTCATCTGGGAGGTAATCCGAGGTTAACTGATCACGTCACGTTCAAGTCCATGGCATGCACAGTGTGTATTGAGTTTATTTAAAAATATTTAAAAATGGGGCTGCCCTCAATTGCCCATGCACTGTGTGTAGTCTATAGCCTATTTCAGCCTCGTCTGTGGAAAAAAAAGATAAATGGACAACAGAGTTCTTCTGCTTCGTTCCTCTCACTGCATTTAAATGAATTCATTATATTACAGAAAAATATGTCCCGTAAAAGAAAAAGAGCATCAAGAAAATCCATGTGTCCTTCTTCAATAGCTTCTAATTCATCCGACCCAGTGTCTCCAAATTATTTGTTCACACAAAATTCCTGAGATTTAGCCTCTTAATTTTCCTCTCAAAGTGCACCAGATTCATAGCCTGGCATTCCCAGACCTGCCACTAGGCGCTGGCAAATTAAATTTGCTGCGCCTGTTGGTCTGGACACGCTCCGTTGAAGTCATGGACATATAAAGAAATGGACACCGTATTGAAACATGGCGCCCATTCATTCCTATGAAAGCTGCTCATTGGCGCAGGGAAGCCACAAGGAAGTGACTTTCTGCTTCATGTGAGCCTGGCACGCCCCTAAAGCATGACGTTACTCAGTGTAACGTTATAATATGTCCGTGCATTAAGCTAAGTGGGACGAGCACAGTTGCATTGTTTATCGACCATGGAAGTATAAGTTACTTATCCCCAATGATTCTCTATATGTAATCTTTAAATTACACCCCGTCGTTGTAAAGTAATATAGTGATAAACGAAGATTCCTCCCGCCATCGGAGGCCGGGTCGGCCAAAGCAACGGTTGTTTCACTACGGCTCCTTTTAGCGGCTACACGCCTAACGGCTAAAACTGAAAATAAAACGGCTATAAAACGCTTTCGGTGGCGTTTTGAAAAGCAAAAACTTCCATTCTATTAGTACATGGTCTAAAGAAAAGTATGAGCCTTTGATTGATATCCAGAAAAAATTTAGCGGAGATACATTCTTGTTTGACGAAATTGTATTGGGAATGAATGGGGCTGGACCTGGGCTAGACCTCTATGATCTCCATTTTGATTTACGGACCCGTCCCAGACAGTCTAATGCGTGTAATACCAGGCGTGGCCACTTGTCCATGCTGGCTGCTCGGAGAAGGCAGCGTCCTGGGGGCCTGGTTGAAGCTTTATCAAGAAGACCAGAAATCTGGGCTCACGTTTCAATTGGTTTTATCTAATATGGGCGCGCCAGAGCCCTTTATATGGTACTCTGGGGAGGACGTAACCGGATGACGACAGTGACGTGCATGCGACGTCGAAGCCGTGATAGTAAACATCAAAGATGGCTGTGGATATGTTGTGTGAGTTTGAGACTGCTTTGGCCTCGACCCTTAACGATTTGGAAGACAGCACTCAAATCTTTCATTAGCAAGTAAGTGGAATGTTCTGTTTTGCCGACCGACAACGGCAAACGTTTAATTTAACAGTTTAACAGCTGTTCGCTAAACGAACGGGGCTTAGCCTACGTCACCTTGTGCATCGCTCTGATTGGTTGTAGTGCTATCCAACTGCGTGCAGTGGCATTTGAAATGCACGAGTAGGAGCCGCCCCTTGAGTTGGAAATTACTATTGATCGTGGCTCTCTATCGTGGCTCTCTATCGTTCAAGATATCAGGGTCTGGATTTCCAGGCTAGCAGATTCATGCATTTCACTTTAAAAAGGTAAAAAAAAATCTCCCGGGGGGCATACCCCTGGACCCCCCTAGCAGGGTCGTGACCTCGGCTGGCTACTATTTTCACCCAGCTGGACATCGAAGCCAATAGTGGAAAAACTATATATCTATATAGTGTGTATAGTATATAGCTCTGGACTACCACCATCCAGGTTGCCCAGTCCCGAAGCTTTCTCTTCAAGCAGCTCAGGCTGCCTACAGTTAATACTGCGATAAAAAAAAGATACATTATGTTGTATATAATGTGTATTATATGTTATTCATAAACATTTTGGAAAAAAAACATGCAAGAATCAAATCTCCCACAAAGCAACATATTGTGTTCTACACAATTCACAGCAAATGTGCCAAAAATCAGACGCAGAGATCTCACAAGGGCAAAAAAATTTTGGCTCGCGCGCTCTGCGCGCGCTCTGCGCGCGCTCGCATCTTCGGTCTCTCTGCCCAGTGTGCTCTCCTAAAATTTCTACAGGCCCACCCAAATCTAACTTTCTAGAACCGGGCCTGACGCACACATCACGTAACAAAGCCTGAATGCCTGTTACTACCATGGTTACTACAGACCTGACGCTTTGACTGGGAAGTAAGCGAACCCTTCCATCTCTACTAGTGCGCTCCGCTCTGCCCCGCCTCCGCCTGAACTATTTCGCTTTCAGCGATTGCAGTGCAATGGTTATTCAGCATAAAGTTAAAACACTCGCTCGCCCAAGACTGATGTTAAACCGAAACACAAAAGCCTTGCGCGAGCAAAGCAGTGATTCACCCAGTGAAACATGGGGTGAGACTGTGACTGTGGGTAACGGTGTCATCACCTTGCCGGTGAGAAAAGCTCTGAGGCTTAATGGCTAAAATGATAACCGGCCACCGGGGATCTCATGTCCGCTAACGTTGTTCAGGGGAGGCTTCTGCGATCGGATTGCATTTCACGAGCATGAAAACACAGCCATGTAGGCATTGCGAACTGACAGCGCAACAAGAGGAAAGGGCTATAGAGTGAGCCGCCTGACTCCCTCCGTTAGTTTCAGTACAGCCGAAAAAATACAATCACCACCTAAACATGGACATAGTTTAAATAAAGCATCTTGTTTTATG
>OX442353.1:11589016-11796516 GCA_949357725.1 Hyperoplus immaculatus | reverse complement strand
TGGATGCCATGTGAATAACTGAGGTCAGCCCAGATGCTACATCTATATTATTTACTATCTATGGTTATCATGTATTGATGGACTTTAATGTTTTTACTAAGGTCAGGATGGCTGATTGTTTCATACCATAATATGGACATAAATAATTAAATATCAAAAAACAGTATTACTCTATACTTAGTCAACACTGAAATATGCAAAAAGGAGAAGAAAAGGGGGGTTAAATAGTTATTTTATTTTTAAATTGTATGCAGGTGAAGTCTTCTTTTTATTGAATTAATTGTTATATTCAGCGATAGTTTGGGTTTGAGGTTGCTGGGGTTGATTTAGGTTACTGTTGGCAGATATAACCCATGGGCTTAATCACAAGTGTGATGCCGCCACCAGACAACCACCATGTCTCTGCGCTTCCTGAATTAGTAGCACATTTAGGAAAAGAGGGCACAACACCAGGGGAGATCCTCCATGCTGGCTGATGGGCTGCTTCCCGCTTTGTAGAGAAATGACAATCAAACCCCAATGAGATAACTCAAAGGAATTGCTCAGCTGAATCCAAAAAACAGTTCCTAGACTTGTGTTTGTGTGCTGTGGGCTTGCTTTGGTGCCAAAGTCGATTGTTGAAATTGAAGCTGGACAGCGGAAAATATGAGTAAAGATAAGCGGAGCAGCCAGGGGGATGGTAAGAATCAGACGGATATTAAATAGACTTTGGTGAACAAGTAGACAGTCTAAATGCTCTTGTCTGGAGGGAGGTTTAAGAGAAAGTAATCCTGTCTGAATTGTTTTTCTCCTCTGTGATTATAAGCAGTGAATTCCTTACCAATAGGATAATTGCCTAGGAATGGAATCAAACAGATCTCCATTCATTCATGCTGGATTTGGACATAAGCACAGCTAATGCTACACTTTCCCTGCAGAGAAAGAGGTATGACTAAAGTAAAAACATTAAAACATAAACCCATGCCACTGTTTAAAGAAAAGGATACATCTTTTACCTCATTGGCTGGCTTACAACCATGTCTTTTCAAGTCTTTTTAACTGTATTTTTTCACTTTACTGTAAAGTTGCGTGAACACAAACGGAAATTTTCCCTTTTGTATGACAGACAACTTTTGTTGCCCTATCAATTCAGACACAACTGAAACAAAAATGCAACTTTTTGAAGCCGGTGTTCGGGGTATATGGGGCAGACTCTGACAAGATCAAAAGTCCCCGAGTGGTGCCTTGTTTTCCTATGTGTCATTCTCGGGGCTGGACTGCGGCTGTTTGAAGTCAAAGCCCTTTCATTGATGAGCAGAGTGCGTTGCAGAGCAAAGAGAAGCCCTCTGGAGTGATGTGTCACGCTTTCATCTTTGGCCTTCTGTCTATCATATACACATAGCTGCCTCCTGACAGGAGCTCTTGAGACCGCCTGAGTCACTGAATGAAGTCAGCATGGAAGGTGTGGGAATGTCTTTGAGGTCATTTGAGGAACAAAGAGAGAAACAACTGGTGGGAGTGAAGTGGGGTGTTAACAGCTTACACTGACTTCTTACCTTTAAAACGATCCTGTGTCACCCTGCATTAAGCCTGGTCACACCAACATTTAAAACAGGGGCATTTTCACCACTAGCACAACTTTGGTGAACTTTGGCCCGCTGAGAGTGTGTCTGCACCTGTAAGTTGTGAATTTTTTTTCTAACTGACAGTAGACAAGCAGTCACCACACTCATTAGTTTATATAGCTTTTTCTTCTCTTAAAGTACATTTCTTCCCCCAGTTTGAGATGATTCATAATGCAAAAGTACAGTTCAAAGACAATTAAAACCATGCTTATGGAGCTGTTGGCACCCAGTAGTGAAAGCATGTTCCTAGATGGCTAGCATGTCAGCTGTCAGCGATGCATTCAGGAATTTCCCTGTGCCACTTTCTGGTGTGAGCAGGCCTTTAGGATGTCAAAAGGTTGCCTCCACTTGCCTCACAGTAAACTGGGAGATTAAATGATTGTGTGAGGGTACGTTCAAGCCATCTTTTGTGTCAAACTGTATATTGTTCCCATCAGCAGCACACATTACATCAACCGCAACACAAAGAAAACACACTCCCATGTCCAATCGATCTAAATTGGCAGACTGTGTGGGGGGGGGGGGGGGGAAGCTAGTGTTGGATCATGACCTTGCGCTAATTCACTGCACTGGTGAATGCACAGGAGAAATGGTTTGTCTAAGGAAAATATTATTGGAAGAAGCTGGCGTCTCAATATGTCACAAAGGGCACATGGTTATCTACTAAATCCTCCCTAGTGACGTTAACAGTGGCCAAGAAGACTATAGGATTTTTTGCAGTACCAGTTTGTTAGAAAATGTACGGTAAATAAAACAAAATGAAAAACAGAAATACCAACCACCCACACCACAAACCAACCCTAACACATTTCTCAGCCTTGACAAAAAACATTGTTCAACCAAATAAACATTTATCTCCAATGGGATGAGTAAGAGCAATGAGTAAGGATGGGAGAATGTGTTATTTGGTTGTACTCTGTGTCAGCTACTGTTAGCAGCCAACATTTCAGGAAAATTGCGATACTATCTGTATGCATGTCCTACAATCACATCCCTTCCCAGAAATGGTTTGGGGACAGTGTTTTATTTATGTCCTACTTTGCCCTGGCGTGCCTATAAATCATTATGAGATACACAAGCTAATACTTTATCTTACCGTGCGTTAGATGTATGTGTGTGTGTGAGTGTGCACACTGGAACTTCTATCCGTCTATTTTCTGCAGAGTGATCAATCAGTGGAATACTTTATCCTCTTTATAGGCACTATATTTCAGTTTTGGTGAAAGAATGCTTGAATATTTAATTGTCTTTTCTCAGATGGTTTCCACGAACACCTTTCACAAACAAACAGAAAAAGACAACGCACGAGGGAACTTGACAGTGCTACAGAATTTCAGGAAATCTCGAACATCCAGGTAACCTTAGATGATTGAAACAAAGCCGCAAGAACCCTTGGAGTAACTGCTAACATCCTCGCATCCACCGTGTGCATGCTTGACTGATGATTTGGAGGGCTCCCCTATGACACGTAGGAGAGGAGAAGTGGAGAGGGAGAGGTGGAGAGAGGGGGGGGGGGTACGCTCAGACCCTTCAGCTTGTTTGTTTCCGTTCAGTGTTGAAAGACTATCCTTTCATCTGAACTCATATACTGGTGTCTGTCGTCACACAAAGGGAAGCTATAGCAGAGCTTTATCTTCTGCGAGAGATTGAGATTTACAGAGAATTATGAGACCCGCTGTTCCAATCCTGGGCCCCTTCTTTTTGCTTAAGTGTTCTGATAAGGCCCTCAGAGATCTCTGTGTGCTGCCAAATGTGTGGAGACCTGTGTACGAAGACTTGTGTCGCAGATGAGATTGTAGCAAAAAGTCTATGTTGATAAGCACGCCAGATTTCAGACACAATTATGCAAACATCTATGTTCCTGTAACATTTTTGTTCCTACTTACCTTAGCATATCAACTAACTGTGACAGCCCTTTACAATATTGTATAAAATAATATACATAATAAAGCATAACAATATGTAGCTTTTACAGGGACAACATCATTTTCAAACAGAGGGAGTATCAATGTATAAGCCTATGCAGATTCCTCTGGAGAGTTGCTGCTTTTCCTAAACTATGACATTTTTCTTGACTATATTTTCAGTGTCAAAGCAGCATTAAATACTTATTTTAGTTAACACAAAGTGTTAAATGTGTGTGATTGGATGTTTTAAATTGATAAAACCATGTGCTTAAACTGTAGGCCTATGCTCAATTAGCTTTCTGATTTTTGATTACATTTTCCATGTTTTATTCGCTGTCCAGGGTGCTGAATTATGTGCTAATAAGGAATACTGTATATATATATATATATATACCTGATGTGGGAGAGAGGGAGACCAAGATCTATCATGACACTGCATGTCGTTGACATTGTGTCTGCTAAAAGTTGTTCTGAAAGCATACAATGTCCTGTGACCATTATGTACATCCGAGATACTCTGCAAGCAACTTGTGTGCTGTAACACATCCTTAGCTGGTACCCAAACACTTCCTCTACAACTTGGCTTTCCTAAAGCTTAAGATGTTGGACTTATTTGAACATCAAAATGAACCTGCGGCTGACTGAATGAAAACTTAGTTTGTGACTAGTTGCTCCCCTCTCTAATGGTCCTGCTGAGAGACACTTGTATTGCCAAATAACCCACCATTACAAAGCAAAGCATGAATGGTTCTCATAATTTATTTGTTTTCATAGTCCCTTCAGGCTGAATGTGTGCATATCTACACAGCTCCTCAGTCAGCATGCAGAGCCTTACTTACATAATGTGATGCATTGTTCTGGCTGATTCTTCTTATCAGTTGAAGGGAGGCTAAACTGCAGGCAGCTGCCCTGCAGCAGGTCGTGCTCCAGCTCCAGAGAAATGTACACTAAACGCAGTCACCATGAAAGCCTCGCAAATAGTTCAGCACGTGGATGGTGGAGGATCCGCTTCCAGGTGCAGATGAGATCTGTGTGGAAGTGTTTGTGTGTGTGTGTGTGTGTGCATGCATTTTTGAATTCAAGTGTTTGTGTACAAGTGGTGGGATAAGGAGCGAGGCTGTTAGGTCAAAAGGCTGGGATAAACCTGAAAAGATGTCACCACCTGCATCATTGTGTGCAACGTCAATGTCAGCCACTCGTTCAGCCCAGGTTCATGTACCTATAACTGGTCCTCCTCATATTGTATATACAATGTCTTTCTCTCTTGCCTGGGAGGGAATTACATATTTTGTGTATTTTCAATCGTCTCATCAAGACAATATAGTTTCCCACAAGTCGCCTCGGAGAATTCTGGTCTTGTATCGTCGTTTGGTACGTGTGGAGACACAGAGACAGTGGGAGAGGAACAGACAGAGACAGAGAGAGAGACAGGGGCACTGAGGGAGGAACGTTGGGAGAACCAGATGGCTGTCCTTTGATATCTTCTTTCTAGACCAGGCCAGAAAGCACAGCCAGAGAGAGAAAGAGAGTGGGACAACACAGACTCAAGAGGTTCACATCACTGTGGTTTTGGTTGCTTCAAATCTCCAAATCTCCAGCAGGCTCTGCATGCTCCAATAAACAGATGCATGCACACATACAGTGCAGGGACGTAATCTGATGCATGAATGCGCCCACAAGAATTACAATATCAACATAAACAGCCAAACAGACCAATACCAACTCCTAACCGCATTGAGCTGCAAAAATGTTGTAGCTCAGAGGACGAGTGAGTGAAATCAAAACTGCTTTGCAGATTTGACCAGAAGGGAATGCTGGTAATTGAATGTGGGAACGTAATGACCGCCTTCATAGTTTAAGTGGTTCAGTACCACTCTGTTGATATGTAATCTATAAATGTAATAACCCTTTTTTGTACACTATAAACTTTTAATGATCTGGCATGTTGCAGAACATTACGGGAAGATATATCTTTAATTATATATAGTGTCGACATGATTCACAATCTTTTAGACTTCATTTGACTGGGTTGAGTGTCTCCAATTGACGTTTAAAGAGCTTTTTTATAGTAGATTTAACCCACCAAAAGAAGATGAATACCACCAAACACTTTTACAGCTGAACAGTGGCATGGTCAGCTTGTCCTCTTTTGATATTTTATAACACTTAGCTTTGCCTGGAATGTACATGTGGACAGGCTGAATTTGTAGCAGCGCAAAAGTTGTTAAGAGACATTTATCACATTTCTCTGCTTTAGATCAAGTCTACCTACAGCGCTCTCTGGCCACGTGTCAAAAATGTCAACACGCGGCCAATTCTCCAGAGAAGTTGGCGTTTATGTAGGTTTAATATCGGATTGATCTGGAAAACGATGCCGTGTTCCTATGCCAGCCAGCCAACCAGCCAGCCAGCCAGCCAGCCAGCCAGCCAGGCAGCCAGCCAGCCAGCCAGCCAGTCTTTTTTTTTCTCTTTCCTGTGAAATTGCAAGCAGGTGTTCGTCCCAGCTTTTCTCTCCTACCGCTACCCCCATAACCCCTCCTCTTCCACCCCCTCCCAACCCCCTCCACCTCATGCGTGTAAAAGAGTAACATTAGTTCACAATGTACCAAACCCTTCTTGGATTGAAACTCATTTTCAAAAAACCAAAAGGTATCATTAAGATGTTGACCTGAACATGCAGAACCAGGTAATTAGATTAGTATCACTCCCTGTTCTCCGTCAATACCTCAGCGCTTATTCTTAAAACGGCTCACATTCATATCATCACAGTCATATTATTTCCTAACTAAGCAAAGCAGGGGGGAGAGGGTGGGGGGGGGGGGCAGGGGGATCTAAGAGCAGATTAATGTGGAATCTGACGGCCCGGGCCAGACTGGGACGCAGTTCATTTATGCTGCAAGTGAGGGAGGCATTTCAAGAGTTGTTTGTTTTGAGACGTGACTTGGGAAAGAGGGATAAATAGGTCCTGCTTTTCAGTTAAACAAGATTGCACATGAAAATATTCCGTTATCGTGACACAGGATTGTGAGTGAATTAGACACACCATCTTCATGCGTTTTCCACATGACTACTTTTAGACAACGGATAGTTACAGTCAAGTAAGAACACAGTGCTTATGTGGTATTAGTAAAACCTGTGTGTGTGTGTGTGTGTGTGTGTGTGTGTGTGTGTGTGTGTGTGTGTGTGTGTGTGTGTGTGTGTGTGATTAAAGCATGCCAAACACTTTTACCTTTGTACAGATGTCATTTGTGGCTCTCTTAAAATCGTGATATGCTTTAAAAGTTAAACTATGACAGATACAAAAAAAAACAAACGTTCAGCTTTCATGAGCACAGTTGGAAACACAGTGCGTTCTCTGTGTTGTAAACACAATGGAAAAACAGACAGCAGGTGCCAGGACGCAGGGTTCTCTCTGGTGTCTGCAGTGTTACACGCCTTACTTTCAGATCAGACAGTAGATAGGCTTAAAAGAACAAATCTAGTGGTAACTTTGAAAAATATAATAATATTTTTTTTAGAAAATGTGTCTCTTCTCTCATTCTCATTTACCCCTTTGCTCCTGTCTCCTTCCTGCCTGTCCCCAGTTTTCCCTTTTCCCGTGGCTGTTGCCGTGAACTCAAAGTACAAGAGTAAGTCAACGAATGAGATGATTCTTCTGGTGCACCTAGGGAAATCCAGCAGTGTCACCTTTGTTCTCATTTGTCAAGTTGTATTTGGGAAAAGCTCCTTAAAAGGTGCAGCCAAATCCCTTGGATATATTGAGGGGCTAATTTTTTTTCTTTCTCGCCCCTAGCAGGTCGAGATTGATGGGCCTTGTAAGTGGTCTTGTTCTCTCCAGCTATTAAACGCATCCGTCAACCTTCTTCTCAATTATTAAGATGAGATAAACAGCACGGGGGAGTCTAAGTGCTGGATGCATGGTTACCACTGCTGTTTCAAGTGATTAAATAGCATTTAAGAGGGTCCAGGCTCTTCACTCATCTCCTCCCTTAAATGTAGTTCTGCGTGATGCTTACATTTTAACAGTACAGGCCATCAGGATGTTTGTGTGTCTAAGCATCAACCCCAAACGTCATTCTTTGTTGAACAGAGTGATGTTGACCCGAGCCGTGCGGCTCAAACTAGGGATGAATTGAATTAAATTTTTTGGGCATTATTGTGAAATAATGTTCTTTCTGACTAAATGCAAAATCCAGAAAAAGAAAGAAAGAAAGAAAGAAAGAAAGAAAGAAAGAAAGAAAGAAAGAAAGAAAGAAAGAAAGAAAGAAAGAAAGAAAGAAAGAAAGAAAGAAGGGGATAATGCAAGACAAAAACAAATATAAGTGTACTTGTGCTATTTTCCGATTCACTCTATGAGCTGAATGAAAGCAGTCAAAACATGAACTACAGTTTAATGCCTTAAACCACAGCACCTATCCAGAAACAGAGTGCACTGGTTATGAGGCACTGTCTGTATTCCATTTGCATTGAATTATTTACTCCTTATTTATTGCTGAGTTTTTTTATTTACTTCAAATTCTTTTTAGGCTGAGGTCATTATGGAACCAGCCCAAGCTGCACATTACTCTCATTGGCAGCGATGGTACAAATTCTTGCTCAAATTTGAGACATTTTTAAATGTTCACAATCTGTAATTTGAATTACTTTAAGATTTGAAGTAACAGCAATTAAGCCCTGAATTTCAATGTTTTTTCTCACAACTATAGTTGTTCAATTTGGAATAAAACTAACATCTGTTTAAAATACATTAATGACACTAATGAGTTATTAGCACTTAGACTGATGGAAGTATGCATCCATTACATGATTTCATCTTTCACTATCAATCTACATCAACTAAAGGAAACAGTTATTGGGTTTCTTTCATCTACTCAACTAGTTTGGTTGTCTTTGGCACCTTGACCCTCATCACACCAACCTAGTTTACATACATGGACTACCAACAAGGTACTCCAGGCATAAAGTAGTGAAACAAACAACCCGCATAAGGAGGAGCAAACATCGTACTGTCTGCTGATTTGTGTCTGTGTCCTTTGAAATGACTGACATTATTCCCCTGACCCCCCTGCTGGTGTGTGAGACTTTCAATTAGGATCGATGGCAAACATGACCCCAATTAATAGTTCCATCTATTAAAACTGCAAAGGCAGAATTAGGCGATTTTGACTGGGGTCAAATTGACCCAGATACATTTGTTTTAGAAATGAAAACACTAACTAAAAGAGAATCAGAAAACAATTATATGAGGTCATTGAAGACAAATTCATTGACAAAGTAAAAAAAAAATTGGAAAGATAGAGTCAAGCACCTGTGAGACTTGACCAAAAAAAATGACCCCAGTCAGTAGAATGAGGGTTAAGCATACACATGTGCTCATAGTGTACACACACACACACACACACACACACACACTTGGTCGCTCTGTCTTTAGAGGGTGGTTTTCATTTGCTTCCTGTGGCCTGCTTACCATACATTGCACCGCAGCATTCCACCAGGACAATTTATGGATTTTATTAGATTTTTACGGATGTATGCTTTTGGCATTGAAAAAAACTGTGGCATGTCGAGGATGAGGTTTGTAGAACGCACACACACACACACACACACACACACACACACACACACACACACACACACACACACACACACACACACACACACATATCAGTTCCATCTGCGTCTCCTATTGAGAGCTATCAGGGCCAGCAGCAGCTCAGCCTAATTGGAGTGTAGTCCCCTCAGCTTTGTGCAGGGTAACCATATCTACAGCTTCTACTGTCTGACCAGGAAATTCGGAGGGACAGGTCCCTTCCAAGCTCTGCCAGCAGGAATATCTGCTTTTTAGCCACCAAATGTGAAACACACAACCAAACACGCATATTTCTTGGGTTTTCTGATTAGGACTGCCATGTGTTTGACAGTTTTCCTGCTGACACCAAGCTGTGTTGCTGCTCTCATGTTTTCAAGGACTCAACTTGTTGTCTCCTTTTGCAGTAATTAGTCTGGTGGTTGCTAAGCCTGAGCTCTAGCCTATTTTTTAGGTTTCTGCTCGAAAATGACATACCCAAAATTAATAGAGTATATCTCTGCATCTACAAGGTCTATTTGAATAATTGTGGTGTCATTATGAAGGGAACACTTGTGAAATGAGTTCAGATGTGTAAGTATCAGTATTTATGTCACTGGCTCAGAGTCAATTAAGTTTGCACACAAGCATAAATGACTGATTTAATTTCCGCCTAAAAAAAATCACACTATTTCAATGAATATCTCTTTGAAATGATGCTGATGGGGCTAAAACTCTACATCTAAGCATGGCACAAGGTGTTACCATTATCCCTGCAAAGTTTGATCCTCATAAAGTGAAGCAGAGCAGAATTACAGAGGTTTTAGTACAGACTAGTCAGGCGGACTCTCCAAAATGGTCATTTTGGCACATTTTGGCACACTTTGGCACTAGCTGTGCCATTTGAAGTTTTTGATGTACTGAACTATATTTTTCACTTTTATGTCATTATCTGTGATCATCACATACATTTTCAAGAGTTTTTGACTTTTTTTTTATTTTTGATTTTTTTTTCATAACCAACCTAAACTATATACAATTTTCAAAGAACCATAAAAAGCAACTGAAGTTTGAATCAAAATGAAACATATTTATTTATCAACAATAATAAACAAATTGTAAAAAAATAAATCACACAAAACTATTTACACTGACTGTGAAGTCCAAATAAAAACAATATATCAACAATAAGTCCAAACTAAAAACAGCCCCTCCTGAGTGTCCTTTTCCTCTCTACTTGTTGTCGTGCCAGAGCTGGAAACAGTTCTTTTTTGCAGTGAGACAGTGGTACCTGACATTTCCTGCAATACATGGATGTCTTCACCCTCGGGATCCCAGCATTGAGGCACCACTTGCAATGCTTGCGAATTTGCGAGTCATAGTAGATGGGCATGCGTGGGGGTAGATGCAAGCGGTGGAGTAGCTGCTGAGCCTTCAGCAAACACCAACTTCCTAGCTGCATCTGAGAAGGCAATGGCTTTTTCTGGGAAGATGAAGCTGCTCATCATCACTGCAACACCAATTGTGGAAGGAAACAAATATTATTTAGTGGCCTTATTTTGAAAGTGTAATACATTCACAATATATTCACAAATGCTATCACAATAGATGTGTGATAATAACAATCTTGGAAGTAAAACACACACACAATACATGCATTCACAAAAGCAATAGACATGTGATAATAATAATCTTGGAAGTAAACATAACATAAAAAACACACTCCCTCCCTCCCTCCCTGCCTGTCTCTCTCTCTCTCTCTCTCACACACACACACACTCACACACACCGCACACACACACACACACACACACACACACACACACACACACACACACACACACACACACACACACACACACACACACACACACACACACACACACACACACACACACACACGTATTTATCTAGCATAAAACTGATATTATATACATTATATACTGGTATATATGAGTGGTTAAACCGAAATAAGTTATCACTAAATTTAGAAAAAACTAAATTCATGATGTTTGGCAGGAGAGCATCAGATGTCGCTGTAAAAGTCAAGGTAAATGGGATTGAAATTCAAAGGGTCAAGCAACACAAAGTCCTAGGGGTAATAATTGACGATAAATTAAGCTGGAAACCACAAGTTAACCATCTCAGGGGCAAAATAGCCAGGAGTATTTCTATACTTTGGAAAGCACAACATTGTTTCAATCAAAAGGCCTTACTTGTATTATACTGGAGTTTAGTTTCCCCACATCTGCATTACTGTGCTGAAATATGGGGAAACACTTACAAAGGTACATTGGACCCGTTGGAGATTCTTCAAAAGAAAGCAATACGAATTATTTACCAAGCCAATTACAGGGCACACACTAATAACTATTTTATTGAAGGTAGAATTCTCAAATTACGTGATGTGGTAAATTACCACACAGTACAAATGATTTACAAGGCTTCAAAAAATAGCCTTCCTAATAGTTTACAAATAATGTTTGAAGACAGAGAAGTTTCGCATGATTTAAGAAGAAAAGTTAAATTCACTGAGAAAAATATACGGACCACACTTAAATCCTTTTCGATTTCTGTAAATGGTATTAAGCTGTGGAATGGACTTGATTAAGTTGTCACAGGGAGTTGCAGTTTGCGCAATTTCAAAGCACATTATGTTTCAAAAATGATTGAAAATTACAGACTAATAACCTGAGCACAATGTCAATGTCACTTTCATAACAATATTTTAAAGAATAATACAGGCCAGCAGACAGACTTGTTTTTGAATACTTTTGCAGAAGTGTTTAGACTACCAGTTAAGAAATGGAACAGGCCAAATACAAGGCCACTTCACACTTTATACACTTGGCATTGTCACAGATAAACTGAACTGTGCTGAACTGATCTTAAAAGCTGAAGCAATTAGATTAAAATTGACTGTGTATTGGACTGCAGATTCTTAAAAAAATAAAAAATAAAAAATGTATGGGTATATGCATATATATATGTATATATATATATAGCTCTATATAGGGGAAGGTGGGGTGATTTGTGCATTTTGGAAGTTGCAAAACCCCTTGTTTCTAGAAAACCGTGGAAGAAATTGGAAATGTGACCACATATTTAAGAAGAGCCATCCATTTGACTCATCCTGTAAAGAAGGGAGACACAAGGAATAAGATATAAGCACATTTAAGCTCAAAAAACTGTGTTTTGCCTTTCAAAGTAAAATTTCCATGATCAAGGTTTTTTGATTATTGTGTCTGAACAATTATAGACACGTTTGAAAACATTTGACACATGTTTTAGTGCTTTGGTATGCTACACTTTGAGTCTATATAGTTAGCACAATGTCAACCCTAAATTGCTGCATCATGCCTATTATCCAAAATTCTGGGGATGGGGTGATTTGTGCGCAAGGGCCTGGGTGAGTTATAAGTAAGTAAGTAAGTAAAATGTATTTATAAAAGCACATTTATGACAGTTTGCACTGTCCAAAGTGCTGTACATAGTGCATTCAGTAGGTAAACAATGAAGGTAAAATAACAATAACCAAAATAAAAGACGTAAAGCCCATACATCCACATAAACACAGATAGTAGTGCAGAGGTAAGTAAGTAGTGCAGAGGTTAATGGGGAGGAAACACCAGGGTGTACATATGGGTTTTGAGCCTTGATTTAAAGGCAGAAATGTAGGGGGAATCACATTTGTCAGGTGGCAGTTGGTTCCACAAGCACGGAGCAACTAGTGCAAAGTACATTTCTGAGAGTTGTGCCAGTGGCATGGCTGTATACGCTGGTCACCAAAAGAAAGTGATAGTCTACAGTAGCTCAGGAGAGAGTGACATCTCAATTCCACTTAACGACACCACTGATGAGAGTTCAGATGGCCAGAAAGATGATGATGGTGACTTTGTCATTGTGACACGATGACGCACAAATCACCCCACTATGTGGGGTGATTTGTGCGACAAGACAACTTTTTTTCCGAAAGCTATATTTCTTAAACAGTTTATTCCAGATCCAAAGTTTTATTGCCAGGGATGCACAACATCCTGAAATATATGTACATATTTGAGTTGGAGACATAACTGTCAAGGCCTCACTTTAAAATCACTTTGAGTAAAAAGTTGCACAAATCACCCCACCTTCCCCTATATATAAAAAATGTTTTTTGTTTTATTTTATTTTCTGTAACAGTAACTGTGTATCTGCGTCCGAATTTGATGAAAATGGGGGCGGGACCTGATAAGCCTTTGGCTTCTTCCGTCTCCCTTCGGACAACACAAAGTATGATGTATGAATATTTGCAAGAGAAAATTGTGTATTGTGTGGAATTGTCCGAAAGAATAATAAATAAATAAATAAATAAATAAAGATGTCTCTCTAGTAACTAATGAATTGAATTGTACCTTTCTAATGGCGCCATGTAGTCACTGTCGCTGCCGAGGTCTCTGTCGTCTGAGCTGGAGTCCCGTGCAGAAAGTTCGTCAGCTTCAGCATTGTCAGCAGTTATCATTTCGATCAACTTATCCATACTGCACTTGGTTCGGCGATGTTCTGCCATTTTTGATAATAAATGACCAAAAAACAACGACAAACTATCTCAAAACCCCTCAGAACTTCTCAGTAACCGTCTCACACCGTGCACTCTGCGCACTCTGCGTAAAGATGGCTACTGCTGCATGTAGCCTAAGAAGGTTACGCAGACGAATAACTCAGCCAGTGATTGGTCGTTTTGGATGATTGACACCTTGTTTTAACCGTAAGAGCCAATAGATTTTAGGGGAGGTATCGAAATGTGTGCCAGACACATGATTGGCTAGCAGTAAGAAAGCAAAATGGTACCCGCCGGAAACCTTCTCTGATGCATGCTGAACCAACGAGACTCCTTGAAAGTAAAAAATAAGTCAGATTCACTTGGAAATGGTTGGAAACGAAAGGGGACATGTTGGATTTACTATAACAGGAGTTTTTTGCTCTAAAGTACAACTTTTCATCAAAATATCGCAAAAGTAAGAGTGAATTTATGTTGGTCTCTGTAAGTAAGTGATTGTTTACCTTTGTATTCTTTGGCCGCTAATTCACTGAGTTATTATCGTAGGGACATGATAGTGGTACTGTTGAACTCGTCATCATCTTAGCTTTCATTTGAGATGATATTTGTGTGTATACAATGAAGTATCGGAGCGGTAGCAATGGAAATGTGGAGAGAGGGTTGACTTTCTGACGCTATTCGGATTTTGATATTTGATCATTAATATGCTTGGTGTTTGAGTTGTGTTTGGTGTGTGTAAAAATGACTTATATGTGCTTGTAGCTGAGTTTCTCATGTTTAATTTGATGTGCAGTATGACTATTTCTACATTGTTATGGAAGTGTTGTATGCCTTTTGCTGCGAGATTGATCACTAAGTCCCCCAATTGGGGGACGCTAGAGTTTAAGAGGTTAACAGTTTTTTTCTCATCTCTAACCTTTTGCTCAATCTCTATACTCTATCTCTTTCCCTGAACGACTTTTGATCGGATTGTGATGATAATGCAAACACATTTAAATGCCTTTCTAAAGAGAGAGAAACTATTTTAAAAGTAAGGCTTGTTTGCTTGATCAAGTAACAGATTATATAGATTCTGTATGTTCATGTTATCCCATTTCCATGACCGCATATGTGGACTGCACACTCTCTCACACACACGCACGCACACGCACGCACGCACGCACACACACACACACACACACACACACACACACACACACACACACACACACACACACACACACACACACACACACACACACACACACACACACACACCTCATTGCCACAACAAAAACAGGATGTCAATCTAATTTCTACAGCGGCACTAAGTCAAAAGGTTATCCTAGGTAACATATGTTGGATCCTTGAGGCGAGAGAAAGAGGGATAGCCTGATTTTTTAAAACTTTAACCTAAACTTGACTTTCGTAGCTTCTCAGTTTGTTGACAACCACCCATAAATAATCAGTTCCTTGGCACCGTGAATTCAATCCCAGTGTCGTATCAAATAGGAGGATGGAGCATGGCAACATTGTTGAGTGTTTGTTCAGAGCCAACTGGGCCGTCACCCTGTTAAACCACAATCACTGACACATGTAGAGGTTTAAAGGCATTAACCCCAGTGTGCATCGGCCCGAAAAACCGCTTCCTCCGTCAGAATTATGCCCCTCAGCTGTGGTCGTAGGTACACTCAGGATTGCATATCTCTGAAGTTTTGCAACACTGATGGTCTGGAACTTTTTTACAGTAAATGCTTTTACTCATTGGTCTGTTTCTCAAGCTCGGTCCAAAGCCTACTTTGCCTGTGATAAAGATGTAACGATTGCCAGGCTTGCTGATCATTGCAACAGGAAGTGTGAGGGCCAAAAGATTCTAATCATTAAACGATGCAGTGTTGGGATGGGGGGGCCTGTCTGAGTGTGCAGCCCTCACTATGTAGGACACGTTGTACTCAGACTGCAACACTTCCTCAAAGGTTAAACGTCTCCTCTCAGACGTTATTTCAGTCTGAGTTTGTTTGACATAGCAATCAGAGCTCACTGTACGGCCAGCATCAAAGGTTCTTGTACCAAAGGCTTGTAAGGGAAACTGAGTGTGTGTGTGTGTGTGTGTGTGTGTGTGCGTGTGCGTGTGCGTGCGCGTGCGTGTGTGTGTGTGTCTTTTTGAGACCGGGGTCCTGTATGCACACATGTTGCAGCGGCTGTTCTGAGAGGTTTTGCCGGTCACACTACGTGTCTTTTCTCTCTTTTCTCTGTCTTCCGATTCGTCAAGATTGTCACACAGAGTTACACTACCGCAAAATAGATTATCCAGAACAATGGATTCCAACAAGGGACAAAGGAGTACAACCCAACGAGACAAAAAAAAGCAAAGATGCAAAACAACCAAGAAGCATGGGTAGAACCACAAGCTAATACACAAGCATTCATTGTCGGATACGTTGTTTTTCCAGTGACACAGTGGAACATTATTCCATATTACAGAGTAGAAATCATCAATGGTCTGTTTTTTTATGGTGTTTTTTCTGTATGGTGTTCATAGAAACCACAGGGTCATAAAAGACAAACCTAGAGTGTGAACCAAACATCAGCATCAGCCTCAAAATACTATGGGACATACCATAGTCACAGTACATTATAGTGTCTCTAATGACTGCAGCACAGGCAGTCATGCTCCAAGGAAATCTGTTTTCACATAATGACCCCAGCCCCTGCTTGGATGCCACATACTTTAGATCAATGAGAGAGATTTAAATAAATTAAATGGGTTGACTAGAATAACAATATGCATTTGAACTCTTTATTTTACCAGGGCACTTTTGCAGCTTTTGCCTACAAAAAACTATGTGGACTTTCATACTCAAAGCAGCCCCAAACAACCATCACATTTCTTATTACTGTGTTTTTTACAGCGGTATTCAAATGGTTTTAATTACTCTTCACAATAAATGCGTTATGTCAAACTGAATCAATCAATCAATCAATCAAAGAAAAATGACAGAGGGCCCCTAATTGCTATTCCTGCCATCAAGTGAAAGTGTGATGTAGATCATTAGCAAAATGTTTAGATGGACATTACACTCTTGTCACGGCTCAAGCGATTGCACAGATACATCATTTTACGTTATATTGAAAACTCATTAAGCCGTGGAATGAAAAGACAGGGATGAATGTGGTTCGTGTAGATCAGCCAATTCATGTAAAATGGGAAACTGTTCAAATATGTTGTAGACAAGGGCTTCCAGATAATATGCCATAGTTCCATATTATACATAACTCTCCTTTGTTTAACTTTGTGGGGAAAGATTCCTGGGGCTTTCCCTGGCTTTCATAACTTAAGCAAAGCTGACTGATTGTTGGGTCGGTGTAAATTCTCCCGAAACAGTTTTTTCCCTCTCATCTGTCTTGTTACTGAATATTCTGTGTACACAAATATCCACTGCATCGTATACATAGACTTTTTTGTTGTTTTCCTTTTGTCATGCAATTTGATCCTGAATGTTTCCTTAAAAAAGGATATTTCTCTGCTCTAACAATATCAGCACCACACATGTATTTTCAGTCCTATATGAAAAAGATGAGCGATAGACATATCTTCACATTTCATCTTTACAACTTCCTTTGTCCTCTCAAACCAGCGAAACTAAACCATAGACGTTAGGTATTTTTGCAGTTTTTTTCCTGCATAATTTGCCAATCTGAGTTGAAAACAAGGAAAAATGCACATTCTTCTCTGTCAGATTGACCCCTTAACCCATTGATGACTATTGCAATCTAGGATGCATGTCCTTAATGCCTGAAAGTTTTCTGAAAAAAATAGTACGAATTGTCAAGTCTACCAAAATCTAGATATCTAAGCCTGCGTAGCACATAGACACATGAAATAAAATACATTTAAAAGTTAAGGTTCACAGGTTTTATTTAAACATGCTCCCTTAACGCTTACAGACCAACACATTTTTCTAAAAATCGTCAAAATTAGATGGGGGAGAAAAAATAATAATAAATAATATAAAACATTTAAAAATAATGTGCTAAATGAGGTTATAATCCTGCTTCTTTTTAGCATGGATAGTAGTGACTGAGTGTGCAGTGGAGGGATAAAGATAGACAGATATAGGAAGTAGAAGAACGCTTTATTTTATCATTTAGTTCAGTTATCACTGGCACCATAAATCCGACTTCCCAGTACAACTGGAACCAGACTGACTCCTGCTGTCAGGAGCCGATCAGCTGGTCCAAACGGCTGTATACCACGGAGATGAAAACGAAACTGAAACTTAACTATCGCCTGGCTGGGCTGAATTTGAGTTGGAGCATTAAAATATTGCGTAAATTCATAAATATTGTTAATAAATAGATGCAATGTGTTGGGTGATTTTCGTCAGTAGCCTATAGTAGACCTAGATTCTTCGCTCCGAACGCCACTAACTGTTCTGTAATACACTATCGCTGACACTGCTGGCGTATTTTTTGTATTATTATTTTTTATTTATTTATTTTAAATTTTTTTGATTGGCGTGATTTTCGGCAAACCACATAACGTTTGGATGGTCAAGTGGTCTTAAAAAATCAACAAAACCCACCTCATGTGTATTTGAACCAGTGACGGTGCATTCTATGTTGTGCATGCCATGAAAATTAGATAAAGTAACAATACTGCGTTACGCAGCATCAGGCAGGAGATATAATGTGGCATCGCGCAGCAGCCGTCATCAATGGGTTAAAGGAAAACATCAATATAATATGAGTAACTGTGAACAATGTTAATGTGTTCTTCTTTGTTTGCTTTGACAGGTATATTGAATAGCTGTAAAAGATTGTTATCAACAAACAGACATAAGAGGGAAAAAACAATGGAACACTATCTATGTTATTTCACCTTGAATGAGAAACATTTTTCTAGCATCTAATTTGGTATATCTGGCTCCAATCAGGGATAATTCAAGCAAACACAAATGGTTTGGTTTCCTAACGTTTAAGATAAACAGCTCTTTGGTCGGGAAGGTCAGCCAAAACCTTCAAAAAAGCCCTGGCTTGGTGTTTTTCGTTCGGGTTGAGGCATTCAGTGTTATTGCGTGTTGCCAATGACTTCTTTTTGAGTTTGCTTAATAAATTATGAACACTTGCATTCCAATCATGATCATTTAGGCCTCAGACAAAACAGAGCTGACCAGCTAAACACATTCCAGAGCAGATGCGTCTGATTTTTTACCACATGAGACACTTTGAATTAATATTAAGTGGTGCATGCCATGGCTGTATGCAATGCAGTTGCAGTTTACGCACATTGTTACTAACGCTATACCACATATTATTCTCCTGTCCTTATGTGCATGCAAATGCAAAATAAACTTGCACAATGAAATATTTGGTATACATTTGTTAGTTATAGTCAATTTTAGGAAAGAACACAGTCTCTGTTTTACCAAGCAAAAATCAGGAAAAAAAATATTTTCAGGTCATGTAAATCTGCTTATTTTTCACAGGCAACCACACTCTGAATGGTTTGAAATAGTTTGCATTACAGATATCCCAATCATTACATGTTGTTGTAAACTTCAGATCGGAGGCATAATGTCTTCGAGTTTTCTGTCCTTCCTTCCGTCCATACGTCCGTACTTCCATTTTCTGTCCGTCTGTCTGGGCCATTCTTCTGAGCGCTATACTCCATGAATGCTTTGAGGGATTTTCTTCAAAGTTTGCACAAATATGTGAAACACTGCAAACCACTGATAGGTCAGAGTGTCATCAGTAAGCGGCGCCCAATCCTGCACAACAAACAGCCAAGCTACTGTAGCGGTCGCAGTGTTTGAGCTTGTTGTCACAGTTTTTTTTCTAATTTCTTTCAAGACTGGACTAGCATCGTAGACAACCACGCTATGGTCTGGCAGATGAGAAAATCCAGAGCAAGCTGGACAAGGCCACCCCCGCAATGAGAGAGTCAACTAGGAACTATACGACTTGACGGTGGTGCACACAAGCTTGTTGGTTTATGTTGAAAAAAATAATAAAACACTGCCAGTCTGCTATGACACCACACATTTCTCTGAGTGGTAAAGTAGTTAATTCATATAGAAATAGCCCCGATGAAGACAGAGTAGAAACACATTTGCTGTGAACGTTCGCCGCTAACTTTACTACGACTAGCAACACAGAGGTGCTACCATGTGTGCTCTATTGTAATGGAAAACCACCTCCAGAAAAGGACTCGTGAGTAGAGTAGAGTACAGTAGATTCGTAGATATCTCACTGGGCTGCGACTGTTTGCGACAAGTTGGAGACTGCATTCGCAAACGAGTCTCTAAACTGTCTCCAAACGTTCGCAAAGGTCTCAATTTCCTCGCATGAGTCGCAGAGCCGCGCAGTCTTGTCGCATGAATTTTGAACATGTTCAAAAAAAGTGTGCGACAAATCAGTCTCAAAAAAGTCTCAGAGTCGTCGCAGGTGTGTCGCACGCGTCGCAAACCCTTCTCAATGTAGTCTCCGCCAGTCAGAAAGTGCGAGAAGTGTGAGACAACTTTGCGAGGGTTTGGCGACATATGAAACTAAATTGCGACTGCTTTGAGACAAAAATGAGACTGACATTCCGTTCGTGCGACACTCGCCAGACGTTTGTGAGACATAAATGCGACCTCCCGGCAAGGACATTCGCAAACTTGTCGTAAGTAGCAACTCAGTGAGACTGCAAGTGAAAATTGTCGCAAATTGGCACATTTTGTCGCAAATTTGGTGTCTCCAACTGGTCGCAAACAGTCGCAGCCCAGTGAGATAGGGGCTTTAGAGGGAACCCCGTTCTCCCCTACTTGTAAAACACCTGTGGATAGAATGCAGAGAGTTCAGCAGATGAACATAATCAATCAGAGGGATAAACAAGGAGACAAGCTTAAATCCAATTGGATGGACTCCTCCAACTTTGCTAGCTTAGCTAGCTGATAAGAGAGATGGGAGGTGAGGTGCTTACTATCATCAGCCACTCAATATTTAACTCCCCATTCAACCATAGAAGTTAAGATGGGCATTCTGATACCAGTGATTTGATAAGTAGGCACGCAGTGTGTTTGGCAACTTTATTCAATTGTTGTGTCATCATTTTGCACAGTGAAGAGGAGCTCACAGAATGTGAAGATTGCAGAAGGTGATTTCAACATGGCATAATAAAGCTCTTAGTAGTTAAAAGTAACAAAAGCAAGCTTGCTTACTTCGATTAAAATATTTTTAGATTTGTCTGTTAGACATTATAAGACAATAAATCACACAAGGATATAACAATAAATGGCATGATTTATTTGTATTTGATCAAGAAAAGAGGCATGCACTTGAAGATTAAGATAATGATGGAAAGATAGAAATATAATGCCTCAACTTAGTAGTGTTAGTCAGATAACTTGTGTGCCTTAGCTTGCCAGCTAAAGGGCTTTTAGGTAATTGAAACATTTCACACATAACTCAAGAAGAAGCCATATTTGTTTAAGCTATGAGTGGAGGAATTCTTGTGTTTATCTACAGTAGAAGGGAAATCATTCTGTTGCTTGTTGTTTTATATTTAATTAAATAAAATATTTACGGGATTTGTTTCATCCCACAGTTACAGTAACCAGATGGCTTAACCAAGAGTAAACAGGTCATGTGTTGCTTGCCAACTAAACGCACATTAATAGACAGATATTTGTTTACAGCAGCTGTTGGCACAGTGAAGACAGAAGTTGAGCTTCCTCAGCCAAGAAAGGATGAGCAGGCAAGTTATCTCCATTTCTATCAGGTCAGCCATCCGTGGAGCGAGATAAATCTCTTCTCCATCCCACGCTGGAAGAGGTCTGAGGCATGTCAGGGTTTGGGACGGTGCTAATTGGACCTACCAGGTCTAATAACCTGATAAAGAGCTGAGTGTGTGTGTGTGTGTGTGTGTGTGTGTGTGTGTGTGTGTGTGTGTGTGTGTGTGTTATAAACAAGCCCCAACCACAGCAAGTTCTACCAGCATCCAATGGGGAAGTGACAAAAAATTGAGTTCACCGAGTGGCCACTATGGATTAAACTTTTGGAGGTTAAAATTTACGAATAATTGAGTGACAGCTAACCGCCCACTGGCCCTCACTTCGACTCGGAGGTATACGTCAGCTAGATGAGCGTATCTCCCTCCCCCGACGTCATATCAATGCCCTTTTTCGGTAAGAGGAAATGAGGTGGAGTAAAAATCTGACAAGATGGTGACGCGCATAGGCCAGGACAATTGGATGCAGTTGAATTGACTGAGGTCAGCCTGGATACTGCATCCATGTTATATACTATCTATGGTGGTAAACAGCGAGGAAAAGAGCTTAGCTGACAGAACTGCAGCTTATTACTCAGTGTTAACCGACCAAATAATTTTAAGAGGCAAAGGCCTATATAGAAGAAATTTAGAATCATTAGTACTGAATAACAAGACAATGTGTATGTCCTTTTTATAATATAGGCATGGCACAAACCGATTAAGAAAAGTTGAAGAATATGTTTTTTTTCATGAGCCAAGGTAATCATATCATCAATCATGTCAATCTGTTTATTTCCATTTCCCATGTCGTTGTGGGATTATGCTTATATATTTCAACTGCCACTTCCTACTTTCCGCAGGAAATATCTGCATCTTGTTAAGAAGCGGTCCACAGAAAAAAAATATGGACTTTCTTTGCTGGGTTTGCACCTTGTTGTTTACCTTTGGATCAGGCGTCCAGCCTACATGGGCAAGGTCAACACTGTCCCACTTCTTCATCAATCACTCTATGCCTCCATCCATCCATCCGTCCATCCATGTGCTCTGGAAAAACACTCACACTCCTCAGGTTCTGCGTTTGCAGTCATATGTGTAACAACAACATGATGCCGCAGGAACGGACACATTGCTGACATTCCTCGCAATGTGTGTGTGTGTTTGTGTGTGTGTGTGTGTGTGTGTGTGTGTGTGTGTGTGTGTGTGTGTGTGTGTGTGTGTGTGTGTGTGTGTGTGAAAGTTTGTTTCAGGACAGAGGAGAAGATGAAAACAAGCAAAAGAGGTGCGAAAGAGCGGCCGTCAAAGGAGAGAAGAATGAAGAGAGGTGAAGTGGTATTTGAGAAATGTGAAAAAAGAGAGAGAGGACCAGAGATGCTGCTTCAAGGAGGCAATAGAGAGAGAGAGAGAGAGAGAGAGAGAGAGAGAGAGAGAGAGAGAGAGAGAGAGAGAGAGAAAGAGAGAGAGAGAGGGTGTGAGGAAAGCACAGAAGAGGTGAAATGGGAAAAGAGTGGTGAGAGGAGATGTACTTTCTCCACACCTGTGGGCGAGTGTGTGTGCACACTCCTGCAACTACGTTCACCATGAATTCAAAGATACACACAAGAATACATGTCGTCATAGAGCATATGTGTACTTCTTTCTTTTTTACATGGATCAAAGCTATGGTAATAAATTACTTTCCCCCATATGAAACAAAGATGTCTTCTGTATGATATGTGTTTGTGTGCGTGTGTGCGTGCATGTGTATTTGTGTGCAGATTCGGTCATAGCCAGATGGACACTTGAAACCACAAGGGGTACACTGTATATATACTGTATGTCAGACTTCACTTTCAACACTTACTCATCATAATCACGTCCCATGTCAGGATTTCTATCTTTAGACGTCCATTTGAATGCCGGCAGCAATATTTGTCTGTGTGTGTGTGGGCCTTTGTGCGCAATTACTGTCCACTCAATGCAAACAGCAACAGCTGGGGCAGAGAGCCCATGCTGCACCCTCTCCACCTTTCCTCCCTCCAAGATAAAAGTTCACCAATGGATCAACAAACCAGCTGACAGTCAGTTTTTGCTCTCAATACAATACTGCTGTCAAAGCAACAAAGAGTTTCCTTATTGGTCCAAGAGTTCAGGAAGACTTAAGTTTACACCTGCAAACGGAGGGGAGTGATTATTAAGCCAAAAGTTGGTCAAAAACACCATAGTTTTGGTTCAAATCAAATGTCTTTAACTAAACCTTTGGACAACCCAAAGTTTATTTTGAAAACGCCGTCTCATTAACCATCTAAAAAAATGATGTTGACTTTTCATCAAAGATAAGCATACTTCAAAACCTTTTCAAGTCGTACAAAAGCATATTTCGGTATAAGGTGTTGCTTTACCGGTGCAACTGACTGAAATTGTTAGTGAAATTTGGACCATATTTTTTGTAATAAGCAACAGATATTGGGCCAGGTATTTCTTTGATATTACATATGCTCATTAAATAAATAATTGAGAAGTCTATGAGCTATACTGCATTGTTAAATTCTTACATTTCTCAAATAACTGATTGCTAGGCACATCTAGGAGAGCCAGATAAAGAGCAGCCAAACCATTTTGTGTAAGTGTTTGACTAGAGTTGTCAGAGAGAACTATAAATCTTTGGCTGCAGTATGGAGTTATTATTAAAGCAAATATTACATTTAATGGGGAAGGAAATATTTATTATGGTTTCGTAAACCTCAGTCCTACATTGACACGTAAATTGAGGAGATTCGATTTCTTAGCAATTAGGTTCCGCAGGTGAGTTCTGTCTTGCATCAGTGCATGATGTCATACAACGTAATGATTTTTATTGGATAGAAAGCAAATGATGCCTTTTAAACAAGCATGGGCTGAGAGGTGCTTTAGTTGATAGCTCATTCTTTCAATTGAAGACACGGTCCTCAGGATAAACGGCAGCCATTTTGAAAGTACACAAAAGAGGGGAATTTAGAACTAATCCTAGCAGCTACCTATCGGTATGTGTAGAGAAAAAAAAAAGTTTTCCCCTTGAATGGCTTGAATGTCCGGATCTGATGTGTAAACCTCAATGTGTTCCAGCCGAGCAGAACAAGGCATGGATGTCTTGATGTTTCCACACAGGGAAATCCTATCCGCTTGTGTTGTAGCATGTGTTGTAGCGTTTGTGTGTGTGTGTGTGTGTGTGTGCACATGTGGAAACTCATGCAAACTGGTCATATCTTTCCCCTTTCACAGCCTTCTCTCTTCAAATCTCTGTTCATCCCTTCCTCTCTTTCCTCCAACCCATTGTCTCGTCCAACCATTCCCTCTCCCATATCAGTCCAGGAGATCCAGGAGAATAAAACCAATGTAATTATTTTATACTGAAGCCGTTATTTTTTCTCTTTTCAATCCCGCAAACAAAACACAAAGTAAAAACAGATGTAGTGGTTTGATTTAGACATGCAAAGCAGCTGAAAGCAACCCCAAGGAGTGGGCGTGCCATCCCATGAGTCTTTGGGGCCATGCGCATTCTTTTGGCCAAGCCCAGATACCAACACTCACCTTCAATTAAGCTCTCTGACTAAGTGCAGCCCTTCTGTAAACATGCTGTTTCTTTTTTCCACTCCCCAGATAAGACAAACATGAGGCGGGCTATTATGTGGTCCTCATATGCCACTGAGGATTGTGTGGATCACTGTCCTTTTAGTTTACAGAATAAAGGAGAGAATAGAAGAGCAAAAAATTTAATGTTAGAGACAAAGCAGGAAAAAAGGACGAGCTGTGTTTAGAACAAAAATAAGTCGAGTATCTATGCCATGTCAAAAGCAATCAGCAGCAGCTGTCAGAGCCTTTTCGGTGGGTATGCAGCCAACCTCAGTGAGTGCCCTGTCCACTAAACCGCAGCTAGCCTACAAAAACACATTGCTGTCACGGTCCCGGCCGTGCCTTGTTATTTCCCTGGTGTTTTTCTGCGTCTCCTGCCTCCCTTTTCTAAGCGTGTGTGTGTGTGTGTGTGTGTGTGTGTGTGTGTGTGTGGCATGGCTTCCTTCTCGGCCCTTCCCTGGGCTCCTTCCAGATAGTGACTCATTCACTTCACCTGTTCACCAGTCCACACAGCTGCCTTCCATCTTCTCACCATACCAACAATATATCTACCACAGTTCTCCACCCACTCATCGGCAGATTGTTGTTTCAACCTCAGCGGTGGTTAGTCGCCCTCGGCCATTCTGCATAATGTCTCCATTATGAGTCCTTCCATGTACATTGCATGTATTTGTAGCATGTTCCCTTTAGCTTCCATGATCCCTACTCTCCAGTTCTCCTGCCTCTACCTGCCTCACTCACACCCCGACCCACCTGCTCTGCTTTGCTCTAAACACATCTGCCATCCATCATCACACCCCTATGCCCCACCCATGCTGCTCATCCTCCAACACATCATCCTTGTCACCCATAGTCCTAACAACAAATCTTTTTTATTTATTTTTTATCATACTCCACTGTCCTTGTCTGTGTTTGGGTTCACTTCTTACTGATGGTTACAATTGCATTCATGGCCATATATAAATGTACTATCACTACCACTCTTTCTTACGTTTTATGTGTTTCACATAACTGAATTTAAATAAATAAAATAAAAATCTAATTTGGGAAAAGATTATAAAAAAGATTATTTACAAAGTTTGGAACACCGCGGGTCTACTTTTACTTACTAAGTACTTGAAAGCCCACTAAGGGGAAAGCCTTTTCTGCAAACAGTTAAACACTTACAGATAAAGAGCTACAATTACTAGCACAAAGTTTATGACACAATAACTGACATTTTCCCCATTGTGCCACTGACAGCTTTATGAATTAAATGGTTTCCATTTGTTCGTTTTATGTTTTACTCCATTTAACAGCAAATCATGTGTCATTCGCTTTACTGCAGACATATTTTATATTGCTAACAAATGCTGTCCACCATTGCTGTCTACTGCTAAGCCTATGCAAGTGCAGTTGAATACCCCTTGAAACCTATGTGTGAATGATTGTAGCTACAGTGAAGACGGCTCTGAGATTGGTTTAACCACTGATCCTGAACAGTGATCTGAGCCAAAGTGAGGAGGGCACAGCTTTAGAGAGAACTCAACAAAAATGTACAAAGTGTTGTACATTTGTGGTGGATGTATATGTCAATCAGTGCATGTTTTATGCAAATCTCTTTTTGGTGCTCTTTCCTCCTTTGCAAATATTCCCTTCCAAAAATTGTGGATCAAGCTTCCAAACTTTAAACCAGGCTGACACAGTGACCATGATACTGTAGATAACTCTTTCATGACAAAACTCGACCATGCTACAACTTGCTGAACAAATTGAAAATGGTGGATCTCATTAAGATAAAATATCACAATTCAAGTAAAATTAAATATGTTTATGTTTATGTTTATTTTATTCCACATACAAAATCTATTGAAAAAAAAACATGTAGTAAAAAATAATTAGAAATACATGTGTGGGTGTGGCAGAAACCTGTACAGGTTTATATAGAGCCACACCCAAAATACATTTACATAATAATATTAGCAGATTAGCAATAAAAAAGCATAATGTTTTGCTCATATATGACTCAGATGTTTTTTTCATAATTGCGTTGAGCATGAATCAGATGGAAACTGATCTTCACACATGAAATTTAAGGAATGTGTGCTCCTATTCTAAAGGGAAGGAATTCATGCGACTGTTCGTCAATCTAGATTCTAGATGAACGTTTGTCAAAATTCCAATGCCAGCAGTTTGAATGTAGCTTTATTGAAAAGATTTCAGGATCACATGTAGGAAACTTAAGTGGGCTTTGGACAACAAACAAATATATTATGTGTGTGTGCTGCTGAGAATGTGGAGTGGGGCTCAAGACAAAATCTCCCGAGAAGTTTCAAGAGAAAAGTTTTATCGACTACAGCTATGGGATGAAACAGTTGGTGACCTATCCTCAACACTAGCAGATGGTCATCCTATTTCATGTAGTCATTCTTATATGTTCTCCGATCATGCTAAGTTATTATTTTTTCTTCAAACAGATCATGTCATATCTCTGATATTTTTGTCAGCCTAAGCTCTTTGCTGGATATCTTGTTTAAAGCTTACTCCAAGTGATTGAATGCTCTATAAACTTCAAAAAGCCACATTGAGGCGGCGAGATTTGTCTCGTAAACCCCTTTCTATCACCATTCAAAGCAAGCGAGGCAGAAATCAAGCAAAGGGCACGTGTGTACAACAAATGTTTTGTAATCCATCCAATTTCTACAGCTGTTTCCACAGCCCTTTGACCACAGCCGCTGAGATCTGTTAAATCTGAATATAAAATATCTGTCAAACTTAATGAAAAATAGAACAATTTGTCAATACATCATACCATAAAACATATATAAAGACAAAATCTAAAGAATGACTGATATGGTTTTTCAGAAGCAGCACTCTTTCCTGCTAAGTGTGGCTCTCCTGGCTGACCGATACTAAACACCGAGCTGGACAGAGTGAGGAAGTTGTCATCTGGATCCAATGAGCTGCTTAGAGAAAGTCTGCTTGTTGGAGTTGTTGAAGGGGCTCCCTGACAGAGTAACACAAACTCAATTCTCCCTTTCTCCCGCTTTTTGTTCTGGTTCTCTCTCTTTCATTGGCTTGCCCATGCATTCTGCTCGCGGGTTCCCTCAGTTCTCTTGTCCTCGTGTCGCTCGCTCGCTCCCCCCTCCCTTTTCTTCCTTTCTGTTCTGTTCTAACCTCCACTTAGCAGGGAAAATATGGTTCTAATCGGACAATTTTCTAAGCCAGTCTGTTTTGGCCAGACACTCTTGAACACGCATCAGATTCATTCTGAACTGCTTTAAGACTTGTATTTAGATATAAGGAGGATGTTATATCTCCCACTCACCTGCCGTCTCCCTAAATAAAGCATCTGTCCTTCAGTTACCCCAAGTACTGTTATCAATGTTGTTTGTCTGTTTGTGGATGCTGCAGCCTGCTTTCATCAGTTATCAATTCTATTAACGAGAAATATTATCCGTTATAAAATGTAACTCAAATGCGAGTTCAGATGTGTTCGCTGAAATGCCCAGAGAAGATGTTTCAGATATGGATATTCGCTTTCTTTACAATTGTTCGGTTATTATTCTGAGTTTTTAGGGAAATGCTAGCTGTCAAGGCTGTGGTGAAATGTATTAAGATAATGAAATGGTACAAGTTGTGCAGTATTCTAAGGATATTGTGTTGAGCTATAACAAAAGACTTATGGCTTCGAGAACAAGTGCAACTAGATTTTGTTAGATAAAAAAATTAATTGTCTTCCAGAGGTAGACAAGAGAGAGACAGTTTGGGAACAGCTGGCCATGACTGGTAATTCCAGTAGTGCTTTAAATAGCCAATAATCCACATATTTACTTTCCCCAAAAAAACCCAAATGTCCTTCTCTGGTTTAGCTAACACAAAAAGGGAAAAAACAAAGCACAAATGGCAAAACATTGAAAATCACAGCCATAAAAAAGGCAACACTGAGAGAGACCAAAGCCACACATGAAATCTATTAAGGAAGAAAGAAGTTAAACACTTGACATTTCCGCTTTTTTACTTGCTTTCAGATGATTGTCACAAAGTTGCCCTCGGGATGAGTGGCAGACTGGCAGCGTTTGAGCTCCGTGAGGAATCAGTGTGTGCGCACATTTGTGTTCTACACTAGAGTGGGTTAGTGGTTGGGGTTGGTACAAGGGGGCTCAGCTGTATGATGCAAGGCTCTCCAAACAATAACTTACTGTTTTAATCTTGCTCCCCAAAATACTCATGAGAAGGGCAGTCTTTCTCCCACCAAACATGTCAAAACACATAGTGTGATCTGTCATCAGCTCATCCACGACAACATAAACGCTGGCTTAATTGGAAAATAATTTCACCATGAGCAGTCTTTTTCCCACACTCCTGAAAAATTAAGAGACGTTTTGTAAACCGAACAAGACACAAAGCTGAAGAACATCCAAATTCCTTGAATGATAGAGCGCCCAAATCTCCTCTGTACCTTCTCCATGTCAATGTGGTCGGGGGTTAATTTATATGTTGGTCTTCACTCAAACCCTGAATTGCCCTGTTGGTTTCTGAGGCCTGGCTATCAACCCAGTGAATTTGTTTTCCTTCTCTCCATGTCAGATATGAAATGTTCATAAAATAGGGTGTCCGTGCAGGACTGTGTGTGTGTGTGTGTGTGTGTGTGTGTGTGTGTGTGTGTGTGTGTGTGTGTGTCAGTATGGGCTTTGTAGAGCCAGGTTAACAGAGGTTTTCTTGTAGTCTGCTTTAGGTCATTAGTGAAGGTGGCTGCGGGTTGAAGGTGGCTGCCTTAAGGAAGAAAATTGCTGTGTGTGTGTGTGTGTGTGTGTGTGTGTGTGTGTGTGTGTGTGTGTGTGCGTGCGCGTGCATGCGTGGGAGGCACATTGGGAACCTCAGTCATGGTGAAAGAGCAAACTAATCTCCACCTTGGTTTGGTCTGATGAAGGCTTCATGTAAACATACTCACTGTAATAAATAACAAAATCCACTTGTGAATTCTCTTTCTCTGCCATTTCTCCTTCCTTCTTCATTACTGTCTGGGGCGGCCATATTGCTGTTTTTACCTGTATTTTCATCTGTGTCTGTGTGTCTCTTTGTCTCTGTTTACGTGCCTTTTCTATCCGTATGTCCTTCTGTCTGTACAGGCCTCAGCACCCTTGTTCAAACCTAATCTGTCTGTCTGTCAGTGCCTGGTAATTGGAGCTGTTTAGGGGGTCATCCAGCCCAGGTGGGCGGGCTGGGGGAGTGTGTCTGTGTGTGTCTGTGTGTGTGTGTGTGTGTCTGTGTGTTTGTGTCTAGGTGTGTGCACTCGGGGACAGGAATGCGTGTCGGACCAGGAACCAGCGCTTCCCACGGCTGTGCCACCCATGAGCCATGCATGACAGGCATAGTGAAGGGCAGACGTCATACAGAGGAATCTTACAGGTGCACTAGAAAATTCATTCCGTTGTTCAAGTGTACAACAGTTTCCTCTGGCAATTACATTTACAGTAATTGAAACTATTTAAATTTTTTCCTTTCCTTTTCATTGTGAAGCATTAACAAAATGCATCCTGTGCAGGTTGTGAGGTGACTTTGATGTTGTTCAACCGAGATGAAGGCAATCATAATTTTCCACCGCTCTTGTAGTGCAATACATCCGTTTGTCACTCTTGATTAGAACTTTCAAACCAGATCAAGGGGTGTTACACTCAATAGGCCATGTCGGGTTTATCGTGATACAAATCGTTAGGTATTTACAGTATATCGACATGGTTTCAAAGACTGCAGGCCTCCTTTGCTTGTTTTTGTCTAAAAAACCTGTGCTGTGTTGAAATGCCTGATGGAAAAGCCTGATATCATTGTGAACACATGTAGTTTCAGGAAAGTCTTTCCCAGGGATTGCATGCCTCGGTTGAATCTAATTATATTCACAGGCTACATACATACGTACACTAGAGAAGTGAGCACCATGGAAGGAAATCAGCAACATGCGTGAGGAAAAACAAGAAAATCAATTCCATTGTCTAAAACGAGATCTATGCAGCTTACTGTAGTGTGCTGTACTGTCAATGGCCTTAAGTATTTACATTTGTGTCTACAAAATGATCTCTTGTACATTCAGATACATCCCTATTATTCAGCTATAGATGTGTGTTAATTAGTGATAAACCTGAGCACATCTTTCCTAACGGAAATAAATGGTTATCCTTAAATATACAGTGCATGTACATACTTAATAATTGTATTGCTTTTCTTTTAATTACGCTGTTAAAACAAGTTCATCTCTTCTCTGCATCTCGAAAAAAGGCAGCCAGATTTGAGAAAAAAAATTATTCTTTTTAACTTCGATGTTCACTTCTGTTGAACATGCAACACAATCTTTGTTGCCGTACACTGTTCTATGACAGACATTCCTGGTTCTGCATTCAGAGGAGAAAGCTGGGATCTTACATGGCCAGTTAAAGACAATGGCAGTTTGTTGTTCTGCTGTCTGTCAGTCTGTCTTTCTGCCTGTCTGTGTAGGCGAGGTCGAGCTGCAGGGTCAGACCAAGCCACCCATACTCTGCTGGAAAGAACTGATCATTTATCACCTGGTGATTCACAGGGATTGGGTTACCAGAGCCAAGGTAGGCAAGTTCAAAGGGATGGAGGGAAAGTGGATGGAAGAAGTGTTTCAAAAATGATATCAACCTTCATAAAAATCCTTTTCTGGTTTAAAACCATATGCTGGTGTCTTTATGCCAAACAAGTGTGCAAGTTATATACACAAATGAAGCCCTTTATTTGAGTTATATCTTAGAAACATTCCAGTTTAGTGCTTAACTTTGCTCAGGTGCACTCTGGAATTACGTTGAAGAAACCAGTCATTTGTCACCTGCGTCATATTGGTCAGTCATGAATACAGTAAGCTGTTTAATGAATGGCTTTTTTCAAGCACAAACTCAAGCTACTGTAGACTGCAACGCTTACTGAAATGGGCGATGTCAATGTACAATTCATACGACACTGTGATCATTTTCATAAAATCAGTCTTGTGGTTTACATTTCAAATCTGCACTTCTGCATGATGGAACATTAACAGGCTTCAGGTTCACCGATCTGAATTTCCGTTTTATATAGTCGTGCCTTTGAGCTTGATGGAGACTGTCAATACTATTGTTTTAACAGCAGGAAATCACCCAGCTCCTGATCATAAGATCACAAAACATTAAAAAAACTTCCTCTCTCTCTCTCTAATTTAGGATCAAACCTGCAGGCCAGCTTACTCATGTACTCCAAGCTCCATTGGCCTGTGTGTCAGTGTGTGTGTGCGTGTAGTTCTATCACAATTTTGAGTGGGAGGATTGTGAATGAGTGTTTATGTGTCATATTTGGAGGAGACCTTATTGTGTATTTGTGCCTGTACATCAGGGGGAGGAAGAAACAGTGAGAACACATGTTCATCCATATATACACACTGCTACTGTGTGCGTGTGTGTGTGTGTTCATGTGTGTGTCAGTGTGTGTGTGTGTGTGTGTGTCGGGCCGTCTCTGAAGTACCCTGCTGACAGTAACCAAATCCTTGTGGATGTGTCTAGCCAACAGACAGATCAGTGAAGGCTGCCTGTCAGGAGCAGTGACCCTGGCCTCGCAGGCTCTTTGGCTGTGCATCCACCATGGAGACTGCAGGTCAATGACACAGGTGGGGGACTGTTGGCTGGCGGTAATGGGCGTGGTGGGATTGCTAGCAAAGATGAAAGAATGTGATGCAATGTTGGCAACACTCCTTACCAAATACTCAAGCGTCAATGTAATAAATACAAAGGCAAGAATAAATGTCCTTTGGTTCTTCTGTCAGGCTTCAAAACCAAAAGACATGTTTTTATACCGCGTCCCCACCTATGTCCTGATGGACACCATCTGTATCAAACAGAACCCAAATGTGTTTCACTCCTGTACTTGGTCAGATCTATCAACTGAGGAAACATCTGCCACACAGCGCTGTATGTCAATGAATCAAAACGTTCTAGTCCAAAAGGGGAAAGCTCTCAGGGGTCAATCTCAATGACAGATTGACCCCTGAGAGCCAGGGGTCAATATGACAGAGCCAGTGGGAAGATGGGGAGGAACCATGTTCTTGTCACTACACTTTTGATTCTGCTTGATGGTCAACCCAGAAAGAAGGGCTCAAAGGCTCTTTAAGCCAGAGAAAAACAAAACACAGAATTTATTTAGCCATGATAGAGGTGTGATTCAAGAAATGTCTTGATTTCTTCAGAATGGAACATTTAACACTGGTCTGAATTTCCAATTTACATAGTCATGACTTTTAGCTTGTTCGAAAGGTGGATTGTCAACACGCTTGATTTAACAGGAGCGCCACACCCAGCTCCTGCTCAGAAGAGCTCACAGCAACAAAACAATTCCCTCAAAAAACTGTTACTGGGAAAAGGTCAGGATGGAAACAGTGTTGGAGTCAAAATTACAAGAACTCATAATTGGTAGCAGGAATCGGTTGGTAAGTCCATCAGTTGTACGGACTGCAATATGTCAACAACTATTGCATGCATTGGCATGAAATGTATTACAGATACACATGGTTCCCAGACAATGTGTCTTAATGACTTTGGCAGTCCCTTTACTCTCCCTATACCACCAGCATGAGGTTGACATATGTGGTAAATTGCCATAAAATTATTTACAGACATTCATGTCCCATTCAGGACAACCCTTGTGTTGTGACTTTCCATTTAGCGCTTTCATTTGGTAATGCTTAATTTGTACACAAAACAAATGAAATCCCTATAAACTTCCACTTCTTTTGTGTATTTGTGCTAATTAGCAAATATTAGCATGTTAACATGCTATACAATGATTGCAATAATATTCAATATCTGCTGCTGCAAGCACATAAGCATTGTCATTGTGAGTATTTGAGCATTTGCATCTCGCTCAATGTACCTCTGTACAGCCTCACAAAGACTTGCACATTACTGTAAACAATCTAACTTTTTAATTTCACTCTTGTCAGGGGATAGTGGGTAGCACTGACAACAAGGTTGTGGAACAGTATGTGGTGAAGAGTGGGGTACTGCCATCTTTTTTGTGCATTTCATTTTGAAAAATTGTCTTGTCATTGATCACATTTATTCATCTGATATATTGACCCTACTTGGTTTTGTTACGGATGTGGTGTGCATGACAGTGAAAAAAGTCATTAAGTTTTTATTTAGACATTTTCTAATCAGGACAATCCTCTGAATCCTCAGATCATATTTCAAAATCTTTGTCTTCACCCCTGTTTCTCTGATTGTTCTCTCTCCCCTGGATTCCTTTCCTTTTTTGTTTCTCAATCCGTCTGTTTTGTAACGGGATCCCTGCATAGTTATGAGTTATAGAAAACAGTCATAGTGGCTTCCCAACTATGTGACTGTTTATCTCCCGCGTACACCACAGTGGGACCATGTTATTGGGATAAAAGACTATCAGGACAATGGACTTGGCAAAACTTTCATATTTCCTGTGGGTCAAATCCACAGTCTGGCAGGTCCCGCGTGATTGAATAAGCCTCATATGGTAATGTCACATTGTTAAAATATAATGTGATTTATACCGTTGGTCCAAATATGAAACATGCACAGTAGGAAACTTGTGAGCTGGTTACTGTTGTTTCACCATTTTGGTCTGGCTGAAGGATGAATGATTATACAGTTCAGCCACTCAAAGTGAAGCTAGGTTGGACTCAATTACAATGAATGGTTGAAGTGGAAATGTACAATATTACAGTCAAGCCGAAGTGAACACTCACTATGACCAATTTGATAAATCTGTGTTTTAGTAGTACAATGTGTGGTATGTTATGATCTTTTCAAGTATAAATATTTGTATTCATACTGAGTCAATCAAGTCTATACCGATGAACCTGATGGAGACATAGTTCTTGTGTTTTAGACACACACGACTGTTTTAAACAGTCATGCTTTTAAAATGTGGCCAAATGATTGATACACATTCTTGATGGTACAACATCACAGCATTATGTTTGTTGGATCACCCATTGTTTTGGAAGCATCTCAGCGACTTTGGATAGGAACACTTTGTGCTCATAAAACTTACTAGGAACACTTTACAATAAGGGTACATTAATTAATGGTTAGTTAATGCTTAATAAGGTTTAACTAACCATTAGTTAACTGTTAACTACATATTCTCAGCTACATGTGCAGCATCAGTTCCCCTTTTTTAAATATTTAATTGATGAATTGAATTCCAATTGGTACATATGCACATAATGTATCCTTACCACAATTATCCATTAGGAATCTCGTCCAATACGATAATGATAACAGTGTGTCTGCTGAACATGTCTCCACACCAAACCACAGCACTCTTAGGAAGACTTCAGAGTGGTGTGGAACCTTTTCTTCATATCCATGGTTTGATCAAGGCTGCTTGGTGATACACACATGCATCAGTGTTTTAATAAATAGTCCTGCAGGGGTCCATATTGCAAACCCATACCCATCCTGCACTCAAAAGGCACAACACAGGACCAGACCAGAACCACAATTTAAATGAGTCGTGTACCAGGGTACCAATGAAAATAAATAAATACAATTACTCCATATAACTTACTATACTAATACTTAAAATACTTCATCACTGAGAGTTATCTTAATTTAAGCTTTTTTTTCTCCCTCCCATTTTTCACCCACAGCTAGACTAAAAGGCATATTGAGGATCCTAGGCACCAAGTGTGAGTATGACAATAAATCATTGTGTACTTAACTCTGCTCAACTAGTAAGTTTTTCATGGAAGCTATTTATTGCAGGGAGTGGTACATGTGGGCTGGAATCCATCCCAACATGCAATGGGCAGAGGCATGAAAGATGGACAGTTACATTCAAGTTGTCTTACAATTTTTGCACATACTCAGGTTGTTCATTTGACAGGCATGTCATTGTCATGTTTCAGTAGTGTTCCTGTTCATCAACCAAAGGAAAGTAATAGAAACATGTTAAGTCCACATAGAATGGGGCAGAGGATCAGATGTACATTGTCCCATACGTTATGGCTTTTTGACATTGTGCCCCATTGACACAATCAAATCAGACATTCTTCCCCGTGAAGTATCATGATATTCCCTCCTCTGTGTTTCCCTGAGCCACAGAGCAGGCATATCCGGGCCTGGGCCGACCCAGCTTGGCCCAGACCAGGTCTTTAAACCAACAGCAGCAAGGTTTGGGTTACGAGCATGTAACTGTGGGAAATAAATACCATCCTTATTGCAGCTCATCCATTTGGTTTATTTCTTATTAAATTATGAGGTAGGCATGACAACTTGTCTGACATACTTTCATCCCCCCGACTTTATACTGTGTCCTTCTTGGGAATAGCAAGCGGGGGAGGGATTATTTTGCCCCTGGGAACCAGCAGAAAGCCAGGTCAGTAAGCTGGAGGAGTCTGTTTGCCTGTCTCTGCTTTTATACCTAAAATACCTCACATGATAACACAACTGTGGCCTAACAGAAAGCCTCCTTGTTCCTCACTGCTAAACATGACTTGCTGTATACACATTCAAAAAGGTTGTTTTTTATTTTTTATTAATGGTTGAAAAAAAAAATCTGTTATCATAATATAGTCATTCAAGTCTATAGTTTCACACATGTAAGTTAACGTATTTTGGTTCCCTTTCCCTTTCTTTCAATAAGGTTAAATGGAAAGTAAAGTAAAGTAAAGATTATCAATTGTGTTTGTTTATTTAAAAAAATAGCGTCACGCTACAATGTGCCATGACTTCCTCTTCATGCCAAAGGTAGGCTGCCAGTCCCACAGTGGACATTGCACTAAACACCTCTCTTTACAGATGGAGGTTTAATCTAGACAGTAGAGAGATGGTGGCGATGGTTATCGTGTTTCTACAGTATAAACTGTGAAGCTGAGGGTTCAGATAAACTAGGGAAATATCTAACATGCATATCATGTATGGTTATATCAGCCACTTATGGGGAATGATGGGGTCCAACATGTACATGACTTTTTTTTAAAGTTTAAAACAGTTTTGGATATTTCACAACATATTTTGTTGTATATTTTTCATTTCTGTGCGTTTTTACTTGTTTGTAGTGGGTAGAAAAAAAATATTTGCTTTGTGTCCATGCACCAATCAGAGTTTGGAAACGTTTGATCAATGTGTGGTGACGGTTGTTGGGTCTTATCAATCAAATCTGATCAAACCACACCCACCAATGGAAAGATTGATGAACAATGTGCATGCACAAAAACAATATGTCTTTTACCGCTCATTAACTGGAAGAATGTCTGCACCTCATGCATAATTCCGATAAGGCATACACACACGGTTGTAGCCAAGATAGCTGCAGGTGAAATGACGAGGGGGACATATACTATATAATATCAAATATAAAGTGAGAGAAAATTGACTCTATTGAGGTCATTGGCCGATTTCTCTGATTGTGTGTTTTTTTTATTGACAGTTGAGAGGAGAGAGTACAGAGTTGAAATGGGGAGAGAGAGGGGGGATGACATGCAGTAAAGGTTCCCGGGTCGGTCTCGAACCCACGACCACTGCGACCACTGCGACAAGGACTTGTTCATCAAGTTTTACAAACTTGTTGGAGCCAAAATAAATCCAACTGAGGGTGCTCCGTGGCTTAGTGGGTAGAGCATTTATAAACTAGTAAAAAGTAACCAGTAAATAATCAAAAATAATTATAGTCATTTTTATTTCCACTTCCACATCTTCCACTGTAATGTCTACAAAGGCACAGGTTTTGATTACACAATATCACATTTCCATCAACTCCAACGGTCAGACACAATTTATGTAAACATGCCAGCAAAAGGAATGAATTGTATTATCTTGTGCAATGTTCCCCTCGGTATCTCATTTATAGTAATTTATTCATCAATAATATATACTTGTAACCTTTTGACAACTTCTCTATTTATGTACCTACTTGATAAAAGTCAACCATTACCTTGAACAGATTTCATGAATCATTTCATGACTTGTCTTTGAAATCTCATCTAGTTACTCGACTGAAGCTTAAATTCAGCCCCCAGCAGCCCAGTTAGTATTCACCATACATCTTGCCCTTATACAAACATATTGTACCATATATAATACAGTACATACATTTGTGTGATGAGTGTGTACACTAAATCAAACACAAAATCATGGGCAGAAAAAGGAAAGGTCATGTTCCCTTCACATGCGCTGAGAGACTGACCTCGATATATCAATGTTGTAATTAAAGCTACATTTCATGTCTCAGTGGCTTTCCCCATAATATTTACACTCCTGTTGCTGCAGTTCAAGAGAATTCCCCCTGTATGTGATACAGCGGGGAGGAGAATTCAAATAAACATCCACTCAGAGGTAACAGGTTTAAGATGTCACAGTCAGACAGTCATCAATCTTGAGGTTGAGGTCTCTGTCACCTGCACTGCAAGTGAGCAGCAGAACCGTGTGTGTGTGTGTGTGTGTGTGTGGGGGGGGGGGGGGGGGGTGGATGTACTGTATGAACACACCCTGGACTTGGCGTGTGTGACCGTGCGGATACATCAGGAAAATGGTTCCCCCCTCCTGACATCCCACCAAAGATCAAACGTGGAAATAATTAAGCCAACAGTAAACAAAGTGGAGATGAAACAATAAACAGTGAGCAGCACTGAGACAGATGTAGCAGACGGACATCAGGCCTCACTGTTTGATGTCTGATTTTACCAACTTGCTGTCAACAGTATATGCAAGACAGAGACAGTACACTGATACAAGCTGTAGATGTACTGTAGCTACTGAAGCCTGTAGATTTAAGTGGGTGTTAGCGATGCTTATTCCAAATATGCCATGTGTGCACCCCAGAGCAAAGAAGGTGAAAATCAAAACATTTGATGCAAATACATCTAATATGGATGTCACAAGTATGGGTTAAACTGTTTAAAAACTGGGTTAATGGATGGATCTAAATATGGTTCAAAGATATAACTACAGATGTCTGCCTTTAGTCCAGAATAATGAAATATGTCCTCTATGGATATACATTTAAAAGCACTTGTCATTGTGGCATAGTTGCCCATTACTTTCTTTGCGTCACATTTTAAAAGATAACAATAATATTATTATTCTTATTATGTTTTTTTTCTTTACAGATACACTGCACCAGGCTTTAGCTCACATGACATACAGTATCTCACAAAAGTGAGTACACCCCTAACATTTCTTCAAATATTTCATTATATCTTTCCATGCGACAACACTGAATAAATGACACTTTGATACAATGTCAAGTAGTCAGTGTACAGCTTGTATAACAGTGTAAATTTACTGTCCCCTCAAAATAACTCGACACACAGCCATTAATGTCTAAACTGCTGGCAACAAAAGTGAGTACACCCCTAAGAAAAAATGTCCAAATTGGGCCCAAAGTGTCAATATTTTGTTTTGCCATCATTATTTTCTAGCACTGCCTTAACCCTCTTGGGCATGTAGTTCACTAGAGCTTCACAGGTTGCAACTGGAACCCTCTTCTACCCATTCATGACGACATCAAGGAGCTGGTGGATATTAGAGTCCTTGCGCTCCTCCATCTCCCGTTTTAGGATGCCCCAAAGATGCTCAATAGGGTTTAAGACTGGAGACATGCTTGGCCAGTCCATAACCTTTACCCTCAGCTTCTTTAACAAGCCAGTGGTCGTTCGGAGGGGTGTTTGGGGTCGTTATCATGTTGCAGTACTGCCCTGCGGCCCAGTTTATGAAGGGAGGGGATCATGCTCTGCTTCAGTATGTCACAGTACATGTTAGAATTCAATGAACTGTAGATCCCCAGTGCTGGCAGCACTCATGCAGCCCCAGACCATGACACTCCAACCACCATGCTTGACTCTAGGCAAGACACACTTGTCTTTGTACTCCTCACCTGGTTGCCGCTCCACACTCTTAACACCATCTGAACCAAATAAATGTATTTTGGTCTCATCAGACCACAGGACATGGTTGCAGTAATCCATGTCCGTAGTCTGTTTGTCTTCAGCAAACTTTTTGTGGGGTTTCTTGTGCATCATCTTTAGAATAGGCTTCCTTCTGGGATGACAACCATGCAGACCAGTATGATGCAGAGTGCGGCGTATGGTCTGAGCACTGACAGGTTGACCCCCCACCCCTTCAAGCCCTTCAGCAATGCTGGCAGCACTCATACGTCTATTTTCCAAAGCCAACCTCTGTGTACGACGCTGACCATGTGCACTCAACCTTCGTAAACTGGGCCGCAGGGTGGTATTGCAACATGATAACGACCCCAAACACACCTCCAAGACGACCAGTGGCTTGCTAAAAAAGCTGAGGGTAAAGGTTATGGCCTGGCCAAGCATGTCTCCAGACCTAAACCCTATTGAGCATCTTTGGGGCATCCTCAAATGGAAGGTGGAGGAACGCAAGGTCTTTAATATCCACCAGCTCTGTGATGCTGTCATAAATGGGTGGAAGAGGGTTCCAGTTGCAACCTGTGAAGCTCTAGTGAACTACATGCCCAAGAAGGTTAAGGCAGTGCTGGAAAATAATGGTGGCCACACAAAATATTTACACTTTGGGCCCAATTTGTAAATTTTTTCTAAGGGGTGTACTCACTTTTGTTGCCAGCAGTTTAGACATTAATGGTTGTGTGTCGAGTTATTTTGAGGGGACAGTAAATTTTCACTGTTATACAAGCTGTACACTGACTACTTTACATTGTATTAAAGTGTCATTTATTCAGTGTTGTCCCATGGAAAGATATAAAGAAAAATGTGAAGAAATGTGAGGGGTGTACTCACTTTTGTGAGATACTGTATGTGAGTTTTGTCCTACTGTATTGTCTGAGTATCTTGTCCTTCAGAAAAAGATGAGCTCAGTGTCACAAATAACTATTTATCTCCCGCCAGTTGTAAGTGGCAGAGGAGGCCAGGGCAGCTCTATCAGACTGGCACTCTTGACCCTGCATGACTCTGCTCGAGTACCAGTTCCTCTCTGGCCAATAGCCAGGACAGCTTACACCACTTTAGTCTGTTGGGAGTAATAGGGGGTATTCATCATTAACGTTAATTTTGTTATTCGAAACATTATACAGAGTAGGTAAAGAAAACTGGACAACAACAACAGATTGCGTAAATGTAGACAAATGTATGAAAGGCGCTGATATTACTAAGTTATAATAACTAAGTGTCATCTTATTTGAGTTATCACTGCCTCACTCTCTCTCTCTCTCTCTCTCTCTCTCTCTCTCTCTCTCTCGTTCTTCTCAGCTCACTACTCTGACACCTCAGCATAAGGGAGCTGTGCTAATCTTTTTGACCTGCCACATCCTCCACAGGCTCTTCCGCCAGCTTAAGTAGGCGCTCCACTACAGTATGTGTGTGACTTTTGGGGAGGCTGTGGCGAGGCAAAGTTTGTTGATGTTGTGTTGGTGTCTTTCCGTAGCATAGAGGCCTGTTTGAGCGTCTTTCGGGGGTCACTGAGCTCCTGGTCATATTAGGAATATCTGAAAAAAGAGCAGACAGTTCTCTCTTTGAAAAGCATATGGGGCCAACAGTGTGGAATCAACTCTAATTAAAAATAGAATAATTTAGAATGTCTGATACAGAGCGCAATATTCTAAAATATCAGGGCCAAGGAGGGTGTGTGTGTGTGTGTGTGAGTCTGTGTGTTTCCATGTATGTTTGTGTGTGTGTATGTGTGTGTGTGTGTCCATGTGAGTCTGTGTGTTTCCGTGTATGTGTGTCTGTGTGTGTGTGTGTGTGTGTGTGTGTCCATGTGAGTCCATGTGAGTCCTTGTGTGTCCGTGGCGCGTATGTGTGTCCATGTGTGTCTGTGTGTGTGTACATGCGACTGTGCGTGTGTGAAAGCTCTGAAAGACCGGCCGGATGTGATTTATGAGCTGAGAGCAAATTCTATCTCTAACTGACTTTTACACTTTGTCATAGGTGAGAAACGAGCGGGTCGCACACTTTCACCTCTAAATGAACTAAATCTCCATCACTAAAAACATTCACACACCTGTACAGTACATGAACACACACACACACACACACACACACACACACACACACACAAGAAATCTATAGACACCGGCTCTCTCCTCAACCTATAAACACGCGTTCACACACACTTCTCACTCATTACCCAGAACTCTCTAACCCCCTGAGCCAACGTCCACTGACAGGCGCTTGCCCCGACTTCTCTCTGACACGTCCCCTAGGGTCAAAGGCCAGCCTAGTAGTGTGAAGAGCAGGGGGGGTGTTGAGGGCCCTGTGGTGCTATGGGGGGGGGGGGTGCAGTCATATTCCTTTTGGTTCCTCGAGGAGCAAAGGGCCAGGGGGACTGAAAGGGGGCACATTGTTGAAGAATACTTGTGATAATGATGTTATTTGGGTACTTGCAAGGCCTGCTCGACAGCTGTTGACAGTAATGATGTAGTGTGTGTGTGTGTGTGTGTGTGTGTGTGTATGTGTGTGTGTGTGTGTGTGTGTGTTTGTGTAATTAATGATTCTCACAGCTCTCCTACATACCAGCTGCTGACTGAGGCAGGAAGTGGATGATTGATGGGAATTATTGATACCTTTCTTCATTCAAACACACACACACACACACACACACACATACACACACACACACACACATACATAGAGCAGTACTATTCTGCCTAGGGTAGCTGAATCCTTGATAGGGTTCTTAGTTTGTTGCCTTTTCTCCACCTATTCACGAATGGACTCATCAGTCATTGGTGAAGGAATGTCAATACTCCATCATGTCTTAAGTTTCCATCTCCCATATGTTCTAATTTCCTTCTCCTGCACCCAGTCTATACTCAGTCTTTCTAATATATACAGCGTTATATTTGTGAAATGACAGGTATGCATAATGGAGAGATTGATGGATGACATTAGGGGCCGGTACACATGATTGGTGATATCCAACGAGAAGCTCTAATTAAGGATGTTTAATTACATTTGATTCCAAAACTATGAGAATCGTGAACACGACCTCATTACCATTCACTTAGAAAAAGGACGCACAATCATTAGTAATGCTTGATGAAAACATAGAGTGGATTTGTGTTTTATGGAAGATGCTTTATGTAATAAGTTGTAGTATAAATGCTCACTAATCGCAGCCACCATACACCATATTCACCCAAATGTATAATTGTAAATATATTGGAGGAGACGCACATCAGCTATGTTGTTGCCAATATAAGGCCTCAATGTGCATGGACTCTGGTGTAGACCTTTGACCTATGATCTGTGTCTAGATTCACTGAACCCAGAAGTATAACGCTGCTTACATCCAGGGGAGTTATAAAGGAGGTTGGGAAAGCACGGAGAGAATGAGATATATTTGAACTGATAGGGCTCGAGAAAAAGTAGTGTAAAAAGGGGTAGTGCACACATGGCTCTGCATCGGCTCTCATGCTCCTCTGCATGTGTTCAGTGTGTGTGTGTGTGTGTGTGTGTGTGTGTGTGTGTGTGTGTGTGTGTGTGTGTGTGTGTGTGTCTGTGTCTGTGTCTGTGTGTCTGTGTGTGTGTGTGTGTGTGTGTGTGTGTGTGTGTGTGTGTGTGTGTGTGTGTGTGTGTGTGTATCTGAATTTACAGTAAAACAATTCCTGTAACATGTGGCTGCTATTATCACCACTGGTCGTGGTCAGTGCACAGGACCCACTGCCTCTTGTGTGAGTATGTGTGTGTTTGTGATAGACCATCTAAGCTGTAAGAGAGCTGTTTTTGAACTCTGGATCACAATTATAGCACATTGTAATGCCTAAGGTGTCCATCAACCTGATAATCTGGTGATGCTATCATAGTCAAAAAGTAGGCTTCTTTCACTATTCACTAAAACACTGACACCCAGTTCTCTCGCAGCAAGGTTTAACAAAAACAGATCAACATAGGGCAGAAGGTACCGTTGAGGTAAGTGTGAAAAAGATTGAGAGGAATAGAAAAAAATGCAAAATGATTCAAGAAATCCTCATGTGTAGGATAACTGCCTGTGTGTATTCCAGTGCAGTCTGTCTCTCTGCTAGCAGGTCATAAAGTGGAAAGTCTCTGGCAAGCTCGATGGATCTGCAGCATTTTAATCGATGTGATAATTCAATGCGATGCGATGCACATGAAGACTTGGGGCATTCTCGACTCACAGCCAGCAGACCTGTCCAGTTTTTAATGTCCCACAGAGAGTGTCTGTTTTTGGTTTTTCGCTGAGGTTCACTAAACTCCACACAAAATGCAAAACACAGAAGCTTCAAGAGCCTGGGTGGGTTCAAGTGCCTTCTGTACTGTATATACAGTATCTCACAAAAGTGAGTACACCCCTCACATTTCTTCACATTTTTCTTTATATCTTTCCATGGGACAACACTGAATAAATGACACTTTAATACAATGTAAAGTAGTCAGTGTACAGCTTGTATAACAGTGAAAATTTACTGTCCCCTCAAAATAACTCGACACACAACCATTAATGTCTAAACTGCTGGCAACAAAAGTGAGTACACCCCTTAGAAAAAATTTACAAATTGGGCCCAAAGTGTAAATATTTTGTGTGGCCACCATTATTTTCCAGCACTGCCTTAACCTTCTTGGGCATGTAGTTCACTAGAGCTTCACAGGTTGCAACTGGAACCCTCTTCCACCCATTTATGACAGCATCACAGAGCTGGTGGATATTAAAGACCTTGCGTTCCTCCACCTTCCATTTGAGGATGCCCCAAAGATGCTCAATAGGGTTTAGGTCTGGAGACATGCTTGGCCAGGCCATAACCTTTACCCTCAGCTTTTTTAGCAAGCCACTGGTCGTCTTGGAGGTGTGTTTGGGGTCGTTATCATGTTGCAATACCACCCTGCGGCCCAGTTTACGAAGGTTGAGTGCACATGGTCAGCGTCGTACACAGAGGTTGGCTTTGGAAAATAGACGTATGAGTGCTGCCAGCATTGCTGAAGGGCTTGAAGGGGTGGGGGGTCAACCTGTCAGTGCTCAGACCATACGCCGCACTCTGCATCATACTGGTCTGCATGGTTGTCATCCCAGAAGGAAGCCTATTCTAAAGATGATGCACAAGAAACCCCACAAAAAGTTTGCTGAAGACAAACAGACTACGGACATGGATTACTGCAACCATGTCCTGTGGTCTGATGAGACCAAAATACATTTATTTGGTTCAGATGGTGTTAAGAGTGTGGAGCGGCAACCAGGTGAGGAGTACAAAGACAAGTGTGTCTTGCCTAGAGTCAAGCATGGTGGTTGGAGTGTCATGGTCTGGGGCTGCATGAGTGCTGCCAGCACTGGGGATCTACAGTTCATTGAATTCTAACATGTACTGTGACATACTGAAGCAGAGCATGATCCCCTCCCTTCATAAACTGGGCCGCAGGGCAGTACTGCAACATGATAACGACCCCAAACACCCCTCCGAACGACCACTGGCTTGTTAAAGAAGCTGAGGGTAAAGGTTATGGACTGGCCAAGCATGTCTCCAGTCTTAAACCCTATTGAGCATCTTTGGGGCATCCTAAAACGGGAGATGGAGGAGCGCAAGGACTCTAATATCCACCAGCTCCTTGATGTCGTCATGAATGGGTAGAAGAGGGTTCCAGTTGCAACCTGTGAAGCTCTAGTGAACTACATGCCCAAGAGGGTTAAGGCAGTGCTAGAAAATAATGATGGCAAAACAAAATATTGACACTTTGGGCCCAATTTGGACATTTTTTCTTAGGGGTGTACTCACTTTTGTTGCCAGCAGTTTAGACATTAATGGCTGTGTGTCGAGTTATTTTGAGGGGACAGTAAATTTACACTGTTATACAAGCTGTACACTGACTACTTGACATTGTATCAAAGTGTCATTTATTCAGTGTTGTCGCATGGAAAGATATAATGAAATATTTGAAGAAATGTTAGGGGTGTACTCACTTTTGTGAGATACTGTATAAATGTATTCGCACAGACCTAGTTGCATAGGCTCAATTGTACCACATCAATTGCAAATAGCCCAAACATAGCATTCCCTTTGACTTTTATTCGAGTTCATTTATAATAAAAAAAATGTCAGTAAATGGCATAATCTAATGATGACAATTTAGTCTGTGTTTTGGGAAGAACAAGTCATGCATCCAGCGTAGAAGTATGACCACGGTATAATGTTTTATAAAGTTCACCACATCTGTTATTTTGATAATAAGTGGCATGCTTAATCCAGCTTGGATTACACCATGTTGAGTCAGACCCTATACTGAGAAAATACATACCATACCTCTCACACTCAGGTCCTGTATCAAATGACTAACGGCTGGTGTTATTTACTAGATCAAAATACACAGTTCTGCTTTGTGTTATTATCCCTAGAGTGAATTCAATAAAGTATGTGGAGGCAGCCATTTGTGGCTCTCTTATATCACAGTGATCCCTCTTGTTCCCAACAGCCACGGTTATAGAATCTAGACAGCCCAGCATGTCAAAGGACTGAAGTTTAGAGGGAGAGAATAAAAGATGAACAGGAAGGCGCTCACTGTGAAGTTCAAGTGGAGACTATTAACTTCCTATAGAGTGGTATCAAGTGGATGGATCTCTGTCTGTTCCTGTGGTGGTACAGACGCTAAAGCGTTGCCCTGACCTAAATGTTAATCGGAACAGCAGTACGATAGGCCGATTGTCACTGCTGTCCATCAAACAGCTATCTTACAGTACGTGAAGGTGTTTAGATTTTTAACTGCATGCTTTAAAGATAATCTTAGTAGAATAATATTTCAGTTTTGTTGTAGTAAAGACCAAAAAAGCAGGAAGAGACAAGTGAAAGGAGCTATGGAGCTTTATTTTTCATACAGCATAATATACCTCCTCTATAGGTAAAGATAGAATAGGAAGTATGGCACAATGTTTTTTGTAGTATTGCATAGTATTCCAATAACATTGGTTTGTTACATATGAGTTGCTTGTAAATATTATAAATATTTCAACAGGTTTAAACAAAATTAAAATTATTTTATCCATCAAAATGGTTTCTTCACTTCTTGCTGCAGTATGCGGAAAAATAATAGTGTCTTTCAATGTTCTTTTCTTGAGGCATTGTACAATAGTTACAAATATATTTGACCAATTTCTGTTTAGATTTAATCAGCAAGTCAAGTCTTTGCATTTCAATTATTATTGGAAAACTTAAACAGTTTAGAAACAAATGTGATTAGAAACAATTAATGTCAGTGAGTTAAAAGGCCATGGGAATAACTGGCAAATTAAGGATCTTTACCATTATGTAGTAAAACATACACTAAACAAATAAAATATAACTGCCTTTTAAAATGGATTTCCACAGAAAATAAATTTGTTTTAAATAGATACAGGTGACAGGTCCCAATATACCCTAAGTGTATCCTTTTTTACCTCTAGAATAATGTGGCTGTTACTTCCTTTTCAGTGTTGTTTCGTTCATAAAATGTCAATGTAAGAGACACAGACTAGATCACTTCCTATTGAATTATGGCTGTGGTATGGCAACATCAACTGATGGCTCCCAGCCTAATACTCCGCAGAATGTGTGAGTCAGCAAGTAAAATTGACCAAATAAAACTGACACAGCTCCCTTTAATGGTGTTCCCTATGCAATCGTGATCTCTTTGTGGTATTTATCACCGTGCCCTATGCTAATTTGTATCATAAAATTACGTCATAGTAATGATACAACATTTGACCTTGACTCATAAAGGTAAATAGGAAGAACACAACTGGATCTTTTTTTTCTATTTATGATTCTCCGATGTCATCTCTTATCCCATTCCATTCATGTCTTGATGTTGAATCAAAGTCATAAATCACAGTCACATGTTTTCAATGACAAGCAGATGCTCACTGAAGTTGAACAACCACACCATGCTCCATGCTAGATATATCAAAGCAAGTTGGTCACAATAGTGAAAACGCTCCTTGCCCACATATCTAAACATCAAGGCTCCTCCTCTTTAAATGCTGTATCACTGTCTTTAACGGGGACATATTATGCTAAATCTCGGTTTTAAGGTGTATTTCCAAGGTCTACTAGAAAAGGTTTTCATGGTTTATTGTTCAAAAAACCCTTTAGTTTTCTACCATTGCCCATTTCTTCATCGCCTTTTCCAGCCTTCTTTTGCCTCTATCTCAAAAGGTTGGTTTTGACATCTACCCCCCTTCGCAAAAATACTACACACTAAGAAATAGAGGTACGGGATTGGTCCTAAAAAGGTACATACCCTTTGTCCCCCCCACAGTACCCTATTAGGGTACAACACTGTACCTTAAATACAGGTACATATTTGTACCTTCTAATTTGTACCTCTAAAAGAACATTTCTGTACCCCTTGTGACAAAAATGTACCTTTATGTCCTGGAACAAAAATGTACCCATTGGAAAGGTACATAATTTGTCCCTTATGAGGTACTGCTGGGGGGACAAGCCACTGTGTACCTTATGGCGGCAAAAGTGTACCCATAAATTCAAATACAAAACCATTTGTAATTTTTCAAAATACACTTTTATTTTACATTTATTTTTACAGTTTCAATTCATCAGTCTTTAACATTTAATGGTTAAAAATGAAACATCAGGCTCGATGAGCCGTTCATAAATCAGTTTTTACATTTAAATGGAAAACATTGCAGGTGTAAAGCAGGGGAAATGATCTAGCAAGCACAAAATGTTTCAATCAATCAATTTTCCTTTAAAAAAAACTCATTTAACAGTTAAAATGGAATGAGCATTCAAAATCAGTGTTAAATGGAAAACTTATCTCGCAAGCATTTAAACAAAATGTTTAAGCGCAACAAACAAGTTATCATCAACTGTATATGTGTTCAGTGATGTATGGTCAAGTTCAAGACCAGGTTTAATCAAAATCCAGTCACTGTCTAATTTTACATTATAAGCATGAAAATGTGAGTCAAAGGAAACTGGGATTAACATTTTACAGCACAGCACCCACAGCACCCACAAAAAAAGATGGTGAGAAATAAACAAATCATAGTTTTCTTTGAAAAAACAAAATAGAAATTTGACATCATTGGTGATGTCTTGTTGTACTGACAAATGTAGAAGGTTTATCTCTCTGCATTTAAGAATGAATCCAAACAGATTATCTCTGAAATCCTTCAATAAATTGTCTAAATTGGGTTTAACCGTTTCGGGATCCGAACCACTTGGATCAGTCATTGAACTTCCCTGCTGCACTGAGGACTCTTGAATGGGACAGTCATTTGTATTTTCAGGTCTAAATACAAAGTGTCTGTGCTTTCTGTACACATGTTTTCTAAAAGAATGATATTTGGTAAAAGTTGACCGGCAATCACCTAAACCGCAGGTGACGTTAAAATTTGGTTGATGGGCATGAACAATGCCAACATGTTGCATCAACTTGAACAGCGTAAATGTCCTTCGAGGACACATAGGGCACTGGTGCATCGGAGGCATAATGGTTTAGCACAGAAGATTGATCACACGTAGTACAGTCACTGGCAGTGTCTTCTCGCCCTCTTCTACAATACTGACAATGCGCCTCTGAAGGAAGGTCAGAGTATTTTTCAGGTGCAGTGGGTATGCAATGTTGATGGAGATAGCCTAACAAAAAATTAAGTAAATCCATTCAGCCCTAGTGTGCTTCGAGGCTGGGGTGTGATGGTAGCTTGAGGTTGAGCTCACACTGCAGCTTGTTGTTGCATGAGCGAGTGGAGGCTCAGCCAGGTGTGTGTGGTTACCAACGGGGCGTCTTGATTTGCCAATCAACTGCCGAGTTTCTGGTGAGCTTTCCCGTGGGAGTATTTATGATAATGAAAACCGATCGATTTCTTCATCAGTCGGTGTATTTTGGAACAAACCTTCAAATCCCCCCTTTTTCGAAATAAGTGTCCCAGAAGAAACTGACATATTTGTCTTTTTGAAGCTTGTGTTTGCTGGTAGGGACGCCAATAACCTAAACAGTGTGCCCAAACACCGGCAATGTTTGGTTTTTCATAATATGTCCCCTTTAATTCTTATGATTTCCACCAGCATTTGCCCAATGTGATCATTCAACACTTATAAAGCTGGACAGGAGGAGTAAAACCTAGCTTTAAAGTCCAACTAAAATCCCATTTAGTCAATCAATTTTTGTAGTCAAAAATAATTGAGGATAAGGCTGATGGTGGATCTTCATCAATTTCCCTGGTAAAAGTCACTGAGGTAGTCAAACAACTCTACAGTGGCAAAGCCCCCGGGGTTGATAGAATCCATCCAGAAATCTGAAAGCAATGGGTGCGGAGGGGCTGTCTTGGATGACACATCTTTTCAACATTGCGTGGAAGTCGGGTAAAGTGCCAAAGGAGTGGCAGACTGGGGGACCATAGAGTTTGTGCCAACTACCGGGGTATCACACTTCTCAGCCTCCCTGGCAAAGTCTACTCCAAGGGGCTGGAAAGGAGGGTTCGGCCTATAGTTGAACCTTGGATTGAAGAGGAACAATGCGGATTCCGTCCTGGCCGTGGGACAAGGGACCAGCTTTTCAATCTCGCAAGGATCCTGGCGGGGGCTTGAGAGTATGCCGATCCAGTCTAAATGTGTTGTGTGGATTTGGAGAAAGCTGATGACCGGGTTCCCCGGGAGATACTGTGGGGTGTTCTGCCGGAGTATGGGGTGAGAGGATAGGATGGACAGGATATCAAGGCGTAGTCGTGGTTGGGAGGGGTTGCAGTTCAGTGGGTTGAGGATCTCATTTCTGCTTTTTGTGGATGATGTGGTCCTGATGGCATCATCGGCCTGTGACCTTCAGCTCTCACTGGATCGGTTCACAGCCGAGTGTAAGTGGTTGGGATGAGGATCAGAACAATCTGAGGCCATGGTTCTCAGTAGGAAACCGATGGATTCTTTACTCCAGGTAGGGAATGAGTCCTTACCCCAAGTGAAGGAGTTCAAGTACCTCTGGGTCTTGTTTGCGAGTGAGGGAACAATGGAGCGTGAGATTGACCAGAGAATCGGAGCAGCTGGGGGGGTTTTGCACTCACGTTACCGCACCGTTGTGACGAAAAGAGACTTGAGTCGAAAGGCAAAGCTTTCGTTCTATCGGTTGATGTTCACATTCACCTTTGGTCATGAAGGCCGGGTATTGACCGACAGAACGAGATTGCGGGTACAAGCAGCAGATGTGAGTGGCTGGCGTCTCTCTCAGAGATAGGGTGAGAAGCTCAGCCATTCATGAGGAAATCGGACAGAGCTGTAATACCTTTGCACCAAAAGGAGCCAGTTGAGGTGGTTCGGGCATCCGTTAAGGATGCCCCCTGTGTGCCTCCCTAGGGAGGTGTTTCGGGCACGTCCAGCTGGAAGGAGGCCTCGGGGAAGACCCAGGACTAGGTGAAAAGATTATATCTCCAAGGTGGGCTGGGAACGCCTCAGAATTCCCCAGTCAGAGCTGGTCAAAGTGGCCCTGAAAAGAGAAGCTTGGGGTCCCCTGCTCAAGTTGCTGCCCCTGTTACCTGACACGATAAGTGGTTGAAGATGATGATGAAAAACAATTATGATTTTTTTTTAACTGTATTAGTTTTTTATGAACATTTCTGAAAAGTTTGTTATTGAATTTCAGAAATGCTCCTTTTCATCTCAGCAGTTGGAACGGGTGTGCAGATATTAGTGACAGAGATAGGTAGGCTGCTATTGTCAGTGCCGTAAATAACATTAGCAGTTAAGGTATAGGGCTGCAGGCTATGCAACTAACACCATCATGATAAAGAAAATCATATTAGTAATTTTTGATAATTATCAAAATCAATAAATCTATTGTATATGGTGTATATGACTCTTTGTTTGTTCATCTATGTTGCAGTCAGTGCTGCTGTAGCATCCACCTATGCATTGCCTTACTCATCTTCAAATGAAAGCAAATTCATCACTATTATTTTTTTTCGTAATGTCAGCCAGATGGCCAGTTACCTAGTATACAATTCACAGAACCTCAAAATAGTATCAATTACTTTGTATAGCAGGACAGACATATGTCATCATAAGGTAAGTCTGATAACTTTGGCCAAGTACCCAATACACAGTATGCTAAGCAGATATGATACTGTGGGTCCTCAAGTGAAGCCTAACATTACACAATCAATACTTTAGCCGCCAATATAGATGGTCATCTTGCATGGTAAAAGTATCAAATAAAATAGCATAACATGCACAAGACAGTGTATAACCACCCACATAATCTAACCAGTGTAAAGTCTTCAACATATCCATATCCCCTCTGTGGGACACAAACCCTTTTTTGAATTTAACAAAGTTACACAGTGGTATTCATGAAAAAGGAATGCTGGTTTACAATGGAGCTATTGATCAATATCTGTCTAAAAAAAGGTATCAGATATCAAATCTACATTCCATCTGTCCTAGAAAATATAAAGATATGAGATTTAATACAAGGATATTGACAGGGTGAAATAATGGGTGATTTATTGTATTCTTCATCATGTTTGGGCTATTTGATGTATTCAGAATGTAATGGATAGCTGGTTACTTTTTAGAATTTCATTTCTGTAATAAAGACTAAAGACAAAGCGTGTGAATGAAGTAAGGGTGGAGAAAGAAAAAACTGCAAGTCAAAAGAATGGAATCCTGAATGTCACCTGCAGTACTTGGCTGGAGTGGAACTTGACCCCTTGTTCCTATTTGCTTTTTTGACCCGCTGGGGAAGTCATTGAGGTCAAAGGTCAAAGCTATGTGGGAAAAAGAATCGGTCATCAGTTGTAATGTCGGGCAATACTCAAGAGAGACACTTAAATTTGGGAGTGAGTTTCGGTACTCTCTGCTCAAAGCCATGGCAACAACAGCCACCTCTATTTCTATTTTCACCAAACTGTACTTCCTTTGTCTTGTTATTTCAGTATTGTAAAATCTTCTCAGTCATAAAATCTTCTCATTCACTTCTCATTGTTTCCTGCCTTATTCCCTTTTGCTCTTCCTTGCATCTTCTCTCGATGCCTAACTTGTCTGCCCAAGCCCATCCCCGGCCGGTGTAAAGTTGCCTCCATGTTTGTTTTGTTTCATTTTCTCCGCCTCTTCCTCCTCCTCTCCTCTTTAACCCCTATTTCTGGGTGTTGTGAATCCGAAGGAGCCATAAAAAGGGAAACGCAGAGTCTTCAGCCATAACAGCACTGCATCCCCCTGTGAAATCCTAGACGGCCATTAAGCTAATGGGGCACTCTGGCCCAGCCGGTGGTATAACTCAGATCGCGAAGCTGTAGGGCCGAGACCAGGCACAATGGGGCCCCGTGTTCCAGTGTGTTGGTGTAAACATTGCACAATGAGAGTCGGCTTCACAAAGCGTTAAATAGAATTGAATGGGAAACTCTCACGTCAGAAGAATTAAACACAGGTGTCAACAGCATGAACGCTCTGTGTTTTTCCCCGAAGATCATTCAGAAATATAGGCCTGCTGGATTTTGTGTCCAGTGAACTCTACACTGGACTCCAGAAGCACAGGAGTTGTAAAGCGCGAGTGCATTCAAAGGCATCAGATGAGACAAGCCCGCCCAGGATATCTGAAAATTACATCAACATGAGCAAAGCACAGTCAGCTTCGGTGACAAAGCCGATCCATCCATCACAAAATTGTAATTTCATAGAGATTGTCTGAGTCTGCTTCGGTTGGCCGGTCCGAAGCGCGGGGCTCAGTTGCTCCCTCCTCGTGAGAAAGGGCAGCCGAACCTTTACAGACAAAACCATTTACTATGTTTACCCATGGTTAGCAGGCCAGCAGGCACGCACACACACACACACACACACATATATGCACACACACACACACACACACACACACACACACACACACTCACAGACCTCAGGTGGAAGGGATTGTTCACTCGCTCTCTCTCTCCCTGCCTCCTCCCTCATTCTGTTTGACTGCTCAGTTTGTTTTTAACAGGAGGGGAGGGGATGATACCATCCTCAATTACAGGGGAAGTGCTTTTTTATGGGCTTCTCTGGCAGTACACACAGACGCACAATGTGAGTGCGAAATAATGATTTTCGGAACAATGTACATTTCTTTATGGAAGAATTTACAATAGACTCCCCATGTGCACTGTAGTTCAGGCAGACAACGAAGGCGCTAATTTAATATGGTTTAGTTTATTTTGGGTGTAATGTGGCCTTTTATGTGAAGGGAAATTATGAATGAAGGGGTTTACAACATTTGTTGTACAATATAGGGAAACTGCTATGGAGACACCCAGTGTAGAGAAGAGAAAACAAACAAAGGAAAATAGGTAGAAAGTGTGAAGGAGAACGTTTGTTGAAGGATGAGAAAAAAAGATGACCAATGTGCAAGTAAATGAGATTTTTCACATTGCTGAGCTCCCTCTCTCCAGCATTTAGAACCCCACTGAGGCATGATCACTTAAGCCCCCCTCCAATACATGGGAAACCAGTTATATTTTTCCTCTCTGTGTGTTCCCGCACTCCTACTCCTCCTCCTCCCTAACAATGGGAGAGTGGAGGAGTGTGGATGCCGTCCGTTCTCAGGGCCAGGGGTGTAAATTCCAGTGTAGCCCCAGGGCTCTGGATAGAAGGGGAGATTGAGCCCTGTCTGCCCCCACCTCATCATGGCCCTCAGGGGGGCTGGTGGGTAATGAAGACCGGGCCACAGGGGCTCGTTGAGGTGGAGAGACCGGCGGAAGAGTGTGAGTGTGAGTGTGTGTGTGTGTGTGTGTGTGTGTGTGTGTGTAATGTGTGTGCAGACACGAGGGAGGGTATTACAGGGACTGCTCTCCTCATCACCTCTAGTGACCACAGGGGTAATTACCAAGCCCCAACCTCAGCGATTTTTACCAGCATCCAATAAGGAAGTGACCACAAATGTAGTAACCAGGAAGTGCCACTTGGGGCTGGGAGCAGAAGACAGCCATCTCTCATTGACTCCAATGCTAAACATGCCGTTTTCACAGCATTATTAAACCTATTTACAGCCTGGGCCACAAAACCATTTTAGTTTATATGTTTAGGTCATATCTCCATGATGACACTGAGGGGGTGAATTTTTTTGGCCAACGCTAGTTTTTATTCTTTTGGAGGTTAAAATGTATTGGCGTGAGCTCTCCGCCCATTGTCCCTCACTTTGCCTCGGAGGTATACGTCAGCTATCTCCCTCCCACTCACAAAATGGCGACGCGCACAAACCAGAATTATTGGATGCCGTGTGAATAACTGAGGTCATCCATATTATTTACTATCTATGGTAATTACTCAGGACATTACAACACACACACACACACACACACACACACACACACACACACACACACACACACACACACACACACACACACACACACACACACACACACACACACACACACACACACACACACACACACACACGTCTGTATCACATATCCATTTTTAGAACTGTATGGGTTGTTTACACTGTTCTTTAATTCTTACTTGCATTGTTACATTTTAAGCCATGCTATTGGCATGTCTCTTGGAATGGTAAAGTCAGTGGGTCAGATGGTCGGTCCCTTATTCCATTCGGCCCAGACTGAATTATGTCATTGTCCCCCAGAGGATGAATCCTGCTGATTTTAGCCCCAACATTACGTTGATGTTTGTGGCTTATGGTAAAATGCCCTGAGTACTGCCTCAAAGAGCTTCTAGCATGGCTGTAGATCTTATTATTGTTTATACTTTTAGGCAACTTGTTTTCATGCAAAACTAAAGTAGGGCTAATTCAAACTACATTCAATTTAAATTGACGTTTGACTTACTGAAATGTACTAACTATTTTAAACATATGGATGGCTGCCTCAGAAATGTATTTAAAAAAATCAAAAGTGTTCTTTAATAAACAACACAACATATTCAATTGGAGAAAAAAAAAGGAAAACAGTTCGCTTGTAACATTACAAATAATGTGTCTGTATGGACAAGAACTTAATCTCAGACTCAGGAGACATTACACAGTATCCGCCTTTGTTCAACATGTTACTAAAAAAAAAGTTGAATTACAACAGCAATATCAGAATATTTTGAAAGAGGCTTTGCTCTTTTTGTAATAGCAATTGCAACACTGAGAGCCGATACAAGTAACAGAGATATAATACATTCAACCACTAGCTAACCCCTGTCATGCCATGATAACTCTCCTGCCAATCAAATCCTATTTAATCCCAGAGACAAGGAAAATAAATGAATTGAAACGACAATATCATTATTTAATGATAAAAGTGGTAACATTAAAGAGATACTATTATACTACTTTTCTGGTCTTCATTTCTTGTTAAAAACTGCTATAGAGCAACCTGACACGAATCACATCACAAAAAACTATGTAGATTTTCGGGACACTCTTCCTCTTACCCTAGCGAGCACAGCAGTCTCTCACACTGCTTTGAGCTTCTCCGCCCCTCCCCCCCTGCTGCAAACCCCACTCTGTTGTGATTGGTTACCTTCCTTCCAGCAGCGGGACATTTTAAGGAAGGTGGGGGCATGCAGCCGGAGCTTGCCTGAGCGGCAGCATTACCATCTGTGGAAACATGACAGAAACGACCCCAGCGTGACAGACACAACCCGGAAATTTGAACGAGTTCGGCTCGACCGGCTGCCATAGTTTTTAGTGCTCTGCATAGCCACCCCAGACGGTCAGCAGGGAATACGTCGAAATGCATGTACGTAATTACTTGATACTCTAGTATGGTTAAACATGACTATATATCATTATAACAATGTTTATAGGTCATAAAAGTTGAAAAGTATCATAGTTCCTCTTTAAGAAAATATTTAATTGCAATATGAATAAAAATGATACAAAGACGAAAAAGAAAAAGATTACTACAGTCTTAATCACGTATTTTTTCCTCTCTCTTCCTCACTTACCACACACACACACACACACACACACACACACACACACACACACAGACACACACACACAGACACACACACACACACACACACACACACACACACACACACACACACACACACACACACACACACAACACACACACACACACACCCTTGTCTCCATAGAAGCCCATTTACACTAATACTGTACTAACATGCTAGTCTCCAGGGGTGGGCTTTGCTTTGTTAGCCGTTGGCGGCAGAGCATATCCAGCAGCTTTAACTGTATTTAATTACGACTCTCAAAACTGTTTACTAGCCCAGTCAGCTACCCCCGGGCCATCCCCAATATGCACACACACTATGACACAGTCAGACGTACAGAGTGCATATACTACTACACACTTGAACATGAATCCACTCTTGTCAAAGAGGAGCTGCACAAACACACATGCCTTGGCTTTACCTGGGTTGTAGTGTGGGTACCCACATGGAGACATACCCCCCACACAACCCACAGGTTGGTTAATAAATACAGTTGACATATATTAATGTAAGTAGGTTAAGTCTAGCCTGGTCCTACCAGACCATTGCACTTAATTTAATTTGTACAGAAGGTCTGGAATCACCCAATTGACAAACGTTAACTCACTTAAAGGCGGGTGTCTGTTGAAGTTTAAAACTATTGGATCTGCCCAGTGCCACTCTGGGTCTGCCAACCAATCGCATAAAGTTTGGTCGTGATGTACGTAATGTGCCAGCTTCTGAGCCACTCCCTCTGTTCGCTGATTGGACCGGCAACAATCTGGCAGAGAAAACCTACGAATATACCGCAGGCCCAGACTGACTACTGAAGGGAAATTAAAATTGAGCGGAAGTACGTAAGCGGGCGGTGCCAGGCTAGGTTAAGTCTGTATAATAATTATCTCTGTTTTTTATTAATCAACACAGTTAATGAAGGCAAAGCTAACCACATTATATGGAATTTACTGAACCTAGTTTTGTTGGTTGCACACAAGTGAGTTATTTCCATTTTAATAATAATATTTAATTATATCTAACGCAACTCAGTTTTGTGGAAATCGTTGACATAACAGTATTAAGTGTATGTAGTGTGGGTACCCACGTGGAGACAATACCCCCCACACAACCCACAGGTATGGACCAAAGTGCAACAAAACAACAGGACATTTACTTTAATTTATTTTACACATATTTTATTAGCCATGTGTGGCCCTTTGCGGCCTGGGAACACCTACAGATAAAGCCAGTGTAAAATGCAGAGTTTCACAGACTACCTCTACCCAGAGATAATTTATAGGGAAAATATGCTACACTATGCTACATATTGATATAACACAGCTTTTGGCCTTCTAAACAGAAAAGGTTCACTTGGAATGATACCCTCTTGCATGCAGGAATTTGCGTCAGCACTAACAGTTATTTATTTGAAATATCTGAAGAGAAGAGAAAAGAGGCAGAAGTAGGAACAGGGATAGTTCAACACCCGCATTCCAGTAACAACCTCTTATCAGCATAAACAAAACAGATAATTTGAGGGTTACTCCTAATACATATTTTACCTTTTTTTGTTGTTTGACTGTTTATGGGGGATTTCATCAAATATCTTAAATTCATGAAGCATTGCTTATTGCACAATATCATCTAAAAGCCTAGAAAACAAAGTGTATTGAAGTCAAAATCCTGGTATCATAACACCAATATAGTGGAGCACAGTCACCGATTGCATTTTGTCATCAAGTCCATCAACAAAAATAATCCACTCCTTCCTGGATTGAATCTCGGTTGACGGAGCCCCATGTGCCTGTGTGTTAGAATGTTGCGTGTACATGGGCTCGCACTTTGGTCGAGTTTTTACGTCATCAGAATGAGTTATGAAGACAGGAAAAGTGTGTATGAGAGATTTCAACTATGTGGGCATGTGTAGATATTCTGTTTCATTTATCTTTTTTTCCTTTTTATTTAACTGGATGACTTTAAAAAGGAATCCGTCAGCCTACAAATGAAAATGTAAGGTTTGAGTTTTCTTTTAATTTCTCTCGAGGCATTGCAGCATTAGGAAGCAGGGTTTTAAAGAAAAGCTTCATCTCTAGCCTACAGAGGTAAATAAGATTAATTACTGAGCAGGGTAGTCATCCCGCTGTGTGGTAAGGCTGCCTCATGTGAACAGGATGAAGGCCAGGGCCATGGGAGGAAGCCCTGGATCTGTGGTTGTGACCACCATGCTCACTCATTTGTCCCTCACAGTTTAGAGCCTTTAGAGGGATTACAGCTCTTCTTTCATGTCATCATGCATGAAAATGCCATATAATGAAATCAAACCTTATATTTAAAAAACACGTGTGATCATTAGTGTGTGCGTGTCTCTGAGTGTCTATGAGTTAGAGTGCTCAACCAACGTCTATAAAATGTGTTCTGTGGAGAATGGTAGGAAGTGTCTTTCCTCATGGAGGGGGGAAGGCAGTTTTACGGACGGCGGAGTGATAGCGTGTTCTTTGCTTGAGTGTTTGTGTGTGTGGTATACCGGGGGGGAAAGTGTGTGTGGCCGTCACGCCTACACAGTCACAGGCCCTGCAGCTGACAGCCGTGCAACGATCGGTCCCAATTGTGAATTTGAGGGCCTGACTTTTACCTTGGTCAAGAAGACACGATTTAACCGGACATTATCTGCATTGGTATATTCAGTCGTTGTATAGAATTATTCTGAAGGGTTTGTCCTTAAATATAATACTATAGTTGCAAGCCCTTTGGTGGCTTAGCAAACATCATATTCTGGCCACACCAGAACACACATACCAAAAAGCACATTAAATCTTGTGAAATCTCCGTCACGCTTTTATCATATCCTGCACTGCTAGTGAGTCCTCTGTGGTTACATTTCTGGAACGTGTTCGTGTGAGATGGATAGCCTCCTGTCCCTCTCTCTCTTTCTCTGCTGTTCCAGAAGAAGATTTACTGTGACATGATGAACTCTGTCATAAGTGTACAGACAGTTCATCATTGTTGTATCCGTGACAATCCCACTTCGGAGAGGATGATGCTATTGAGTCATTTCAATTGTGTCATAAGATAACTGCAGCTGCTTAGTGGATTATTGCAAGGGACTGAGTGTGTTAGGTTTGGAACAGATTTGAACATGATGGAGACTGCAAACACAGCCCATATGTAACAAGTGAGTGTGTACCCATTGAACAATAGAGTCAAAACATTACACAACACTATGAATGACATTTAGGATATGATCAAGCAACCTCTATAAACACATGCATGTGACTAAATCAAACAGAAAAGGACAGTCATTAAAACGCAATTAGCCTTGCTCAATTATGCTGCAATTTGTCTGGAAAAGGTAAAGAAACAGATGAGATTTAGGTGGAATGGTGGATGAAGAGACATAAGGCAACAAGAATTACACAATAAAGAAGGAAGCAGTTGGCTGCCAAACAATGCAAATTCATTTTCAGGTGTACAGCAAGACAAGCAAGAATACACACACAGGCATTATAGAAACAGACAGACAGACACAAAGACAGACACACAGACAGACACACAGACAAGCATATGGTAAGTACTATATGTCAAAGGGGCAAGTACAAACACACACACAAAAAATACAGTGACAAATCAACTGACAACTGGAATTATTTATTAATTTGATATTTTAAGCAGATTTTTTTCAAATTCTAAAAAATATTTTTTTCTCTTTGTCATACATCTGGCATCATTTAATCTGTTCCTGGCATACTGTATACATCTCCTATTTGGCAAATCACATCCAAGAGTCCAAAAGTCCAGCTTTCATCACTTTGTGTTGAAGAGTCCCAATAAGATGACCTCTGTTGGTAAATACAATTAATTATTCATATATTATTATATTTAATTAAGCTCAAGTGGCAAGCCTACAGTTGCAGGTTTTTAACAACCCTTAATAGCAAGGTTAGCATTTGCCCCAGCTACTGCAACCAGCAGTAGCTTCCAGACTCAAATTGAAGGTTTGGGGTTCACACCACCCGAGACCTCAAGCCACTGGAGCAGGCTCATGTTCTGCTGAACTCTCTCCTCTGAACGCAGAAACAGCTAAATCATATAGTGTATTTGAAGAGCAAAGTGGCTAATGAATTCGAATGAAAATTAACAGGGCGCCCCAAATGTGTTGAAGTTGAAGGAGAATTTAGAAGAAAATGTATCTTCTATTTCTCTCTCTCTTGATGTAAGTGTCAGTTCTGCAGGGGGATGAGGACCAGAGGCCCTGTTTGATGTCATACAGGCTTGCAGGGAGAAATCCCCCTGCCTTCCCACTCAGGTGTTTGTTTTTCTCTAAACGTTTGAAGAGGAAACAGGTACCAGGTGTCATCTGAAAAGCTCTGTTTCCTGTGGACACCAGGGACCAGGCTGGCACAGTATTCAACCCTGTCTTCCTGTGATGCTGACACTCACACTTTTAGTTCCACTCATACTGCCCTGAAACACTCACACAGACCAAATGAAACTGTGTGTGCCAGACACAAACACACCGTTTGGTTAGACAAAACTGACAAACATGTTTCAGATACTAACAGACAGCCCCCGGTGAACCAGATGGACTGACGCATGTGTGCAAAGACGTAGCAGTTTTTGAGCTCATGAGGCTGCAGAATTCTTATATTATTTATACAGACACAGTAGACATCAACATATCAACTTTATGTATGACCTTGACAACACAATTACACTGCCCCATCTAATAAAGCTAGTATGCTTTGTATTCTAAGAAAATGAATGTCAAAATGTTAAAATGGTAGCCATGATTGAGATGTCAAGTTTTCAACACCTCTACTTATTCAAAAGGCTATAGTGGTTTCGGAGTCACTGCAATTTGACCTGAAAGGAAAAAAAGGATGATCCGACAGGATATTATCTAAGTGCAAGTAATAAATGTAGCATAAAGAGATGGAGAGCGAAGGAATTTGAGGGGAGGCAGCGGCTGGCGAAAGAGCCTTTGAAAGGTGAAGCCATCAGCCCCCTTCTCTGTGACCATGCAAGCCACCGATGACAAGGCCAAGATGGCATCTGCTGATAGGGGCTGCTCATCAGCACCTTTATTTCATGGGCCACAGATGGGGTGAGAAGGGGGGGTATATATATATATGTGTGTGTGTGTGTGTGTGTGTGTGTGTGTGTGTGTGTGTGTGTGTGTGTGTGTGTGTGTGTGTGTGTGCATGCGTGCGTGTGTGTGACCTGTAACGGTTGGGTCTGGAGGACACAGGCGCGGAGACAGTATAAGTAAAAGAAGATTTATTTCAGAAGAAACCAGCAGGATGTTAGGACCGTGATCCGGGGAGGGAAACTGGCTGGCATGGGGGTCCAGGGAGAGAGCAACGGGGCAAGTCCAGGGGGTCGAGTGGGAGCAGGCTAGAGCAGGCAGGCAGGAGGGGTCCGGGGAGTAGTGCTGGTGAGCGAGGGCTGGAGCTGGTGGCTGGAGTCAGGCCGGGAGAACTGTGGCAGAGAAACAGGGGTTAACCAGGAAAAAAGAGCAAAAAAGCAGAGCTGTAAACAGGTGAGCAAGAGAGAGAACTAACTGTGTGAAAACAGAAGCTACGCTCTGGCAGTGTCTGGAAGGTAGGCCCGGGTATATGTAGCGCAGTTGATGATGATAGAAGGCAGCTGTGAATGTAGGTAATTGACTCCAGCACACCTGGCTCCACCCCTGCAATTAGCTCAGCACAAAGACAAGGGTGAAAGAAAAAACACACACAAGGCCAAGGGGCCCAAGCGGGATCATGACATGACCAAGGTTACCAAAGTATGTAAGGCCAAACCTATCTGACTTCAAATACATTTCACAACCAGTCACAGTTTTATGGCATCTACAGGGAATCTTAGAAACATGGTGTGACATCATAGGAAAACAGTAAACATGACGTCCACCGCAAAACAAAATATCAAATCCATGTTTGAGCCAATCTGGAAACACTATATATACTGTCTATATATATATATATATATATATATATATATATATATATGTGTGTGTGTATGTGTGTGTGTGTGTGTGTGTGTGTGTGTGTGTGTGTGTGTGTGTGTGTGTGTGTGTTTCCTGGAATAGGAGCAAACCCTGTTGAGCCAACTACTTCTCAAAAATGCCCAGTGAAAGCTATCATGTTCCCATGCTTTGCCACAGTCTGACTGGAACTGAGGTATAACATGATGTCCAAAGAAATTACCGGTAGTAGACAAGTGAGTTTGATCCTATTCAGTTGAGTCCACATTGTATGATTCTAAATCCAATGACATTGGACAGTGCAGATGAGGGACAAAGCTGGCCTCATATGACGTGGAAAGTATGAGTGTGATAGTTGGGGCAGTAGATGGGCATGTTTAGTTGTGTGTGTACCTCTCATGTTGGAAATGGAAGTATGTCACAAAAAGGTCCACCTTTGTTTTGGAAATTCTGATCTTTCTCAATGTAGTTGCTTCACCTAAAGCATAATCTAATCTGAAAGGAAAAGTTTGAGTGATTCCCTACTGCTGGCAACTGGACCCGGCCAATTCATTTTTTGACATATAATCCCCCTGTAACATTACGTGTTAAGCTTAGCCAATACCATAATATGTTCCTTACATTAACCTCACCATAGCTATCAGATGGAGTGAGTGTAATGTTGCATTGGAAAGGTCTAAGACACTTTCGACATTGAATTGTGAATAAATTAACATTTCCTTGTGATTAACATAACTTTCTAGTCCTACTATTCTTTTACATTTGTGTCAAGCCTTATTAATCTTTTTTGCCCAGAGGGTTGCAATAAATTATTTAAGAACTGATCCATTTTTGACAGGAATAAACTGGTCAGTACAGTCTGAACTGTAACATATAATGGGTCTACAAACAAAAATGATATGTACATGGACTTTGTATTCATCTCAACTGGGTGAATAACTCTCTGACGCCATTAACTCCCCCGGGCTGTCCGTTTGCCTTCCAGTGACACCCCATTAATACACCACCTTGCACACACATTTGGTACAGGGGTTCCAAAGCAGGTAAATAAACCCAGGGGATTGAAGACAGAGGCAATAAATAACACCAGGATGACAGATATGGGAGGTGGGGGTGGACAGGGGGAGAGGGAGAGAAGGAAAACAGAGATGTTCATTTTAGCTAACCATCAGTTAAGACCTCTTGAACCATACTTATTTTATCAGACCTATTCAAACCTCAACAATCCTATTATTGGAGCTTAGAGCTAACAACAAGCACCCTGCAAAGTTTACCACTGTGCAAGAACAGAGCATGTTTTAACTGAATCCAGTGGACACCAGAGTGCTGCCAGGTTTTTGTTGGAAAGCAGAAACCTCTTTGTTTAGTTTGGCATCAGACTTGACCTTTCGTCACGACCAAACATGTTCAGTCTTGGACTGCACAAGCGCGAAAAACTACTTGTACATCCAATGACATAGCTGTATTTTACACAAATGCATATGTTCCTACAGTACATACACATAGTGCATAGACAAGGCAGCAGGAGTAAGTTCAAACACTCACTCTCCTAACCCTGCTTTTATGCAGACTGTATCCTAACACCAGCTGCTGGGCATGTTCTCTGTTGACCACGTGGGTAACTGGAAATGAACACAGTCCTTCTCTCAAGAGAATAAGGAATGCATAATAAAGCATGTCTTTCTGATTAGGTCAAGCATCATCACTTTTCACAGAACATCAACAGCCTTTTTTGGCCAACAATAATTGCATGCAAAATGATGGGATAATTACAATTTTGGTGCACCTGTTTGTGTAGAGTAGGTCCCTGTTTGTCTGTCTGTGTGTTAGCCGGCCACTGCATCCTGCCATTAAACTCCATTCGTCTTTGATTTGCTGTGTTAATCTGTCTTCTATCACATCCATTCGTTGATCCATGGTTTCCACATTCCCCACTGAGCTCTCTAACCATCCATTCACGCGGTGATTTGTCACTGTGTTGTGTGTGTGTGTTTGTACTTGCCCCTCTGACAGACGTCCCATCTGCTTGTCTGTCTGTGTGTTTCTATGATGCCTGTGTGTATTCTTGCTTGTCTTGCTGTGCATCTGAAAATGAATTTGCATTGTTCGCCAGCCAACTGCTTCCCTCTTTATCAATTTGACTGTCTCCCTGTCCACTATAACAGCAGTGGCCAAACATGTAAACGAGCAGCAGATGTGTGCAACATTTTGGTGGACTGAATTCAGCTTTTTATGTAAACGTGTTTAATGCCTGCAACATCAAATTGCATTTCAAGCAAGGACAGGAGTACGCCTAATAATCCCCTTCTCTGGTGTCTCCCCACATCACTGCAGTTTGAGACAACATGGCATCAGCAGCAAAAGGTCTGCCAGCTGTGGCCTCAGCCCATTGGATCTACAGTTTGTTTTCCCATGAGTCATCATTAAACAGCGCTCAGGTGCACCTCTGGCCATCAGAAAATGCACCCCACCCCCTTCCCCATGCTATCCTGCTTTTCCACTTTGCCGCTATTTTCTTTCTTCTCATCTTTTTTTCCTGTCTGTCATAATCTCTGTCTTTTGGTCATACATTTTGATCCATTGACTTTTAAATTACTATCTAAATGTGTCCTTCTTTTCCTTCAACCCTAGCTTTTTGACCATTTTGCACAACTAGATATCTGTGTCAAAGGCTGGTGATTTGGATAATACCTCTGAAAATATACTTAGGCAGTTCTTGTGGTGTGTTAGTGTTAGTTGGGAAATGCCTGTCCACAGAAACCACACCAGGTTTTTGGTCGGTTGAAAACAAGTTTCCCAAAATATGTCATAGAGCCAAAAATATTAGTTGCTGTGTTAAGCAAATACAAAAGATTCACTGTGGAGATCAAAATGTTAAGCTCTTTAGGTGTAGCAAGGTCAAAAGGCTGCTTTCTACACGTGTGGAAAACAAACATGACTAATGCTTGTTTCAGTGGACGGTGACCAAAAATATTGCTGTAGGTTTAGTTTTCCAAGTACTGACAAAGCACAATGTAATACACTCAGTCACAGTGCCAACGCTGGGTCAAAACATGCACTGCGCCGAGTCTTAAGGCCCAAACTCAAACTTTGTGTCTGCGGCAGTGTGACGGACAGCTCCACCACTTTCCAAGTGAATATAACATACTTCAATTACTTTAATCAGATATAGAGCTACACCAGTCCAGTAGTTCACAAGTGACTCAACGCTGGGCTAGTCTTTCTTTCATGCAAATATAAAAATAATACTTATTCTCAGCTTCATTTCTTTAGCTCTGATAGAACATACAATATATGTGCAAAACATGTTCTTCAAATTCTTAAATGCATGTGTGCCTTTTTATCTAGATGATCAGTTGCTGAAGTACAAAAAACGTTCTCACTCTCCCTCTCTTGCCTCAGCCCACCTCTTTCCTTTCTCTCTCTTTTCCCTTAAGAAATAGTTTTTTTATACAAGTGGTCCCCTTGCAGGGCCAACATCAACATCTAATAAAGCCCAAAGATAAACATAGACCTCGGTCTACGGCAGAGTTGATTTCATCCCCAGGAAGCATCAGCCAACTCCCGTCCATCTGCCCAAACACAAACCTGCTGGGGAAAAAAGAGAACATCAAAACAATGCTGTCAGATCAACGTTACTTGCGCTCTTTAATAATATGATAATGCGGCGTTCTGTGAATATCAACTAGCATGGCTCGTACTCAGCATCATTACCACTGATCTCAATAGTCATCATCACATCTGGTTTCTTGAGAGAAAGAGAGAAAAGTGGCCAAGTAAAGACACTGAAGTGTGAAAAAAGTGAGTTTGGTAAGCATCATGACTATCACGGTCTGTCTTTCAGTGTCCTTGACTGTGTAACAGTGAGAACAAGAAAAATCTTTATGTTGGAATGGAGCTCAGCACAGAGCTTGCACAGCAGGTGTTCCATGTCATCCCAAACAGTGGAACACGTTTTTTTCGGTCGTAGATATACAACGTTCATAAAAGAAAAAGCATGGTTTGAAAAGGAAAACATGAGGGGGAGAGGCTTAATAACATCTTTAGTCCCAAGAACAGCCGCCAACTGGAACAGCGCTACAGCTAAAACAATCACATCTGTGTCCTGGATATTAGGTGATAACCTTTTTTCCTGCTCTTGTGGTTTTCCTAACCTAATTTTGCCTTTCACATCTTGAAGTTCTATAGTTTCACAGACATGGAAGCTTTGCAACATGATTTGTCGTGCTTGGCTTAATTGTTTTCCTTGAGTGGAAGGTTTGCATGACTCTGAGCATATCTCCAGCTGTTACACCTATCCATGTCTAAGTTAAAAGTTGACTTATTAAGCACCTGCTTAATGCATATCAATGAATGTCCCTAGGTCTGATAGTGAATGTGTATTCACGGTATGTGAAAATTTGTGCAGTAAGCATTTGTCTGGATGCTGTATTGTGTGTATGAGAGTGTGCCCATATTTTTCCGTGCACATTACCAATCTGCAGCAGACCTGTCGCTGCTCGGTGCCAACACACATATGTTTGGCCATTGCTCTTTTTAGCAAAGAGTTCCTCTGGAATCTGTAAAGATAAACAGGGAGAACAGCTCACACAAAACAACAGGTCTGTGATGTCTGACGGTGGAAAAGCGATACTCGTATTCTGCTTTCACATTAGAGGACACTCCCTGTTCTATTCCAGCACAAGTGATACCAGGATAGAAATTTGGCTAATGTTTTACAAAATCAAGAGAATGCATCCTTATACTGTACTGAGTCATTGCTATTATAATGCACTCAAACAGAAGAACCCACTGCAGGTACATGAAATGATTAGTGATCTAAAAGCCTTCATTTTGTAACCGCTTTTGTATAATGTTTTTGTACTGTATTTTTCAGGCAATGGTTCTATTCAGTAATATGCTGCCAATATTATGCACATTCTAGAATGTGTATATGCAAGAGGCACCACACCTCGCCTGCAACTAAGATCACCTCTCTCATTTTTGGAGGAGATTATTACATTTTCATGAAGTACTGTATATTAGGCTATACACACGTTTGAATCAAGTCTCCCTGTGTTAGTCATTACTCATTATTGTAATATATCTCTTGATACAAGCTAAATATGTGTCAACAAGTAGCTTATTATCAGAATCTGTCAAATGTATCTACATGCTAACAATAAATAAATAAATAATAATAATAATAATAATAATCAAAATACTTTTGATGACTTATCTTGGGGGTGACTACGTACTTACATTTTTCCAATAAAATCGGATTTGTGCCAACAGTCTAACCCTTCCTAGCCTTACTTCCGCTCAATTTTAATTTCCTTTCAGTATCAGTCTGGGTGTGCAGTATATTAGTGGGTTTTCTCCGAAATATTTATGCCGGTCCAATCAGCGAACAGAGGGAGTGGCTGAGAACAATGAAGTTTAGTTTCAGTTGTCAGAAGCCGGCGTATGACATACATCACAACCAATTGTTATGCGATTGGTTGGCAGATCCAGAATGGCACTTGGCAGATCTAATAGTTTTAAACTTCACCCGCCTTCAAGTGAGGTAACGTTTATCAATTGAGCGATTCCAGACCTCAAATGAAATGAAGTATGATGGTCTGGTAGGACCAGGCTAACCCTATCCATACGAGTACCATATAAAAAAGCTTGATGATGAGTTTCTGGGTAGCTAGTAGAGCTATATCTAAATGAAGAGATGTTTGAATTTCACCTAGGAAAAAACTGTTTACATTTCGGATTGATTAATTTCACCCTCCCTTGTTTGTTTGCATGACTGTTATTCATCAGAGCAGCATTTAACAACATTCTGAGTTTTTACAAGTTGGAAATAGAATAGACAGACAGCTAAATAAGCCATAAGGTGCTAATGTGTGTCTGCACTGCAGGTCACACACCAGGCTGAAGTTATGTTAATAAATACCGTTTGGACACACATCTTACCCAGTTGAGTCTGCATTGACCAGTTTCAGTTTCCGAGGGAAATCCCTGGTATGTGATTTCGGTTCTCAGCGGTGCCCAAAGCATTTTCACACATTCAGCACAACAATGTCACAGGAAAAAAAACGTACTTTGAGCACTTTGACAAAGCAATGAGAAAGTAATTGTGTTTTGAAGCTCTGCATGTGTGTGTGTGATTGGAAACCTAAAAGTGACGGGGGGGGGGCTGTGGCCGATAGATGGAACAGCATGGACGCATAATCGTAGAGATGAACTGCAAAAGAGAAGGAGGTGGAAGACAGTACTCAGAGAGAAGAGTAAAATGGAAAGAACAATGGGAAGAGTTGCTTAACAGAAGAGAAAGATGAAACACATTGTACCGAATGGACACGAGGGGCTTTAGGGCAGTTAAGAAAAGACAAGTGGTAGAAACCCTGTTTCAGACCACAGGGCACAGGATGCTCCACAAATATACTGCAGCCCTCCTAGTGTGATTGTCTCTTATTTTCTCAAAACCGCGGCAAATCACCATTAAGCCTGGCAGGGGATGAACAATAAGGAGCCGTGCAGCACAACAGCCACACAGAGTTCGGTATATTGGTTAAGTGAGGTGGATCTCTCAGCAGACATGCCTGAAACTACATGTGCTGCCAATAACACTTTAAAGAAAGACCCTGGAAAGACTTGGAACCACACAAAGTGTCAAACATGTCACTTTACAGTGCTACGTCTTACTATTGTGACAGTGTGTACATGACATGTGTGCAGGAAACCCCTTTCTTTTAAAGAAGGCCCCATTAAAATGGGTTAAAATGAGCGTGTTCATCAAGAATCGACCGCTATGATATCAAAACATCCTCCTCCAGCCAATTGAAATTTAAGTGACTTCGGGTACAGCCTGTGCTCTGTAATAAAACCCATCTGAATCGTGCTGCTAATAGTCTTACTCTGGCTAACAAATGCAGCAGCAACGGTTACACAAACGCATGTTTTTTGCCCAGGGTCACAACAACAGCCACCAAACACTTAGTTATGCTCATTTTCATGCAGACGCTTGTTTCCCCCTCAAAGGGAAACTTCATTCTCTCTATCCAGTTATTTCACGTCCGTCCTGCCCTCCTCCTCCTCACACATACACAACCTTGTCTTCCTCGTTCTCTCTAGATTGCCTCAACCCATGTGTCGCTGCTTTCCAGCCATTCGTCCACGGGTCTATTTGTTATTTTGTCTCCAAGACATTAATGTGAATCTGTGATGACAGGCCCGGATAATTAGAGCTCTGGGTTGTCAACGAAAGATTGACTCCATCATACATGCTCATATTGTTTTCGTGCAGGGATTCCCAAAGTGTGGTGCGCGCACCCCTGGGGGTGCGTGAGCTGCTGCTTGGGGATGCGCGAGATGAAAAATGTAATGGCGGTCTGATCATTACACAATCCATATTTGTCCGAGTATAAGAGGGTTTTATTTTCGCGGAAATAGGTCGTAAAAAGTCGGGTCGTGTTTTCCAAGTTGTGTTTATTTTCTTTTTTTAATCGGGTGGAACACTGGCTGTGCTCTCAGAAGCGGCCGGGGCGTTTGTGCGCTAAGAGAGAGAACGCTTTGTGTGGAGAGAAAAAAGAGGCACGGGACATCGACAAAGCCGATTCAAAGCCTCAAATCATTATGTTGCGAGTCAACGTGTCAGAGGCAGGAATCGGCAGAGCGTTCGACTGTGGCTTTTGAGCTGCTGCAGTTGTGCTGAGGAGAGATGCCAACTGCGCTGTCCTTTTACGCACCAGCACTGCTGCTGTAATGTTCAGATTTCATCATTTGCATCAAAGCCCTAATGATTTTAAGAATGAGACGCTTTATTTAAACGCTGTCCATGTGACGGTGGTGATTGTCACTTTGTGAGCTGTAAACTGAAACCAACGGAGATCTCGGAGGGCTTCCCCTCGACAACGTTAACGTGCCCCAGTTATCATTTCAGCCTTAAACCACGGTGTTATAGCTTTCGTTTCAGCACTAGGCTATGTGATTAACTCATCATCATCATCATCATCTTCAACCGCTTATCCGAAATCGGGTCGCGGGGGCAGCAGCTTGAGCAGGGAACCCCAAACTTCTCTTTCCCGGGCCACTTCAACCAGCTCTGACTGGGGGATCCCGAGGCGTTCCCAGGCCAGCGTGGAAATATAATCCCTCCACCTAGTCCTGGGTCTTCCCCGAGGCCTCCTCCCAGCTGGACGCTCCTGGAACACCTCCCTAGGGAGGCGCCCTGGGGGCATCCTTACCAGATGCCCAAACCACCTCAACTGGCTCCTTTCAACGCAAAGGAGTAGCGGCTCTGCCCCGAGTTCCTCACGAATGACTGAGCTTCTCACCCTATCTCTAAGGGAGACGCCAGCCACCCTCCTGAGAAAGCCCATTTCGGCCGCTTGTACCCGCGACCTCGTTCTTTCGGTCATTACCCAGCCTTCATGACCATAGGTGAGGGTAGGAACAAAGATCGCCCGGTAGATCGAAAGCTTTGCCTTACGACTCAGCTCTCTTTTCGTCACAACAGTGCGGTAAAGCGAGTGCAAAACCGCCCCTGCTGCTCCGATTCTACGGCCAATCTCACGCTCCATTGTTCCCTCACTCGCAAACAAGACCCCGAGGTACTTGAACTCCTTCACTTGGGGTAAGGACTCATTCCCTACCTGTAGTAGACAATCCATCGGTTTCCTGCTGAGCACCATGGCCTCCGATTTAGAGGTGCTGATCCTCATCCCAACCGCTTCACACTCGGCTGCAAACCGATCCAATGAGAGCTGAAGGTCACAGGCCGATGATGCCATCAGAACCACATCATCCGCAAACAGCAGAGATGAGATCTTCAGACCACCAAACTGCAACCCCTCCCCACCACGACTACGCCTTGATATCCTGTCCATAAATATCACAAACAGGATTGGTGATAAAGCGCAGCCCTGGCGGAGGCCAACCCCCACCGGAAACGAGTCTGACTTACTACCGAGAACCCGTACACAGCTCTCGCTTTGAGCGTACAGAGATTGGATGGCCCTGAGAAGAGACACCCTCACCCCATACTCCCGCAGCACCCCCCACAGTATCTCCCGGGGAACCCGGTCATAAGCCTTCTCCAGATCTACAAAACACATGTAGACTGGATGAGCAAACTCCCAAGCTCCCTCTAGGATCCTTGCGAGAGTGAAGAGCTGGTCCGTTGTTCCACGGCCAGGACGGAATCCGATCCAATCTGAGGTTCGACTATCGGCCGAACCCTCCTTTCCAGCACCTTGGAGTAGACTTTGCCGGGAAGGCTGAGAAGTGTGATACCCCGGTAGTTGGAACACACTCTCTGGTCCCCCTTTTTAAAAATAGGAACCACCACCCCGGTCTGCCACTCCTTCGGCACTGTACCCGACTTCCACGCAATGTTGAAGAGGCGTGTCATCCAAGACAGCCCCTCCACACCCATTGCTTTCAGCATTTCTGGACGGATCTCATCAACCCCCGGGGCTTTGCCACTGTGGAGTTGTTTGACTACCTCAGTGACTTCCACCAGGGAAATTGACGATGATCCCCCATCAGCCTCCAGCTCTGCCTCCAACATAGAGGGCGTGTTAGTCGGATTCAGGAGTTCCTCAAAGTGCTCTTTCCACCGACCGACTACCTCCTCAGTTGAGGTCAACAGCGTCCCATCCTTACTGTACACAGCTTGGATGGTTCCCCGCTTCCCCCTCCTGAGGTGCCGGACGGTCTTCCAGAAACACTTTGGTGCCGACCGGAAGTCCTTCTCCATGGTTTCTCCGAACTTCTCCCACACCCGCTGCTTTGCCTCTGACACGGCAGAAGCTGCAGCCCTTCGGGCCTGTCGGTACCTTGCAACTGCCTCAGGAGTCCCCCGAGATAACATATCCCGGAAGCACTCCTTCTTCAGTCGGACGGCTTCCCTGACCACCGAGGTCCACCACGGCGTTCGAGGGTTACCGCCCCTTGAGGCACCTAAGACCTTGAGACCACAGCTGCCTGCCGCGGCTTCAGCAATGGAAGTTTTGAACATCGACCACTCGGGTTCAATGCCCCCAACCTCCACAGGGATGCTAGAAAAGCTCTGCAGGAGGTGCGAATTAAAGATCTCTTGAACAGGGGCCTCCGTTAGACGTTCCCAGTTCACCCGCACTACCCGTTTGGGCTTACCAGGTCTGTCCAGAGTCTTCCCCCACCCTTTGACCCAACTCACAACCAGATGGTGATCAGTTGACAGCTCCGCCCCTCTCTTCACTCGAGTGTCCGAAACATGCGGCCTCAGATCAGATGATACGATCACAAAATCGATCATCGACCTTCGGCCTAGGGCGCTCTGGTACCATGTACACTTATGAGCATCCTTATGTTCGAACATGGTGTTTGTTATAGACAAACCATGACCAGCACAGAAGTCTAACAACAAACGACCACTCGGGTTCAGATCAGGGAGGCCGTTTCTCCCAATCACGCCTTTCCAGGTGTCTCCATCATTGCCCACGTGCGCGTTAAAGTCTCCCAGCAGAACTATGGAGTCCCCTACCGGAGCCCCATGCAGGACTCCGTTCAGGGTCTACAAGAAGGCCGAATACTCCGAACTGCTGTTTGGTGCATACGCACAAACAACAGTCAGAGTCTTCCCCCCCACAACCCTGAGGCGTAGGGAGGCGACCCTCTCGTCCACCGGGGTAAACTCCAACGTAGTAGCGCCCAGCCGGGGGCTCGTGAGTATCCCCACACCGGCCCGGCGCCTCACACCTTGGGCAACTCCAGAGAAGAATAGAGTCCAACCCCTGTCCAGAAGTACGGTTCCAGAGCCAAGACTGTGCGTGGAGGTAAGCCCCACCAGATCTAATTGGTAGCGCTCCACCTCCCGCACCAGTTCCGGCTCCTTCCCCCACAGCGAGGTGACGTTCCACGTCCCCAAAGCCAGCCTCTGCCGCCCGGGTCTGGTCCGTCGTGGTCCCCGCCCTTCACTGCCACCCTGTAAGCAGCGCACCCGACCCCAGCGGTTCCTCCGATGAGTGGTGGGCCCATCCGTTGTAGAGGAGGAGTGTGTTGCCACGTAGCTTTTTCGGGCTGTGCCCGGCCGGGCCCCGTGGCAGACCCGGCCACCAGACGCTCGCAGACGGGCCCCCTGTCTGGGCCTGGCTCCAGCCGGGGGCCCCGGGCTTCCTCCGGGCAGGGTCACTCTTCCTCTTACTTGATCTTCCATGAGGTCTTTTGAACCATTCTTAGTCGGGCCCCTCACCTGAGACCACTTTGCCTTGGGAGACCCTACCAGGAGCACTAGGCTCCGGACAACACAGCTCTCAGGTTCACAGGGGCACACAAACCTCTCCACCACGGTAAGGTGATGGTTCCCGGAGAGGTGATTAGAGGTGTGATTAACTATGAGCATTAAATAAATGCTGCGTCTCAGATGCCGAGGACAGCAGCGAGGATGACCGAACCAGAGCATAGGAGAGATGACAGCGAGAGCGATCACAGCGGGGCAGAGGAATTTGCGTGTGAAGAATAGTCTGTGGTAAACACATCAGAGTTCGGTCTATTTGCACTATCCTACTGTTTATTTGCAATGAAGAAAAGCGTTTTTTTCAATGCGTTTTTATTTTCGTATATTATTTAAATAAATAAAATTGATTGAGTTGAGTTTTGAAAAACGGGGGGTTCGTCTTATAATCGGGGTTGTCTTATACTCGGACCAATACGGGTACAGTGTTTTTTCCCCACACAATAAAGACATGTAAATAAACATTTCCTTTGTAAAATTTAGAGTCAAAAACTTGAATTTTAATTAATAAATAAATGGGGGCTATTCAAAATGAAGCGAAGTTATCTTCTTCTACGCATATGCGCACCTAGTTTGTGGCCTCTACATTCATTCTCGCAATTTATTTAAAATAACTGGCGTTCTAATTTTATTTCCATAACAAGTGTTATGATGACGGGGTTGTTTGCTCCACGGTCATTTAAACTTGCTGCAATTGTTGCTCAACGCGACAAAATATTAGGCTATAATATTTTCCCCATTTTATCTGATTTCTGCCCCTTGTTGTGATCGTGATTATTTTATTATGTGTGTTCTGGTCATAAGAGCATGATTGAACATGCCACCTTTAATATGCCTATAAAAAAGCTTGTTTCATTTTTTTTTTTAAGGTGTGGGGGTGCGTCAACCCGGTTGGGACATAGAAGGGGGTGCGCGGCTAAAAAAGTTTGGGAACCGCTGTTTTAGTGTCACCCTGCAAGACAAGGGTTGCATGGAAGACAAATAGAAACCAAAACACTGTCATAATATTTTGACATCACGCTAAGCAAACAACATGAGTGGGTGACCATAGTGCCAAACTTTCCAATAAGGCTCTGCTAAGCCATATTGTTTAATTGATTTTGAATACTTTTTAGTTCAATATGCATACTTTCAATTTTCCAGAAGGTAAAAACAACAAACAACACACAATAGAAATGAAGTTTGACCCAAATGTTACCAAATTTGCATCAGCCAAACACAGAATGTGTCCAAAGGGCTCATAAGAACTGCCACTGAGATATGAAGGAGGCATGCTACAACCAAAATAACTCACAGAGCTACTGGAATTACACTCTTACGAGTTAAGAGCAGTCATAAACACGCATAATTGTCGCATGTGAATGATCTGGCCTTTGTTAATCGGTTGATACACAATCCAAATGCCAAACAGATCTTTGCACAACCCCAATAACAGGTTGGCTCAAAATGCTTTTTACCAGAGATTTTAGATTACAAAATTCAATACATGTTAATCTCGATACTGCAGACTGTGTCTTTCATGTGAGTCAAGACCAAACAAACAAAAAGCTCTGCACAAACTACATCGGCAGTGCTTGAATAACAAAGAGCAGCAAGTGAACTGAGCCAGCCATCTTCTTTCTCGAGTAAGAATAAAATCAACTTGGGATAATCGATTATATAGCCATGCCTAAATAAAAGTATTTGTTTACTTGCCTGAAACTAAACCACTAGGAGAGCTTTGTGCATGTGGGAGCAGTGTATCCAAATCATGTTGTTTTCACCTAAGCTTGTTTGTAATGAATACTGTACATATTACTTGTGTTGTGTAGCAATGCACTAAAAGTCACATTATTCACATGCACGACACAAAGTCTGAATTCGTCACAATTGTGTAGGGGTCACAGGTTCAGTGGCATGAGTAGGTGTGGCACCAGCAGCCTATAGACTGGGAGCACAATAGCCAAACACACCCTTAGTGACTACCAGGGTAGAGTTAAATATGCCATCTCCATTCTTCATTCTCATGCCCCCCTTCCTTTCCAACTTTCTCATTGCCCCGCACAGTGTGAGGTACATTGTTGGGCTGGGCTCATGCGGTGCCAGGGACCAACCAGCCCTCCTTGTAAAACCCCCATGTCCAATTTCAATTCTCCAGCTCCTTCCACCATTGGCCTTATCTAATTAAATCTGCACTCAGTGGGTCCTGGGCACTGGAAACGGCATTGTGGGGTCCCTGGACAAGCAAAACAAATGGAGAACCCTCAGCATGTGAAGATTAGAAGCAGACCCTGCATGTGGCTTTTGTATGTATGGGGGATAAGCAGGGGGGGATGTATGAGGTGGAAAAATGTGGAAAGGTAGAACAGAGGAGAGAGTGTAAGGTGGATCTGGTGGGCACGGAGATGGGAAAGTGTATGAGAAAGAATTGAGCGATAGAGCGTGGAGTGTGAAGTGAAAGAGAGGAAGAAAAAGATGGAAAGATGGGTAGGAAATGTGGATGCATCTGGGTCTACTGGTGGAGTAGAAAGAAAGAAAGAAAGAAAGAAAGAAAGAAAGAAAGAAAGAAAGAAAGAAAGAAAGAAAGAAAGAAAGAAAGAAAGAAAGAAAATGTGTCAAACTTCTTTTCTGCCTTCCCTTGACTATTAAACTGCTTGACCACAAGCGTCTCCCTATCAGTTCATATCCAGCTGTGTAAATATGTGGATGTGTTAAATGAACCACAGGCTGAGTGCCCTGCATAAGGGCATCTGCTAGGCAAACAAATAAACACAGGCACCTTAACCTCATAACCTGCTGTTATGTTATGGTGAACACACTCACAAACACACACACACACACACACACACACACACACACACACACACACACACACACACACACACACACACACACACACACACACACACACACACACACACACACACACACAAGTTATGGGAACCATCATTCCAGCACTAACACACTAACACACATACACAGGGTAACATGCACGGACGCACTGGTGCTCACACACATGCCTCTACACACGCACAAAGGCAGATGGAAACACACACACACACACACACACACACACTAGTGCTGTGTAACCAGATCAGGCATATCAATGGTTTCTGTTGCCGTGTTTCTCTTGGTCCTGTTACCTAAACAACAGCTTTCTGCAAAGACTGAGCTCAGTTATCTGTCATTCAAGAAATCAGACTGTACAAGAAGATGGTGGTTCATCCATGCTAAAAATGTCAAGTATACATATTTCCCCATTTTTTGTCAAAAACAAATTACAGTAAATTGTTATTAGGGGTAAAAAACCTTAATAATTTTTTTTTTTATTTAAAATTATGCTTGTGGGATGCCTGCTCATTCAAGTAAGGTGACAGTGCAGTTATTAATTTACACTATTAATGAATGCAACTAAATATTAGGGATGATGGAACTGATAAAAAATATATCTTTGGCATCTACCAAGGGATGTTTCTATGATAGATAATCACTGGTTGTGGGTAAAAATTGCAATAATAAAAACTGTGTGTTGCCCTGAACTTGGTGGCAAAATAGATCAAGGACATTATAGGGACATTAAAGTGTCCTGTCTTCAAAGTGCAGATCGTGTGCAGCATAAAAACTCTTTGTCTAAATGTTATGAACAATACCATGTGAATGGTCTGCGTTAGATTAGATCAGAGGACACTCACAGACAAAAACGTCTGGTAATAGAAGAGAGGAGGAAGACTGCAGGGCATCCGAAGAAGACAATTGAAATAATTTGTCACAAGTGGCAGACAGTTGTGTCTAGTTTATGAAGGCCCCTTCATTGTAGAGTTGGGAACTTTTGTTTTCCGTTGTTTAAGTTAATTTGTGTTTGTGTTGCATTATTGGACAGCTGAATAGAGTGCACGCGTCATGCACCCCACATTCTTACACCTTGCATTATTTGTGTGTGAAGTGTTGGATATGCCATGTCAACTGGGATTGGTCTCTAATAGCCAATCAAAATGTGTAACTACCCCCATGATTTCATACAAGGGTTGGGCTGCTTTTAAATGTACAAGGGAACAGAGCATGCACCCTTCAAATAAAAAAGCTGTATGAATTAGAGTTATTAACATATAAATATTAAACAAACTAACATTCGGTACGGTGACCCTGTTTAAGTGGGAAGCACAGTGTTCCTGTAGTTCCCTTTGTGACTACATTTGCTGTCCTCTGGCCAGAAACTGAAGACGAAGAAGACAGAGGAAAGCAATACAAACATGGGTTGGAGTTTGCAGCTTTTGATGGATGTCCTTGGCGATTTGCAGTGCCAAGTCTGGTTAGTTTCACCCAGCTGGTCACTTTTTCATAAATGTTTCTCTTTTAATTAGATTTTTTTTGTTGTTGCATTTTGTGCTGTATCTTGCTTGAAGCTGCTCACCTCAAGCTTTCTAAAAAAATGCATAGTTCACACAGAGGCACAGCCAAATACTTCTCAAAGTAAAGAGCCCACGGATGAATAGCGGCATATAGGGGATGGGGATGGTGAAGATCATAGCTGGAGTTATGAATTCCTTTGGCCTTGAATGCAATGATGGGTCATGTCTGTCATGATTTATGGCCACCTCCCCTGTCTCTCTCTGCTGTTACCAGACATATCACAGCATCATTTGTTATAGTTCCCGTCGTTGTTCAACAAATATGTATCTTCTCTGAAAGCAGAGACCTTCCTGAATCAACAGAGATAATGGTTGTGATTTGTGTGTTTGAGAGGAGAGTTTAGAGAGTTTGAGATTGGTCACCATAGTTTTAGCAGTATTGCCCTCTACTGGTGAAGTGCAATAGACTTTTGATTTTAGAAAGTATTTGCTGTGTGATGATGGTTAAGTATCAGTAAGATTGGGGCGACAGTGGCTCAGTTGGTAGAGCGGGTCGGCCAATGATCAAAGGGTTGGAGGTTCGATCCCCGTCCTGCCACTTGTGTCATAGTTGTTGGCAAGACACTACACCCACCTTGCCTCGTGTGAATGTCGATAGTTAGCCTGCTATCGGTGTATGAATGTGTGTGTGAATGGTAACGTGGGAAAGGAAAACAGGTCTCCTTTGCAAAAGAGTCATTGGTCTCAATGGGATATACCTGTATAAATAAAGGTAAAAAAAAGACATAGGCTATAGCAGAAACGATAAGGAAGATACCTGAAGAGTTGTCTAATCGGTTGACTTTTAAAATGGAAACAAAAGAAGAAAGTATGACAAATCATCTTCAAAGATACACACATCTCTCCTCTTCTGATGGACAATTTTGTCATTTTCTTTACTTCTGTCCAGCTTCTCGATACTTTGGAGTTAGGAGTCCATCTGTAAATTAACTTCTGCTATGAGGCCATGCAGGGCACACGCACACACACACACACACACACACACACACACACACACACACACACACACACACACACACACACACACACACACACACACACACACACACACACACAGAGGACATACTAGATCAATCCCCTACTGCCCAATTAGGACTGACAGTAGGATTAAGGAAGGCTGACTCCCCGGGTCATGTGACCTCTGTTGTCTGATACAGTTTCCCTCTGGAGGCACACAAAGTACTGATAGCACACAGAGGCGTGCATGTGAATGTGTGTGTGTGTGTGTGTGTGTGTGTGTGTGTATGTGTGTGAAAGTGTGTGTGTGTGTGTGTGTGTGTGTGTGTGTGTGTGTGTGTGTGTGTGTGTGTGTGTGTGTGTGTGTGTGTGGAGGAAGGGAGTACAGGGGGGATCATTTGTTTTCCTCAGACATTTGTGTATTTGTGTGAGTGTGAGTGTGTGTGTGTGTGTGTGTGTGTGTGTGTGTGTGTGTGTGTGTGTGTGTGTGTGTGTGTGTGTGTGTGTGTGTGTGTGTGCAATGCAGTGCACACTTGTTCATACCTGTGCACGCTTGTTCATACATGTGCCGAAATCATGCATATGTTACCCTCCCTACTAAATCCTCTGGACCTCTTCATGTGTATTAAATTACCATATAATCCATCATAATATCATTACAATCCATCATTATAGCTTTCCATCATCTGGAACTTCTGTGTGCTCAAATATACTGTACTGTATGTTCTCAAACCCAAGTCACATACAAGTTATGTCTATTTTGTTATGCCATAACCACATTTCGTATTTGCTGAGAAATGATCATAATTGTTTTTTAATCACTCCACTGTTGCAAAGTATTTTACAAATGTACAACATGTGGGAGTGGTTGTGCCTCAGCCTCACTGATCCGTAGCAGTATCCATGTTTCATTAGCAACACACTATCCATATTTCATTACCAGGCTGGTCAGTTATTCAATACCTAATACCTGGTCGGCAGGAGAGGCATGCTGAACTTTCCTGGTTTCAAAGCTGCCTTAGCGAGCATGCAGAGGATAATGGGCCTCAGTGTTGTCTGTGGCCCAGGGCCAAGTATTTTGTTTTCCACAACTGGGAGTGGAGCGGGAGAGAAAAGTCAAGGTTGTTACTCAACCGTGTGTCAGGATATTATATATTACCCCATTTAAGTGGCATAAATTGTCTATTAGAAGTTATTAAGTAATAGTACAATCCAGATACATGAGGGCAGAGACGACTGCCTGCAGATAGACACATCTGATAATGTCTGTCATGAGGTAAAAGGTGCATGCATATGTACATGCACAGACATTTCTAGACACGCGAGGATAGAGGTGTTTGTGACACCATCGTTTTGTCCGTGGTCATAAAAAAAGGTGATTTTGCAGGAGAAGAATCACAGAATCCTTTTGTGGCCTTAAGGTCAAGGTTCAATGATGGTCCATGCCAACCTACCAGATCTATTCAGGCAAGCAATCAGACTGATATCCACACCGTAGAATACATAATCGTGTAGAAAGTCCAAAAAATTGGAGGAAATCAATCAAATGACTTTTTAGTGAGATAAAAGGATTTAGTGAAGGCTTATTGGAGTGGGATGAGAAACAGAGATACTGAGCATCAGCGGGACAGGCTTAAAGGGTGATGGAATATGTGTTTTTATCAGTAAGACTTGTAGCAGGTCATAAATTAAACTTTAATAACGGTATTTTCTGCAGTGATATCTTGTGAAGCAGCACAACAGTTTTTTTTTGTATTTGGACATCGACATTGTGTTTGTATGAGTTCCACATGTACATTACTCTATGTACTCCACATTTTCAGAGTCTGTGTCTGCACCAAATTACCAAACTATGCACGAGTTCCTATGTGAACTATGTGAAAACACAGCCTAAGTATGTACAGTATGTTGTGTTTGTGTTTTTTGTGTGTGTGATTGCCTCTGCCTGGGACATTCCTTGACTCTATAGGAATCACCAGAGACTCCATTACAATCAGCCGCAGAATGGGCGTGAACATCGGCCATTGCTCAGACTCTCCAACAAATCTAAAATCATGTTCTTTGTTTCCGTCTGAAATCCCAGAGCTCGCCGTAATGCTCCCGCCAACACCAGAGTTGCACAGCGGCTCATTGCTCGCAGTGTAATCGAACATGAAAAAGGCCTTCTCTCTAAGCATTTCCTTGGCCCTGACAGCTCGCCTAATGAGGGTATTGATTGCAGTAACACATGCTGATGAAGGATCAATGGGCCAGGCGCCGTACAGTGACATCTGTTAACAATGCCGCTTGATTAAATTAATATGTAGCTCGGAAATTCAATCTCTCTCGTCGTCCACTCAGGCGGGAAGGTTGCTCCCACTCAAGAAAAGAAGGTAACACTGTCGAGACGCAATATGTTTCTTTCGAGTGCTATAGGGGAAATAAGTGAAATAGCAAGTTAGCAAGAGGAGAAAATGTGCCACATCAGCTGTGGCTATTAACCTCACGTTTTAGAGTGTTTCTTTTTAAGGAGACGAAATGTATAAAGAAAGAAAGAATAATAAACCACGTTGTATACAGAATTAGTTTTGCAAAGTTTCGACGCATGTTCCAAATGGCGAAGCATTCAGTGTTCTGCCTGTAAAGTTGTCTCTCTCATTAGCCGTTGTTGGGGTGTGATAGCTTGCTTGCTAACTTTCCAAAAAACATTTATTGGCTATAAACGTGTGTGTTGTGGGTTAATCCTGTGGGCTAAAGTGTTCAAAAGTACCACCAGTATTTATCCTAAGTGGCACCAAAGCCGCTAAGATGCTGAGAGCAAATTGGAATGGGAGAGACTCTTAAATGCTAAGTGATTCACTTTTAAGACTACGATCTTATGGAGCCTTATAATTAAGGTTACATGTCTTTTTATCTTAAGGGTTTTCCTCTTAAATCAGAAAGTAATGCACCACTTAAAGAATAAGTTTCTGCAACCAGGCAAGAAATAATGACAAACCATTCCTTTGAGCCTTAACTTCAAAATGTGTCAGAATACAGCCACTAATGTGTAAAAGACTCTTGGTGGTCTGCAGTAATACTGTGAAAACTATAAACCAAGGCCTCTCATGACACACATGAAGACAATAGTAAACACACACACACACACACACACACACACACACACACACACACACACACACACACACACACACACACACACACACACACACAACCACACACAGAACACTGGATCCCCTCCAGTTCCAGTATTTGCCTCCACCTCCTGGGATTAGACCAGGAAATTGTCTTGTTTTCAGGGTCTCATCCATCTTACCCCGGCTGGTCACGAGAGGCCGAGCTGGGGGTCCACACAGGAGCCCAGACTAATACAGGTCCACTCAAATACATGTTTACAACAAAAACACGGCTGATTTCTCTTATCGAACCATCTGGACTGACATGGTCTTTCCACTTTTACCCTCATGTACTGGAGGAAACAACACTGAGGTAATCGTAAACAGTTGCATGTTTGGCCCTGTTTGTCTTTAAATGTCAGTGGAATAAAAATCTGATATATGAATGCTTACTGGTGCTTCAGAGTGCATCTCTCTGATTCTTTATACTATGAATGAAGAGAAAAGTCTATTAAAGAATATCTGTATGAAATCAGTGATATGTAATCAGATTACTCCCTCTAAGCATGAAGGAGTTTGCCATGTCTAAGGAGGATTTTCTCTGACTGCCATAATGAGAGGCTGCTCCCGTGCCTTTTCAGGACTTGCTCAATGATCTCAAGGCTCTCTTACATTAAACTTCAGAGCTTTCCTTCCCGATGACTTGACTTTGAAGCCTTGCAAAGCTAATAGGAACTGAGTTGAAACATTCCAGAAGTAAAACAAGACAATTGTACAACTGGGGAAACATGCAGTGCTTTGACATCATGAGACAAGATTCACCAACAATGTCTTCTCCTTCTCTCTCTCTCTCTCTCTCTCTCTCTCTCTCTCTCTCTCTCTCTCTCTGTGTGTGTGTGTGTCTCTCTCTCTCTCCCTCTCTCTCTCTTTCTTTCACTGGAAATATATTCTAATTAATCAGCCACATTTTGTAATTGAGTTGGACATGTTGGATAAAGTCCCTCTCTCCTACTCTCAATTATAAGTAATAAGCCTAATAATGAGCTGCCAAGCTTCTTGGATGGAATGGATAGAGAAAAGATATGGACAAAACCACAACATGAGCTGAGGTAAATTAATATACAGACCTCCTTCTGCCCCGACCATGGGCACGCACACACACACACACACGCATGCACACACACACACACACACACACACACACACACACACACACACACACACACACACACACACACACACACACACACACACAGAGAGCCAAATTTGACACTTACTTGGCAACAGTATAGTTGCCAGATATTTGTCAGGTTGAGCTTTAAAGGGTTGAGATGTTAGATACTGAAAAAATATGGACAGGTTTACATGCACATGGTTTACACACACCCACACATTCACTGTTTTTGCACGCTGCAAATGTCCGGAATACGTCTGAACCTCATCCAAGAACATTTTCCAAACTCTGCTAATGATTTCAATGGAAGGAAAAAACAAACAGGGTTTTCTTGTGCGCCTGCATGATAGCCATTTTGGTGCAATTTCAAGCTATTAATACTTCATTTTCATAATTGTGGGGTCATCTCAGGGGTGTCTGCTTTGCAGCCAGCTGTTGGGGAAATATCCATAGTTTAGTCTGGCCTGGGAGATAATCAAAGCTTGGAGTCTGGTTAAAGTTACACTGTCAAATCAAAGGTGATTTTTTTTGGCACTTATTCCAAGTTTACAATGTAGACTGACAGGCAAGATGAGAGTGACATAATCTACATAAACTAAGCCCATTTGTTAAATCAGAAAAGTAGGATTAAAGAAAATTGTGGAAAAGAATAAACTTATAGTAATAATCAGACTACACATACTGTTACTTAAATCAACAACAATACACTTGTAATGTAAAAGAAAAAACATAACAAAAAATGACAGGCAAAATCAAGCAGCACCATGATTTTTCTTTCCATCCTGATGATTAACAGTATGCAAAGAAGCAATTCTCACATAGCATTGCTTTTATAACTTTTCTAAAACAATATCGCAGATGATGGCCCTATTGCTTTGCATAAAGAGCTTTGTTATGAGAGAGTAAACAAAGACGCAGGCCTCAGTACACTCTTATTAACCTGGGTGTGACTGATGACCTGCATAGAGGAAGCGGGGGGAGCTGAATGTGAGGAACCCTGAGCAGCAGACCCACTCTCATTTCCCCAAAGCCATTCTCTTACTACTCAGCACTTCTCTGCTGGTTGTCAACATGGGATTGTTAGGTTTAGAGTGTTGAGGTCCAGAAGACCATTTGTCTGTCCTCCACTGTCAGTCATGACTGGACTTGACTGCACAGAAGGAAGGGAGGCTGACAGTATCACATCTTACTCGCAGAACGCGGCAAAGTGTTTTTGTGTTCAATCAACCATCAAACGTGGCCATGGCCGTGCCAGTGCATAGAAGGAGCTCAAAGCCACTACAACCGCCATGCAAGCTCGCCACGTATAAACACAGGACAGGCCTCAGCTGCACGACTGGCATTAGAGTATGTGCTGTGGGATACAACATCGTGACATTTGCTCATTTGTAGAAGTCAACACCTTTCTAAATATACATATCTGAGGCCTCCACTGTTTTAGGACTCGTGTCATCATTGTATTGCCTATTTATTTATATGTATCGCAAGGGTTTTGATATGTGGTGGTGGTGGTTAGATCACTCTCAAGATTACACCAATGTATTCTACTGATGTTAAGGGAAATCTGCCAAGTTAATAAACTGGAAAGGGATTGCTTAAAACTTGCAAACATAAGACTACATTCAGAGGTTTTGTATCAAAGTCTAAATTAACTTGTTGATTTATGAACATTGTATCTATTTTCAAACCCAGTAGCCAACCATCGAAGGCTTTTTAGTTCATGCTTTACAAAGAAATGGGAAATTGGTGGACTGACAGCAGTGAATAAGGGTTAGGGTGAACGACAATTCTCTGCCACCATTATTCATAAAATCATTTGTCCATGCAGACAGCTTCTATTTATGAGGGGTGCTTATGGCCAGAAAAACTGCTAGGTCTCACTGGTCGATACTACTAGAACTTTACATGGGAACGAACACCTCCTAATTTAAAAAACCCCATGACCCTCAGTGTAAAAACTCTAGGCAAATAAATGCCAATTAAAGCATGGAAAAATATGTTGAACCGTATGGCACCGGAGGCTAGTTCAAACCAGTGTAAAGGAAGGAGTGGGCCAATGTAAAAGAACACTCCGTGTTTCTCTCTTCTGTGTCTTTATTGCTGGATTAGACCCCTGTAAAGCACTGCACCTTGCAGACAGGGTCTCCTTTTACATGCAACAGGGGTCTCTACCTCAAGGACCGTAAAGTCCAGCCAGCTGGCCCCAGACTGATGAATTTAACTCATTACATTACAGAGAGCGGGGTTGTGCCAACTAGCGATTGAATCGTCATTCGGGGATAGAATAGTGAATCAGCAATAGTTTTATTTTAGTAAGTTTCCCCCCCCCCTTTGGTCCCCTTATCTATAAAAGTCAATGTCAGACAGAAATGTCAATCAAACTTTGGTTGTTGGTTAGTTCTCTACTTTGGTTCAGACACAATCTTTCAACAACAATTTGACGGATTGCTGTGAATGATTGCACGGACATTCATGGTTCCCAGAAGATGATTCCCAATGACTTGATGGATCCATTTAATGTAGTCGTGGCATCATCAGGAAAACATTGAAATTCCTTTAGTAATTTAGTTTATGATGAATTCTCCATAAACGTATAACTCTCCCATCAGTCTCTACTTTGTGTACTTTGTGTTTAGCGTTAATTAGCACGTTAGCATGCGAAAATACTAAACTGGGATGGAGAACATGGTTAACATAGCTGCAAAATATCTGCATTTTAGCATTGTCATTGTGAACAGAGTTTAAAGCACCGCTGTGCCTAAGTACGGTCCTACTAAGTTGCTAGCATGGCTTTAAAACCTTTGTTGTGTTCTTTCCCCTGTTCAAACAACTTTCTCATTTTCTGTCATTGTGCATGTAAATGGGCTGTATAACCGCATAGACAGACAAGTTCCAGTAAGTTGGACTTTGCCACCTCCCGAAAGGGGACACACATCTACATATACATGCATAATAAAAACCACAGAAGAAATAGATACAATGTGTCTCTTAACTTGAGTCACCACTACCCTTACAATCATGCAAAGTAAAACCCTACAAATACAATTACCCAACCCTCCCTGACCTCTCTAGAGGCCGCACATGGCAACACACATGCGTCCTCTAAATTACTTATTCAAATCAACAAGCTAACAGTGGCAGCCCTTTGTAGGAACTAATAGTCAGATTCTGCTTCATATAAGAGAAAATATTTCACAGAGCACCTGTTTATTACTATCATTAGCTAGCTATCTGAGCAAGAAGCTGTAGGCTAAGTGCATCTGGCATGGCTTAATATAGCACGCAAACTACTGCAATGGCAAGTAACCATAAAACCACACATGTAGTAGTTATATCCACCTCACTCCATACCATTAAAACCTGATTAAGGACTTCAATCAGCCTCCATTACAGAAGCGGTCTTCTGCTTTGGTTTAGGAGAAAACAATAAGGTCTCTATAAACAGTTCTGGTTTGGACTGTTGTGGTTTGATTGGTGTTCTACAGTTTGAATGTGGTAAAAGTTAGTTATTATTACTGTACTTTGACTGGAGCTTGTGTGTATGTGTCGACAGTATATGACCTTAATGTCAAAACCTGTTCAGAAGGAAATAGGTTTTCAGACCTTGAGAATATAACATTTAGTCACACAATACAACATTTTGTAAAATTGTTCTAATTCCAAAAAGAACATGGTTAAAAGCCATATTTAAACCAGGATTGAATTGCACTGCATAAAAGCATCCTTATAGTGACATGGCAAACTAATGAACCCTTTTTGTAATCCCAAAGTCAACCTCCATTTCACAAATACAAAGAAGCGGAGGGGGACAAAAAGCCAGATTTATTCCTGGTTGCTTACTTGAATCTGTAAAAAAATTTTATCTCACTCAATCGCAGATGGTTCGGTGGTAAGAGAATTCCAGATAGACGTGCACCTGAAAATAAACGAAAACAGACTACTTTTAAAAAGCTGCAGCATTTTTTTCTGCTACAAGTACTCTAAGTGAAAGGGGGGGAAAACCTTCAGCACATGTTAGGTACCACTACTATTCTTTTACATCGTCTCCCAAAAAATATGAGGTATGTGAAACATCTGCAAAGCATTTGCAGAATTAAAAATAAATTAATAAATAATAATGGCCGTCTGGTGCTCTGCCAGGATTTGGAGTCCAGTTTAATGGCACATGGCTACATGGTTTGTATTAATTTACCCAGGGCTTTGGCGTTTGGCAGCAGGCTGAAATGAAAGAGACTAGCTCTGGGCAAAATACATCATATTTACTAATAAAAATACATATTGGAGCCGGAGGTTTTTTCTACCTCACATTTTCCGTTCCAAATTGGAGCATAAAGTGCAAATGTGTCTGGAAGAGAGGTTAAATTAAGTGTGAATAAAATGTTCCAGCTATGCATGCCAACAGGATGATAAGAAACCTGATAAGACATTAATGCTCTTACGGAAACACAACTCAACCATAAAAACCTCAAACGTCCAACACTGTGCTAAGATTTACAGATACCAATACTTACATACATCATTTGTAATTCACTCTACACTTGATGTTGGCTGTTAAGTTTTGTTTCATCCAGTATCAGAGAATACCAGGGAGAGTGGCAGAATTGTATATATTTACGGTTTAATTTTTTTGATCGCTTTTATATGGATGCAACTTTTATATGCAGTCAGAAGAAAGAAACCTGCAATGTAATGGAGGCCATTTCTTCACCACAGATGGTATCACATACTATTCCTGATGAAAGGTTATGGAAATGTTCAAAAATCTGCCTCCGTTTGGTGGTGAAAAGAGCAGCTTGGTAGCAGCTGCTAGTCGTGTTTTATCTGTTACGTAAATCAAGTAGTGACTCAAAGCTTTTAACAGTAAACTGTGTTGCTGAAAATGAAAATTAAGAAAAGATAAAAAACACTCAGACGGGTTCGTATGTTCTTGAGAGATTGGTATTTGAATTTATTCACACTGAATGTGTTTGGACAGATTAAGGAAGCTATTTTAAACTTGTTTTGTAGATAACCACTGTACAAAAGGGGTATTTTTGATAATTAGCAAGTCATTTGCTGGCCTCAACACATTTTTCTACTTTCTGCTTTGCAGTGATGGTGGCTTGAGGCTCTGAAAGGCGATCAAAGGCTCTTCATACACCATTTACCAGGAAGTGCTGCCATAACGACTCGAGGCTGTTGCCAGTTTTCACACCCTTCCTGAATTCTCTGGCATTTGTGAGCTCACCCAGAATAAGTCATTTCAATTCAGATACACTAAATCTCTTTGTAACAATAGAACAAGCTCACTATCTCAATATTTCGACAACATCTTCCAGTTTTTGAACATGGGTCATTATTATTATCCTGCTATTTACTTACTTGACTTTGGATTTATTGAGATTAAATGGTTTCCAGTCATCTGTGAGAGGCCTGATTGAGTGCTTCTGGATGTCATTTGGGTCTGACAATTGGCAACCTGGGGTTATACACCCCCCCCCCCCCCCCACACACACACACACACACACACACACACACACACACACACACACACACACACACACACACACACACACACAAACACACACACACCTCACCAGAGGGCTTCATTAACTGATTGGTTAAATGTGTGACAAGTGTCTATGTCTACTCCAATTAGGGGCCGCAAGCAGATTAAAGGGAAACTCACTTACTCACGCCTATGATAACCAAAATATTGCATATACATACATCCTAATTAAGCGTAAAACACGACTAAATCAATTTACAGTATTAGTGCATAACAAATCTTGTGTTTGAAGATGATTGTATTCTATATATTTTGAGCTTATCAAGGAGAAAAGTGAAATTGGGTTCTGATGAACACATGAAAAGGATGCTGTCTATCTTACACACAGCCTGTATAGGCTAATTTTGACCCTGCGGAGAGTCATCTGTTGACTATTGGACTCAACTGCAACCTGCTTTGAAAAACCTCCAGAGTTGAAATTTAAGAAACATAAAACAGGTGCATGCAAACACACACACACACACACACACACACACACACACACAGAAAGAGAGAGGAAATGGCCCCCAGATTCTGACAGAGAATGTGCAAAGGGGGATTTTTCCTGGCCCTGCTGAATATCAATGCATCTTATTCTAAACACCAAAGCACATGTGCAGAGGTGTGTGGGCATTCTTTGAACCAGTATTTGCAAGTGGCAGAGTCAACCACTACTTATATAAAAGTGTGGGAAGTATTCTTAGCCCGTGCTGCTTGTGCGATTTGACGATGAGATTTTCTGTTGTCATTGACAATTGCTCTGTTCTGAACCCTAGGGGGTCTTTGCTGCAGCTTCAGGATTCCGTGTAGCTCATGGAGGGCAGAGGGATGACTCTCTCTGCCTAGAGCCTTCCACGTGTGCGCGTGGAGGGTGGAGAGATCCCACATCAGAGCCATACTGCAAACATAATTTACAGCAAAGGAATTTATGCAAATTGAAATCAATGTTTCCTGGCTAAAATAGAACTGTGAATGAAGCAACCTGAGAAAATGCTCTTCATTTCACCAGTTGATCACTCTTTAGATGTAACTAGCTGTCCAGTAGCAAAAAGTGCAGGTTAAAACATAAAGGAAAACGGGATGCTATAGGACTAATGTATTTTTATAAAATAGTTTAATAATCCAATTATCTTTTCCCAGCAGGAGTCCAATTACTGTGTACTCTTTAATCTTCTTTTTTCTTTTGCTGGATGAACTTATAAACCGCTGTTTGATTAATCTTATCTGACAAAGCCAACAGTATCATGAACGCAGCCCTCTACCCCCTGCCGGGTATGCATGTACAGTATGTATTTCTATAGAAAGCGGGCACAGGTTATTGGAGATATCAGGAATGCAGGGATAGCCATTTTCATGGCTTTATAGAAACAGCAGGGGGTCTGACAGCAAGCAAGGCACTTGATGATTCCACTTCCTAGTGTGAACTTCTTCAGCTTTGTTATCTATTAGCAAACCAATATACCAAACAATGACAGGAAAGAGGGGGCATTCATTTGGTTCGTGTATCTCACCCATGATGGTGATGTGTGAGGCTTTAAAAAAAAACACAGATACCTGAACATGAACTTACTAACGGTTAAATATTACAAGAAAACAGATGAGTGAATTGGTAGCCTGTATAATCTGCATGTTCATGAGGGTGTATTGTATATCAGATAACATTTTAATCTTCATGACTACTCCCAGGATCCTTACATTGTTCAACAACAAGGGGGATGGGAATCGCCTGGGGTTTACACGCCAACGCAGCAAAATTTGCCAACCATAGGAGGAATCATACTACAGAGACTTCCAGCTAAATCTGCTAACCCCCACTCTCCACAGATAAGGACATTGCTCAATCCCCTGTACAGTATATGAATACTGGTGGAACTGAAATATTGGTTATTTTAAGGGCTGGAAAAAAGCACATAGTTTAAAAGGTGTTTGTCAGAGTGTAATGCTCATATATATATCCAAGACTTTTGAGTGTTGTACCTTGAGTTTTTTATTCTAATACTTTTTATGGTGACCTGGTAATTCAATGAGGTGTATTTGTGCAAAGGCTAAAATGTAAACTTAATTACCATGTCTTTGATGTTCGATTTGTTACCTTTACTTCATGTACTACAAGTTATTCTTCAGAAATCAGGTTTGTAAATGTATACACATTGTTAGTTTTTATTAGTTTGTTTATTTGTTGTTTTCCTATGAAAACGATCCACATGTAAAGACATTGTGCAGTTACTGTAAGATCTCACATGTTTTGGTGATGTCCTTGGCTAAGGACACTATGAACTTTCACAGTAAACATGTTCCGCTGCAATTTCAAAGCTTAGCCCTAAAAATATAATGCAAAGACAATGAATCACTTCACATCACGTCCATCACTCCAGAAATCTTCCATCCTGTCAGTAATTTGTGATTTAAGGCGGGGCCAGACCCATGTATTTAGGTCAAGCTTTAGGCCTAACATAATGTACTTTTTTAATTAAAAAAATTATTTCAAAATATGAAATAAGTGTGCATTCCCACATAGTGTTTATATCATTGGTGTGCCATGCATAAAAGCCCTGCCCTTTACATGATTGATTGATTGAATATTTTATTATTGTGTCATGCATTAGCATGCCCAGCCCACAAGGGCTTACAAGACACCATTATAAAACACAGACAGACCAAAAACCAAAAGTAGATGCTAAACAATACTAACATTAACGATATAAACCATTCTGATGTTTACAACTGTGTGTGTGTGTGTGTGTGTGTGTGTGTGTGTGTGTGTGTGTGTGTGTGTGTGTGTGTGTGTGTGTGTGTGTGTGTGTGTGCGAGTGCGTGTGTGCAAAATAATGTGTGTGTAAATGGTTAATTATTTTTTTTCAGATGTGGGGCAAGTCTGTCAACAAAGTGAAATTATTAGACCTAAGATGTGGACAGAAAATATTTAATTCCCAAATCTTAACCCTGTTTACCCCTCTGCACAAAAAAGTATATTCCCCAATTATGGGAAACACATTTAAAAAACTTTATGACCTAACCTACTTTACTGGTTATTTTCTAACTTTTTTGTACTGTATGCTTTGACATAAGTCATTTCAACTGTTATGCGGTAGACCGACTCCACTGAAAGAATGGTTAAATTAAGGCATAAGTGCTGAGTTGGCCTTGTCAAAACCTCTGAAGATTCACTTCACTTCAATTTCAATACAGTTTGTCATGTTTGCAGATCATAAATTGTTGTCAAGGGTTTTGTTTGAATAAATCACGAGTTTTGGCTTTAAAAAAATAATACATTTGTGCACTCACTACAATATAAATTCTGCAGGGCAATCTTCAAGTTTCAAACCAACAGCACCAACATCATAAATCCACACCATTGTCATAACTGTGGGCGTATCTACATGAGGTAAGCCTTCGGTGACCGAGCATGGATTTGATCCCTTCTGCTGTACGTCCAGAATTTTTCTCAACAGTAGAACAACTCAATCACCTATTGGCCACTTCTTGAGCTCTTGCGACATTTGATTATATGAAAATGTTACGTACTATACCTTTAAAGGAATAGTTTGACATTTTTGGAGATGCTTATTTGTTTTCTTGAAGTTCAATACGAAGCCATAGCCAGCTGTATTCCCCTGTTCCCAGTCTCTCTGCTAATCCAGGAACATTCCTGACTCCGGCTTTATATTGAACAAACAGATAAATGAGTGGCATCGATCCTCTCATTAAACTCTCATATTTCCCAAAATGTCAAACTATTTTATTTGGAGAATTGGAGTAATGGCTGTAATTGGAAAATAGAAGAAGTATCCAGAGGAAGCAGAAATCAAAATGTGTGCACCATCCAAACTAAACTAAATATTGCAAAAAGCAATGGCAAGCGTTCTTTTTCCTCAGGTGAATCACATCCGTACAAGAGTAAATCCCCCTTAACTACCAGCCTACAACAACACAGCTGCAATAGCAAAATCAATCCAGTCCATTCCTGTGGTGTCATGGTCCAGGGGTGTCAAGAGAGCTGACCCCAAACACACAGCAAATAAAACTGATTTACTGCTGCTTCCCTGGCTGCACCGCACTTTATAAAACTGTCCCGGGCAGAGTTATGACCCCCAGGTAACACACACATAGACACACGCTCACAGGCACATATAAACACACATACACAGATGCATGCATACAGCTCCTGAACACTCACACACTCGCACACAGGCAGTGAAAGATGGATGGGAAAATTGCACGGAAGTAGACACGTGATCTTACATGCAAGCAGATACTTTAACACAGACAGACATGTAGAGACTCACAAACAAACCTTTTAAGGGAAAGAATAGGATACCCATAAAATGATGACCACCATGGACGTTTTTAAGACCAAAAATATGACTTCAGCACATGAGCCCATTGTTGTTCGGGTTTATATTATTATTATTATTATTATAACTTTATTTGAACAGGGACAATGTACAAAAGAAACATTAACCTTGTTTGGAGCAAGAGGAGAGATGCATTGTACCAGGTTTTAGCAAACTGCTATTTTCCACCTGTAGTCCCTGGGCAGGTAAGAACAATAAAAAGTACTAAACAAGACACAATAATATCTAGACATGGGATTAAACATTAAAAGGATAAGAAGATACAATGATATAAATACACAGGACAAAAAACAAAAATAAAAAAAAAATATTTATGGAAAGCACTACATTACATAATTAATAAAAAAAAAATAATAATAAAAAAAAAAAAAAAAAAAAAATACCCCTATCCTACTAGCACTGCAAAATTCTATAGGTGTGTGCAGGTCTGCTGCGTGAGCAACCAAACCTTTGTCAGACGGGAGAAAGCCCGGAAATCACCATTAGTTATAAGATCTGTTGGGAGACTGTTCCATTGTTTAATGCCTACAGCGGAGAAGGACGACTTTCCAAATATAGTTCTGCGTTGTGGGATTCTGCATTCTCCCCTAATTGTTGACCTGGTTGCTCGTGCTGACATTTCTGAGCCCAGTGTCACAAAGTTCCTTAAGGGAGGAGGTGCAGCATTGTGTATGATTTTGAAAATTAAGCGCACATTAGCATACACAATGCGATTTTCAAAATTAAGCAGATTGTGTTTATCCAAGATTTTGCAGTGGTGATATTGACAAGTTTTTTTATCATGAATTTTAAGAGCAGTTTTATATAATGATTCAAGTGGTCTCAAGGTTGTTTTACCTGCTTGAGACCAACTTGTCATATAGTAGGAAAGTTTCTTTCTTATGAATCGATAGTTTGCCAGATTAAATTTGATTGTGTTACTCAACCTTTTTATATGCTTTTTGAAATTTAGTGTTGGATCATGAGTGACACCTAAGTACTTAAATTCTTCCACATTTTTTATTTTTTGTCCATTAACATAAATGTCAGGACAATCTTTACATTTGCACCTATTTGAAAAGTACATTGTAACAGTCTTCCCAACATTAAGTGTAAGATTTGAGTCAGTAAGCCATTTAGCAACATTTTCCATTTCCTTAGTCAATTTAGAAGCAACTTCTGAGGTATTTTTCCCATGGGTGTACAACACAGTATCATCAGCATACATCATAAGCTCAACATCATTACAAACGGATGGAAGGTCATTTATGTATATACTGAAGAGCAGCGGTCCTAAAATCGAGCCTTGTGGCACTCCCATGGTGCAGTTTTTCAGAGGTGATAATTTGTTATTTATTCAAACACATTGTTGTCGGCTAGCTAGGTATAATTTAATCCAGTTCTGTGTAGAGATAGAGATGTTATAGTTGGCCAATTTATTGAGTAAAATAGTATGGTTTACTGTGTCGAATGCCTTTCGAAGATCAAGGAAGACTGCTCCCACTACTCCTCCCCTATCAAGATTGGCTTTCAACACTTCAAGGAAGTAGCAGCAGGCAGTTTCAGTAGAATGTTTTTTCCTGAAGCCAAATTGCATGGGGTGTAGCCTTGGAATCAAGGTGTGCAATTAATTGTTCTGCTACAACCTTTTCAATTACTTTTGAAATGGCAGAGAGTATGCTTATTGGTCTGTAATTGCTTACCTCCTCTTTTCCTCCAGATTTGTATACAGGGGTTATTATAGCCAGTTTTAAGGCACTGGGGAAAGTGCTCTCATCAATACACTTATTTATTAGTTGAGTTAGAGGAGAAGTGATTGTTTCTTTATATTTTTTTATTAGCGCTGTGTCAAGTCCATATATGTCCTTAGCTTTACTGTTCGATAGGGTAGTGATACATTTATTAACCTTTGTGTCATTTGTCTGTGTCAGAGTAAAAGCAGATAGATCATTAGGTGGGTCTTGAGGGAGATGGTTTTTTTTATAAAATGTTGTCCCAAGTCTACAACAGAATCTAAAAAATAATTGTTAAAATGAGTTGCCACAGCAGAATTGTCATTTACCATAATACCATTTACTTTCAACTGTATGCTACCACTCTTGGGTTTTTCCTTCCCAAGAAGTTTATCAATGCTTTCCCACAACAATGTACAGTTCCCTTTTGCTTCTATAATGATTTGAAGAAAAAAATGTGCTTTAGCCTTTCTAAGTTGCATTATGACTTTATTTCTCAGACCTTTATAGGTTAACCGATCAGTATCTAGTCCAGATTTTAAAGCTTTTTTCAGAGAGGCATCTCTTTTTTTCATTAAGTCCCACAGAGTACTATTAAACCAAGGCAAACACCGTTTAGCATTAGGCTTCTGGGTCTTTGTCTTGGTATACTTCCCAAGTATCTGTCTGAAAGCTGACATTAGATCATCACATGCCTGTTCACAGGATTTATCTGCAACAGTGTTGTTCCAATTAGTTTGCTTTATCTCATTTTCAATTAGCATTAGGTCTTTCTTAGGGATGAAAGGGATTTTAGAATTCTTTTCCATTTCATTTTTATTTCTATATCTTGTCCTTGTCAGCTTTCGAGCAGATAGTGTCAAATTATGATCTGAGAGACCAGTGATTAAGTTGTAAGTTTTTGTTATTCTTTCTGCTTTATTTGTAAAAATCAGATCCAGTAGTGTTTGTGAAGATTTTGTTATTCTTGTAGGTTTATTTATCATTTGTGTCATCTGAAATGTGTTGGTGATGTCCTTAAGTTTCTTTCTCCGTACTTTGTCCAACCAGTTCAAATTGAAGTCTCCCATTTGAAGAATTTCTTTTCCATCATGTTTTTTTAAAATGCCAGATAAAAAATCAAAGAAATCATTTGTAGCAGTAGGTGGCCGGTAGACTGCAAAAACAATAAATGACATTTGAGGAGAGAGCGTAATTGTAACACCGACGCACTCCAGGCTGTTTTCATCTATTGCCTCATTTCCACCGAGTAGAGCGGGTCGGATCGGAGCGGCTCAGAGCGGGACAGCTCACTTTTTAGAATCTCGGTGTTGTTTCCACCGCGGACCCTACCCTTACTGGTAGGGCGGGGTTTATGACCCTACCCTTACTGGTGGGGCGGGGTTTAGGCTGGACTGCTATAGCCGCCGCCAGAATGTGGGTCAAACTATCGGGCTGTGGAACAACTGTGGTCAAGCCAGCGGTCTCTTGTTTTTGCATGGTCAAACCAGCCGCTTCTTTATTTATTCCCCCCGTGTTGTTGAGAGCACAGAGACGGCTAGGTGCAACTGATAGAGACAGTGAGCGAACAGCGCTGGCTGCGGCAGCTTCGTGACATCGTAGCAGTGGGACACAGTGTAGCCAACTGATTCATTTAATGACGAGGAAAAACACCACACAATAAACAGTGCCGCGCTCACATTTTCGCCAAAACACACTGACTCTCTTCACTCTAGCCGAGGTGACTACACACGGCGGAAATGATTCTTTCGACCAACTGTGGTCAAGCCAGCGGTCTCTCGTTTTTGCTCGGTCAAACCAGCCGCTTTTTTATTTATTCCCCCCGTGTTGTTATGAGCGTGTATTTACTACTATCTATGGCGTAAACACACAGAGACGGCTCGGTGCAACTCATAGAGACAGTGAGCGAACAGTGCTGGCTGCGGCAGCTACGCAGTGGGACACAGTGTAACCAACTGATTAATTTATTGACGAGGAAAAACACCACACAATAAACAGTGCTGTGCTCACATTTTCGCCAAAACACAAGACTCTTGCCGAGGTGACTACACAAGGCGGAAATGATTCTTTCGGCCAATCAAATGACGGCAGTGTGTAGCTCCGCATTTTCGGCACCCTTTCAGGCGGCTAGTACCCCTACGGAGGAGTACTGAGATTTGGAGCGGCTCAGAGCGGTTAGGTGCGCTTAAACCGTACCCTACCCAACTTTTGGCTAATGAAAAGCCAAACTACCCGGACCGAACCGCTCCGATCCGACCCGCTCTACTCGGTGGAAACGAGGCATATGTCTATTTGTTTGCTCTGAATGCTGTCTTTGACATAAATAAGAACCCCGCCCCCTTTGCCTTTTCCTCTATCTCGTCTGTATACTTTATAGCCCGGGACATTAAAAACAGCTAAAGGAGTTGTAGGCGTTAACCAAGTTTCTGTAAGACACAGATAATCAATGTTCGAGTCTGTAAGTAAATGTTCAAGTTGTTCCGTCTTTGAAACAACGCTGCGTATGTTTAAATGTCCGCCGAATATCCCTTTCGGTTTTGTATTCGGGTTCCACAATACGCTAGCGTGATTAACAGTTTGAAACAGTTTGGTTTTCAGTTGTTTGTTCGTCACAGAGTTATTATTGATAGTCCGTGGCACATTTGTCACACTAGTGGGACCAGCATTTAGAAGAATGTGGCCAATGTTGTGAAGTGTAGTCTCCGAATTTGCAGACGCAAATGTACCTTGTATTCCTGCGGGGAATGCGTGGTGGAGTTTCTCCGGTGTGGAAAATCCGTGGGAGGCTGTTGATAGACCCAAAACAGCTGTTTCGCCAGAGTCGATAGCCTGGATTTGCATAGGGTCCATGGGCCCGGGATTTAAGTGAACATCGCCACATAGCAGGAGGATAGTGCAGAGAAAGATGGAATTTCCCCGGTTTGTTGACACGGGGATCACTCTGCGGCCATGCCGTTCATGCTGCCTACCACACCGGGCAGACGCGCTTCCGCCATCCAGGACACTGGAGTAGATAATGAACTGACTCCAGGAATCGAGAGGTGCAGCGACATTCTCCTCTGAGTTAACGCGTGGTGTAGAACGCCAGCAAGCGGCAGACCAGTTTCCCCACATTGGTATGATCAGGAGAATTAACAGGTAAACGGTCCAGCTTACGTAGCGCAATAATTCCGTGGTTTTGATGTTTTCCAAACGCCGTTCATGTTTCACAACAATCGCATTTAGATCATTTAGCGGTCTCCCAGATTGTTTAAGGAGAGGAGAGGCAGCAGCACCTGCCGAACTGCTACCTGCGCCTGCCGCCATTTTTAATCAACTTTTATTTAACTTTTCCATAAATCCGCCCAAATTCGAAGATCATTTTCAAGTGCTCTTACTGTGTTAGTAAAGGATAAGAGACATGTTTGCACGACAGGGGGAGCAAATGCAATGGAATAGAATGAAAAGAATGAAGGAGAGAAAAAAACATCTGTGTGCTTACATGCTTACATGTAAGTTTTTCTCTGCTCTGCAGTGCCATGCTCCAGGGATGTTGTGCAAGGCAGAGGTCCTGCTTTTGGAAGGGGGTAGAGTGCAGACAGAGAAAGAGCAACATAGGGGAGGATAATTGGTAAAAATTGTTCTTTCTAAGTTTCATCACACCATGTAAAATCTTATGCTGCCCGTATCCTAGCCTAGTTCTACCAGGCCATCGTACTTCATTTAGTTTGTACAGAAGGTCTGGAATCGCTCAATTGACAAACTGAAGGCGGGTGTCTGTCGAAGTTTAAAACAATTGGATCTGCCCAGTGCCACTCTGGATCTGCCAACCAATCGCATAACGTTTGGTCGTGACGTATGGCATGCGCTGGCTTCTGAGCCACTCCCTCTGTTCGCTGATTGGACCGGCAAAAATCTGTCCGGAAAAACTTAAGAATATACCACAGGCCCAGACTGACTACTGAAGGGAAATGAAAATTGAGCAAAAGTACGTAGGCGGGCAGTGCCAGGCTACCTGTATCCCAGGCTAGGACTCAATGTATTTTCTGACATTGCTCGAGGGTTAACTATATACAGAGGACATACAGCACAGTCATGAAATTATGATGAGAAATGTGGTTGTAAAGGTAGATAAAATAGGACCTCCAGTGTCAAGTAGCAACAAGGAACTTTATTTTTATTTATTTTTTCTAGCGGCACCTTTGGACAAAAGCAGTACTGTTTTAAGGAAACCAGCTCCCAAGCGTGTGCTGGTGGTGCATGCATTTGTTTAGGAAGCTTTGTCAGATCATTAATGGTAATATGACGATGGAGAAGCAAAGTAAAGTTTAATCAAGTACCGTTCATTAACACAGGACGTTCTGGTCAGCCTGACATAAATTGTTTTGTCTTTGTTTCGGGGCATTTAAAAGTTATGAATAGGAAGTTTAAGTAAAACAACCACATATATGAACAAAATGTGATTTATAATTCTAGAAAGTGTAGCATCGTGCTTTGTTCCCCCTCATCTACATCCGTAATTTAACAAAAAATCTATTACAAACGTGAATATTAGGATGTGCAATGTGTCACAATGTCATATCATTTCCTGTATTTTCAGTGTATGTCCCGGTAACACATACAGCAAGTGTGCTACGCTGACTGTCTGTCTAAATGAGTGACAGCTAAATCCAGGTTTAGAGATACAGAAGTGTTGATAGATCAAATGCATCCAATTGGCAAATCAACATTTCTCTTCCAAAACTGTTCACTGTGATGTGACGATTGCTATGGTTCAGCTCTGGTTAGGTTTAGGGAAACGTAGTGGTTTAGAATAAACATACTTCTTTGTTAGGATCAGGGAAACATAATCCTCATGTTGCAGTAATGGTCTTGCGGTTAAGGTTAAGGAACAACCATGGTCATGCCATGATATCGTCACCTGGCTTGTACACCCATCATAACTCAAGTGGCCACTAGAGGGCTTTGTCAGCTGAACGTAAAACACATGTCCGGGACACTTGCTGACACAAGTGATGAAATCAGTCTTGTTTATTTTATGTTGTACGTAATAGTTACCTACACTCCCATGACTACATCTGTATTTTATGGCACACTCTTTTATAGCACACGTACATGTTGACTTTCCTGAATCAGCCTCAGATATATATTTTATGGGTCAGTTCAATTTGTTGGTTTAGTGGACAGTGGTTGTGGTGTCAAAAGGGAAAAGGCAAATAGTTTTCCTGTGTCTTTGCCCAAACAGGTTGTGACTGTGTGCTCCATCCAGGAGTGAGAAGTGGTCATGACAAAGCTAAAGCTATCAGTCAGAGGATTCAACTCCTCCTTGACATGATTGAACTGTGCTATGTCAACCTCTGCTCGGCCCATGAAGGATACTACAAATGCATCTGGTTGCACTGCAATATGTGTATGAGAGATGTAAGTAACACACACACCCACAGTCATAGTTAACCATGCGCGCTCAAAATAATTAGTATTTATTCATTTTCTCATGACCACTGATCAATTGAAGAATCCTTTAAAACTCGATCAGCGATTCTTGAGAATGCTTGATTTTAGAATTAGTGAATATCTCCTCAGGATCCACTACCTGTAAGTACAGTGTGTCCGGCGCTGAAAGAAAATCTGGTGTTAATACACAGCCTAGAGTCTGTAAATGGGTATTTAAACAAAGGGTATGTAAACAAACGTGGCCCATCGTAGTTTCCAACATATCCGTTTACCAGGACCGGACCATGAGGAGATATTCAATATCAAGACAAAAAGTGATTTTGAAAGAAAGCACTCTCCAGAATCAATCGCCGACTACACCTTCAAATAACAGAATACTATGTTCTCCATTTGAATCCAACCTTTGCACAACACACCCAAAACCACACACACTCAAACTCCGAGCTGTGCGTTTAACCTGCTGTGTTTCAGCAGCCGCCTCTCCTCCAAAAGAGGAAAAGCAGAGCATAAGCTCATGATTTTAAATCACCCTCCACAGCCACATACTCCCCTCCACTAGCCCATCCCTCCTACTCTCCACCGTGGCGGATCGCTGACACTAAGCAGATGTGCTGCATTTTATCTTGTCATGACACAGAGAGCTACTAAAGGAAACCCTTAGGACTTAGAGGTTCATTCTGAACTTGATGTCCAATACACTACTCGATGCCTCGTCAACTAAAGGATTGTGTTTAATGGGAATATAATAATCCAATGACAAAATGTCGGAGCTTTGACATTGAGCAGATGCCTGTAGGAGGTAGACTTACTGTAACTACTCAGTTTCCTCAGGGTATGGCCTAGAGGAAATCAGCTTCAGGCTGGGTGTTTTTGGTTGGACTCACACAAACTGATGCACCCGTATGCAGCAATATAAGCCTGTTTGCCACATTATAGAATACTTCAATATACAATACTTCAATCCAATTAAAATAAAATATGTCTGTGTGTGGCTTGGTTTTTCAAGTCTAGAATTAGAGCCCGAAACCTTTCAGCATCTTAAAAATAGTGGTTGATCATGATAAAGTGTGAGTGCTGAGATTAAGCAGATGTGCTGTATGTTATCGTGTCATGCTACAGTGCTACCAAAGTCACCCCCTCAGTTTTCAGAGGGTCCGGGCCGGCCTGCTTGCTGCGCTGCTTTGTGGCCCGTGACGGCTCTAACAAGTTCCTGATTAACAGCAGCTGTCTGTGCATTTGGAAGGGGGGGCATTATTAGCCATTAACTCTGTCTTGTAGGGCCATTAAGAGAACACTGGATTACTCTTAATATTGGAAATCTAATGATCTAAGCATGCACCAGAGCTCCATGGTCTTTGTGTGTCTTCTCATAGGTACACTTTATGTATGTGAATGTTCTCCATGTAACTCCACACATAGCTATGTTTGTCATTACTACAACACAACAAACTCGACTATGGACTATGTTCTGTGCTTGACCCATGGAAGCCTCTTGGGCCGATATGTGCGTCCCATGTGATTCATCACATTAAGTCTCAGTCTGTTGTTGCTGGCTGATCTGCTGTATTAAACTGCATGTGTGAAGTATAGCCCAGAGGAGGGAACACAGACAGCATGTCAGCTATGAAGGAAATGTTGCCACACGCTTAGTTCACCTTGTACCCCCAGAGGGTACCAGACAGACAGTTACAAACACTGCACACACAGGCTTAGTTGTATCAATAAATAGCAGCCATCACTTTCATTTTAATTGAATAGACAACACATGACGCATGGGTCAGTGTCTCTCTCTCTGTCCTTCCTAACCTTCTCCCGCATTCACCTCTATGTAGCATGGTCAAGCCATGAGAGTTGGACTGGAGATTCCTGGAGGTGTTTGTGTGTGTGTGTGTGTGTGTGTGTGTGTGTGTGTGTGTGTGTGTGTGTGTGTGTGTGTGTGTGTGTGTGTGTGTGTGTGTGTGCGCGTGCGTGCGTGCGTGCGTGCGTGTGTGCGTGTATCCCGCTCTCTTCCACCAGGCGATGAGAGTCGATCCTCGGATTAGAGCTCTGTTGGTTCAGGTCGGGTGACTGGAGACTGGAATGGGGCTGAGACAGGAGCAGGAGCAGGTAGGGGGAGGCAGGAGCATGAAGGGTAAAAATAATGGAAGCGTGAAGGTGAGGAGGAAGGGGACTGGTTAAAAGGAGAGATAAGAGGAAAGAGGAAAGGATGTCTTCAGCTTCATAAGAGAAGTGAGAATGTCGTGCTGAGAAGTGAAGGGGGTTTAAATTCCTTTGATTTTGTTATGACTTTTGACTCGGGCAGACGTGATGGTCTACACAAGCAGTTTCTTCTCCTATCTGTTTGTTTGACAGTCGAGGGCAAGTTGTAAGCCAATACTTTTACATCTGTTTTTTAGATGTGCTTACAGACCATTAAAGACAAATTCCACCTTTGGATACTCATCACCACTTCACATTGCTTAATCCAGTCCAGTCTTTTTTTTCGTCTTCTCAGGGGACATCTAACACATTAGGCTTTTGCTTCAATTGGTTATTTCCAACATTTCCCACATTGCTTTTCTCCATCCCCTGGCTAGAAGGAAGCTGTCCTGACTTGTTGCATCAACAACATTATAATACAAGTTGTTCTGCCAAAATGTTGCATGCGAATGCCATTGTATTTCTCTAAAGCACTTGTAGCTCCACTGTGTTACCATTGTCTTACTGCTGCATTGACTTTGGTGGCTATAATTTTAAGTGCAGCGCAAGGAATACAGAAAAATACAGAAAAACACATTTAAAAACCCATAGGAAATAAAACTAGCATCTGGAATTGCAATATATATATACTGTTTTATTAGATTTGAGGCTGGGTTCCTGCTTTATACATTTCTAACATGCCTTTGTCAAAAAGAGATTATTTTTCACACAGGGATTATGAGCCTTTCTTTCAATTCAAACCAGACACTTTTAAACCTATACTGAGTATATGCCCTCAGCGTGGGACCCACAGATTGTCTAAAAAGTATAGAAAGTGTTTCACTTATGAAAAAGAGGAAACAGAAGATGGTCTGTGATCCATCCTGGACTTGGCGTTTGAGAGCCTGGTGCTGTATGACATTGATATTGATGGGTAAAAGAAGAGAAGTGAATCAGACCAGCCTACACGGGACCGCCTCTCTCCACAGGTGCAGCACCTATTCTGTTTCAGACAGAGGTCATTGTCACCCCCACTGTGGGGGGGGAGGGCTGAATGGAGGGATGAAGTGAGTGGAGGACAGGAGCCTTCAGCGCCTCTTTGCTTTGACAATGGGTTGCTTCTGCCCTGGCTAAACGGTGGGTTTGTGTGTGGAGGGAGGGGTCAGGAGAGAGAGAGAGAGTGTGTGTGTGTGTGTGTGTGTGTGTGTGTGTGTGTGTGTGTGTGTGTGTGTGTGTGTGTGTGTGTGTGTGTGTGTGTGTGTGTGTGTGTGTGTGTGTGTGAGTGATAGAGTGCAGGGCAGAAGGATGAAGAGCTGTTACCTCATGGAGGCACTATCCTCATCCACATAAACACACACACACACAAACACACACACACAGATATCCCTTCTCTTTCACTCTGTGCTTTTGACCTTGTACTGACCTGAGCCAGTATCTGGTTCACCTGTCCACAGGGGATCTTCCTCATCCTGCTGTCAACTCATCACTCTTTGTCCAACCATTGTACCCCTTTGGCCGCAGATGGGACAGAAAAACGGGACAATCAGATACAATGTTAACCCCCTGTTGGCAATAGCTGTGAAATGTGGAGGTTTTACATTCATAGTTGTGTTTGAGTAAAAGGGTTTGGATGTTGGAGTGGCTTTAAATCAAACCTGCCACTGTAACAAGTGTTCAACAATAACTGTGAAAAATGTAAAGGTGGATTCAGCGATTCTGGAGAACACGTGTTGTCAAAAATTAGTTTTGTCAAAACCAGTGGAGTGAGTGAATATCTTCTCATGATCTGCTACCTGTCTGTACTGTGTGTGAGCTGAAAGAAATCTGGTGTTAATACACAGCTTAGGCTCTGTAAACTAGCATGTAAACAAAGGGGGCCCACCGTAGCTAGCAACATGCCCGTTTACAGACCCTAGGCTGTGTATTACTGTTGTAATGTAATGTAGCAGATTGTGAGGAGATCTTCACTGATTTGTACACAACGGAGTTAGGTGTGATTGTTTCGCAACACACCTAACTCTAACCGAGGGGGGGGGGGCCTTCTGCTTCCAAGGAGTCACATGTGACAGAGTCTTGTCAGTCTTGTCAAATTTACTTCTGCAAATTCAATTTGAGAGTGAATACGTATGAACAAGGTAAAGTTTGCTTCAATTGTTTTCATTTGTTCACCAGCCTCAGTAGACAGCACAGATGAGTGCACTTCTTTTAAGTTAATCAACTATTTGACAATGAGAATTAAAATAGCAATAAAAAAATAATATCTTGACAAGTTGATGCTGAAGTAAATCTCAAATCAAGAGAGAATGCTAGTGTTTTGATATGAATGCAATAAAGAACCTTGTTTCCCAGTGTCACTCATACAGAATACCTGACACCAGGCTGTAATGATGGTTTCTGAGGCACATGAGTAGAGCAATACATACATAGTCATGTATGGAGAAGCAGAAGAGGGAGTAACAGTGTTTTCAGTGGATCAGAAAGCGAGGGCTGAGTGATGCTGAGAGGAGAGCACGGCCTTCACCTCTGTATGACACCCATCCATCCACTGGCGTAACAGGAGCGCATCAGGGCGACAGCCAACAAAGGCAGATGGACTGGTTTGAGTTGTGCACTCACCACAATAAAAGGTCATGGAGAATATCTATGTTTGTGTGTGTGTGTGTGTGTGTGTGTGTGTGTGTGTGTGTGTGTGTGTGTGTGTGTGTGTGTTTCATGACAGAGACATCCATGGTTTGGTCTACTTAGCCTCTGTCCTATCATCAAAGGACACAGGTGAGAGCAGCATTGTGGGTCCTGAGCTCTCATGTTACCCTTTCAACTCAGGGAGGGCACATCAAAGACGGGAGCTTAGAGGGTACAAAATACATGCACACATGCGCACGCACAAAATCATAAAAAATGCAGCAACATATGTGCACACATACAATTCAGTATACACAGAAAGAGTCAGCAACCACACTAACATATATATAGAAGAATGTATGATGGAACTCAACCACACAGAAAGTACATATATCCACGTGTGTCTGTAGAATAATCATAAATTATGTAACTCATCCCTTTGTTGTCTTCAGTGCTAATGTGAAACTTTTGACATTTAAAACTTCATTCTATCATATGGCAATCGAGTATTTGTGTCACTCATTCATCACAGTTTTCATTCAGCTTTATAATCTTCCATACACACAAGTGAGAACATGTCCTCACCGGGTGCAACATGAACGTGGGCTTATAAAAATGGATGTCCCTGTGATGTAACTGCCCAAAACGCTTGAGTTCTGACCTTGCTCACAGTCTAGCTGGCTGATGTGGGGATCCCATGGAGATACCAGTAATGACCTGCCAACTCCTCATAATTTAAAGAGCCATCTTATAGTGTTTTCCTCTTCTGGATCTGCATGAAGCAGGCCTGTCAGGCCCTGTTAGCAAGACAGTTGGGGTATGCCAGGTGCTTCTTAGCAGCAGCCAACGCATGCTTGACACACCATTTGCAGGCACAACACATACGCATATAGAAATACCAACGCTCTCTCACTAGCACAGTAAGACAAAAAAAACATTTTGCTGCCTTTGAACAGCTAAACTGTTAAATACAAAAAATAAAAAAAATTGGAAAGAAAAAGAACGGTTTTGACTTTAGTTAGAAAATGAGCCAAGTAGCTGACATTTTCTAAATGTGATAGTGTTTCATTAGGTTCTGTCTGGCCTATGGAGGAAGACAGTGAATCATAACAATGCTCCCAGAGCTTGAAAAGGCAGAGCCTCTGTGCTTTTTAGAGATCAGTATGTCAGAGAGATTGAGTGATACAGGTCAGATGTGTTTATGTGCTTGCGATAGCTCAGACTGTGCAAATGAAAACAATCCATGCCTGAGCCCACTTTCCAAAAAGCAGCTCAGTGTTAACATTAGAATGTGTTCCATTTTAGGTTTTCACTGAGAATCATAACCTTGTACCCAATGAACCTTCTGATGTAAAAATAAATCCACACTAAAACTGAAATGACCAAGATCATTGTTTACTTTGAATTCCCATGGGTATAAGAAACCATCTGTGCATGGAAAGTAACAATCTGATTTTCTGTTCTTACTTAAAGAGGACCTATGATGCTTTTTGACTTTTATGACCTATAAGCGTTGTTGTGATGATTTATAGTCATGCTTAACCATGCTAAATTATCAAATAATGACTTACATGCATTTCGACATATTCCCTGCTGACCGTCTGGGGTGTCTGTGCAGAGCACTAGACACTATTCTAGCCAGTCGAGAAGTCACGTGTTCAAAGCGGTTTGAGGCTTTGTAACTTCGTGACGTCGCATGTAACTTGGTGTCGTCACCACGCGGATGTTTCCATGTACAGTAATACTGTCACTTCCCTGTTCGCGTCTGCCTCGCGCCCTTATAGGTCCATGCTCGCGCTTCCCGCCACTGAAAGTGTTCCGGAAGGAAGGTAATCAATCACAACGGAGTGGGGTTTGCAGGAGGGGGGGAGGGGAGCGGAGATGGCCAAAGCACAGGCGGAGGGAGCGGAGATGGTCGAAGCACACACACTCAAGTGTTGACAGGACGTGCTGGATCGCCAAAATAAGAGAAAGAGCTTCCCGAAAATCTATATAGTTTTTTGTGATGTGATTCGTGTCAGGTTGCTCTATAGCAATGTAAAACAAGAAATTAAGACCAGAAAAGTAGTATAATAGGTCCTCTTTAAGTTCACCCCAACTTCTTTATTATGAAAGCACTCCATTTCCTTTATGTTTTGTTATTATCTCCCTACCCTTGTCTCAGTGGAAACACGTGCACACAAGTGTACAGCACACAGCTGGTTTTGCAGTGCTACTGTACTTTGTGTCCACTGCACCATGAGGACAAAAATAGACTGTCAGGCTGCAGTTTAGTCTAAATCCCTGTGTGTGGGAGGGTGACCTATCTTTGTAGGAAACAAATGCAAAGCTAATATTGTGTCAATGTGATTAGTGTCAGTAAAGAACCATACATGTTTATTTTGTAAGACAAATATGCCAACAAGCTCTGGTCCTAAATCACACACACCAAAGTATTTGACTTTTTAATTCTCCACAGGGCAGACATGTTAAAATGCTTAGAGCTAAAGCAGCAGTTTAAGACATACTGAAAAGTCAAGGCTTACCTCTGGAGCACCTAAGTATACCAAATTAAGTGATGATTTAAACATCTATTACAGCGTAGTGTAAGACAGTTTACATAACAATTGAAGGTGACAACAAGTAATGAAAAGCAAAATAGCAGGAGGGATATGTCATGTTTCATGTATTAAAACTGCCAAAAGTTAATATTGTAAATAATATTGTGTTGTGTGTAGTGTATCTCCTGTCTGTATAAAAAAAAAGTTAAAAAAAAATTGGTTTTTCGGAGCAGGACGCACACACGGCCTGGATAACTTGAAAGACCGCCTGTCGGTTTTATGCTTCCTTATATGCTTCCGCGATTATATAATTGCAGAATGGTGAAAGTACAGTAGAGGTAGGCAAAGTATTAAATAAATTAAAGCAATTAAGAAGCTATGGTAAAAGGTCAATGCGACCTGACAATATGTAAGGTCACAGTGGCCTTTGACCTCCAAAATCTATTCAGTTTTTCCTTGAGTCTGCGTCAACATTTGTGCAAACTTTGAAGACAATCCCTTTAAGCGTTCTTGAAATATTGTGTTCACATTATGCGAGGTCACACTAAACTTTATCTTTGAACCCCAAAATGGGATCAATTTAACACCTTATTGCAGTGTGATTTTGTGACATATTTGACTGAAATCCCTCAAAGTGATCTTGAGTAGTTATGTTCATGAGGCATACGGTAACAGTGACCTTGTTTTTTGACCTATGGCCTCAAGATCAGTCCATCCTTGGATTAAAGTTGACATTTGTGCAAAGTTAGAAGAAAATGACCCAAAACTTTCATGATCTATTGCATTCACAATACGTGAAGTCTCAGTAACATTGACCTTTGACCTCCAAGGTGTAATCAGTTTATCTTAATTTCTTCTGTTTCTGCCGCTCGTTAGTTTGTTGTGAGCCTGATGTGCTATTTGTGGTTTGTCTTTATTTTTTTCTTTGCTGCTTGCTATTTTGTGGCACACAACATACTGAGGTAAGGTTTTCCACTTGGTTGGCACATCACATAACTTTGAAGTCAGATCCTTATCTGACATTTGGAATGAATCATATTAGATTTGAACTGAATTATTAAATTGGATATATATCCAATCTAATAATCAAATTCAATTACAATGTATTTTATAATACAAAACTGAGCCATTTATTGCTAAAATATAATGGTCCTCCCCTTTGAGGACTGGAGGAACTATTTGCTCTGCTTCCAAGACTGTCCATGTGTTTACATAACTACTGTATGCACCCATGTATTTTATCGTGCTTACACTGAATAAAATATAGATTAAGTGTGTCATCTTAATATGAGAGGTGCTTTACAGTGAGAAAACAGTTTAATGAAGCAATAACACAGCTAAGGTGGATAAGCACTCTTCCATATGTACATGAATTTTTCATGAGTCGAGAAGTGAAGTCATCTCTAATTGCTTTCCCCTAATGAGGTGTGCTACACATCACTGACTCAACAACAAACACAAATGTAACACCTAGCCAATGTTGGAGCTTTGCCACTGCTACCACTCTGGAAATGAATATGATTACAATTTCTGCCCAAACTGAGTGGCAGCTTACTCCCCCTTTATCCCCCAGACATACTGTATTGAACCTTTAGCGGACAACTGCTTCAATGATCTATAGGAGTTGATGCTTTAAGGAAACCTTAACTAGGCCTGAATCTGTTTCACAGTAGCGCTGGCAGGTTCTCCTAATTCCTCAGTTATCCTTAGTGACAGCAGTAACATGTCTTCTGTTGAGAGGAAAGAAGGAGAGAAGGGGAAACCAAGGAAATAATCAAGAAAATATGTGGTGATAAAACAATACAGAGATTGGCCAGACACAGAGTTTGTTCCTACAGAATAAAGCTCCTATCATTTGCAAGTTGGAACAAAATAAAACAAGGGAAGTCTAGAAGTTATGGATTGATTGTAAACAAAGTGAAGCCTGCACATATATCCGCAAAATACAAGCTTATGTTTCATGATCAACTCCATAAACCATTGTAACAAAAGCAGCTACTCTTCAAGAGATGGTCTGTTGCCCCTTGGATCAGCTCACAGGAGCAGAGGAGAGGAAACCAAATCATAACAGATTTAAACAGTACACCTCACAAACAGTTCTTTCAATATGAACGTTTTCTTCTTTTTTCCCCCTCATCAGTAATCCAAAAGCCTGTCAGGTTGTTACATACCAATTGTACATTATGCGTGTGTGCTTATGTGTGTGTGTTCCAGTCTAATAAGCATTATCCGTTCTTATGCACATACTTGGGACAGTGCCCTCTGCAGAGGTTGGTCTGAAAAAATGAAGTATGGCCGATTTTTCAAACGGTAAATGTGTTATGCTCGATAAGAAACACGATCAATTACCGACCATTACCGACAATTAAGTGCATGTTAAATCACGGAGCTTTCATTGCAGACACATGTGCTGGATCTGATTCAATGATAAAGAGGGTGTCAAGGAGAAACACAGCACAGTAGTCTGTAACCTCAGGGCTTCAAAGCTTCTGCTGTTAATAATAGGAACAATGTGGATTTCAGAGGGTATTTTATGCCAATTACTGAAGTCTTTTTTTCTTCTAAAGAGCCAACTTTGTCTAGTTGCCAGGGCGGATGGTTACAGGTGAATGTCGGAACTCACAAAATTGGCCTGAAATTTAGCTGTTTGCGTGAGATTAATGCTTGAACCGGGTTTATCAAATGTTTTCATCTTTCAGGCAACACCTAACGTTCTTCTTTTTTTCAAACACACTGTAGTCAATCATGGGGGTCCCCGCATAAACAGGACCGTGAGCCCCTGTGGCGGCTGCTTAAACTTTGCAACACTTTAGGAGAACCCAGTGCTCACCTGTTCAGGATTATCCAAGGTAATGCAGCTGGAGGTTTATGTAGGACAAAGACACTTCCACACATCTGTTTGCATTGACCTCACCATGTGTAAAAGTGACGTTTGTGGAAATGACCTGCTCTTCCACTTTTATATACTTGACAACCCTGACCAGAACTCCTCGGTTCTTCAAAGCCAGATCTCACACTTCTGTAAGATAGAAAAATGAAAAGGAATATATACATTCCTCCATCTCTAACTATATAACTATAACTATATAGATGAAGGAAAGTCTGTCTGTCTGTCAGTCTGTCATTCCTCATTTTTCTCCTCAACGGCTTGACCTATCACGCTGAAATGACCCATGGCCCTTCAGTATATACCTGGCCAGAGACAGAGCAATTTTCTCATTTGTCATTTTAAGTGTTGAAAAAAGCTTGATTTGTGTGGAGCATTTGTGCTGAGTTGCTGCTGAAGATTACTTATAAGATATTTGTCTGTAATCTTCACAACATTCTAACCACACACCCATTCCAACATTGACATGTACTGGAGTTGCATTGCACATATCCACAGGTAAGGACTATGAATAATTATTGATGAATAATGTTAGTAATGGACAATGTCACCTTTACGAGAGAGTAATTCAGCAATATCCTCCTTAGTATTGGTTTGCAGCCACAGGGGTGCAGACCTACATGCTCAATGTATGACTCTTGGCATGTACTCTACTGCCAGGAGTGTGTTTCAGTGAAGGCCTTTTTCAGCAGTTTTTGATAAACATTGTCCTGTTGTGCAAAACCTTATTCAGCTTAATGTATTAAAAAAGTTTGAGGAACGGATTGTGGAATTCAGACTTATCTGGTTACTATTGGACAGAGAGTCTGAATGGACTGGTTACATTGTGACAGAGTGTATGTGTGTGCGTGTGTGTGTGTGTTTTTGGCCGCAGCTGCTGCCAAGGTTATGTTGGTCATACAACTCTGTGTTAGCTGCCTTGATCAAGTTGTATTCTGCTGATAAAGTTGAGGGTTATTTAATGTATTGCTAGTTGCATCCGCCGTCGTGTCCATTGCTCTTTTTATTTGTTGGTGACCTTTTTAAAAATGTAATGTTGTAATGTTTACTCGTTATTGCAATTCTTCTACCATCCCTACTGATATACACTGGCATTCATATCCTCCTAAGAATGATTTGTGATACAATAAGTTGCTACTCCAGCAGCAACATAAAGTGAAAACAATAAATTTAAAAAATCTCACCGCACCCCTTCCCACCAACCCAGTTAGTGTTTTCTTTATGGAGTGCCACACTGCAATAATTATGTAGAAGCCATTCATTCCAAACATTGTAATGGGCTTATAACATGAGTTGTAATAGAAACAAAATTATTGAAAGTAACTTCAAACTCAACTTCAACTCCAAATGTTTAAGGTATGCCATCACACTAATCCCACCACGAACCCTGGTTCCTTGCACCCATGTGCCCTTTGAGCCTCTTCTTAACTTTCTTTCCAGAGACATCTGCTATCTGTGGGCATACATTTAGTTTGGTGACATCTTAATTGTGGAAAAATGTACCTCAGTTCTGGGAACATGGCAGCCCGCCGTGATGCCGTTGTGCAAGAGCATTCATCTATGAAGAGCCAACCTAACAGCGGTGTGTTCAGTTCTGCTTGAGGCCTCATAGAAGCGAAGGGCATCTTAAAGCTCTCTACATCCAAGCCCCCCCCCACCCCCCTTAAACCAGCACCTTGGGGAGAGCTGGCAGCAAATGAAACCTCACCTCCTCGCCCTCCTACATGGTATGTCTGTTTTTTATTACAGGTTAAAAGCTTTTTCTTATTTTTTTTAATTTTTCTCCATTACACAAATTATTCTTTTTTGGAAATAAGTATGTGGAGATAAATGATCATTGGGGGCTCAGTGTTGCACTAAGGGCACATATACCTTTGATGAAGAATTGAGAGAGGGATGACAGGTTACATGAAAGAAGAGGGATGAAGCCCTATTATTCACCCTTCGAAATAGAAATTTTCTTCAAAACCATTTCAAATAGTCATCAAAAGGTAAATTGGTCAGTTCATTTGACTGGAGGAGAGCAGATTAAAAGAAAGATTACTTCAATGCTTGCAAAATCAGAGGGGAAATTTTCTCACTCAACTCCTTTCCGCCCATGCAATTGTGTTCTTTGCATGTGGTGGTCTAAATGTGTGGAGCAGTGCTGTGGAAGACCTGCAACGATTTAGCTTTGTTTCTAAGGGCTGTTCGGACAAACTTCAAATATCTGATAACTTGAAAGTTGCAAAGGAGCATGGCTGCCTGCCATCATTATTAAAATCTGTAATGCCTCATGAAAGAACCAGCCGTTTAGAAAACCTTTGTGTTGACCGCTCAGAATCTAGTATATAGCTGCCTTTAAAACAGATGCAGCCGGTTCCCAGTATGGTGTGGACCCATACCGGGAAACGCTACCAGTGGAAACACACGCCAACACCTGCCAGTCATGCTCACCATGGCTGCAGGTTGGCAAGCCTCCAATCGTCCTTTTTTTTTTTTTTCAGCAACTCTGTCTGGAAAGTTTTGATGAAGTGCTAAGTGTATAATAAAGGGTGAGATAAAACTCAGGACATGACTCCTTCCATACTCTTTCAACAATCTCTTTATCATTTGCCAAGGAGTATGCCCAATTCTAACTTGTGATACAGATGGTCACCTACATACCATCAAACTCACACGTGTCACAAATATTGCTGCCAAAATAATTGGTCTCCCCACACCCACACTGTCAGAGCTCAATCTCAAGGACATCTCACACATTGCATGCACAATAGCACAGGACAACTCACACCCACTCAACTGCCACTTCACCATTATGCCCTCAGGACACAGGTACAGGTCCCTGTTGTGCAGGAGGGCTCGCTATGGCAAAAGCCTGGTACCTGCAGCCATAGCAGCCCTCAACAAAAGGCCAAGATAAAACACCCCAGCCCCACTCTGTTTATATATTCTGTATGCGTGTTATTTGTTTGTCTATTGTCTGTCGGCGTGCGGCCCATAAATGTACCTGTGACGTGAAGAAGAATTTCCCCTTGGGGACAATAAAGTCTAAAGTCTAAAGTCTACATTCCTCTGTCTTTGGGCAACTAAACCATCACCTAAACTAGTTACTACTGGGGCTTCTGAAATGGAATACTTTACACACACACACACACACACACACACCCCACAAAATATGAACATATTCAAGTAAAAGAATCAATCAATCAATCAAACGATCATTCCAAGAACCCGTCACAATGGCGTGCTTTCATCTGAACACCCATCACCTGTCTCTGGACCTTCGTGAGGTCTCGCTCAACATCCTGCTGTGTTGCTGGAACCAAGAACCATCTGGCTCCGTTCTCATAGGAACCACCACCAACTTTGAAGTGAGGAGATGTGTTGGAGCCTGCCTACACAACGATAAGAGGTCTCAGAAAAATGTCAGTTTAAATCAGAGTATACAGGTCAATCAGATTCAGAAACTCAACTCTAGAGATCAGAATGTGGTGCTTTATCTGTAAATGAATAGTAACAGTATACAATCTTTTAAAAGAAATGACATGATTTGTGCCATGCATAATCCATCATGTAAAAAGACTTTCCTATATAACTGAAACATGTTTGGCTTTACATGTGAAAAAACCCTGGGCCACAGAATAGCTAGCACCTTGATTCAAATCAAATCCAAATAAAACAGAGTGGTGGTTTTTGACTACTCGGGCTGGTTGCTGTTTTATGGCAGATACTGAATAATTGCATGGGTCTGGCAGGTGGGCAGTAGAAAGCATCAGAGGGACGAAGAAACACGAAGAGTGCAGATTCCAATGAGGCAGCTGGAAGGAAACTTTGCAAGCAAAAAAAGAGAGAGAGAGAGAGATGTTCTGGAAAGCCCCCATGATACAAACGGTACAGATAGTCAAAATCACTCACACACAGGCATTCAAACACACCTACACACACTGACATGTTCCTGCATGCATAAGACAAAGCTTACACATACACACACTTCATTTAATTATTATAACCACAACATGTTCAACAAAAGCTGAGCAAGAATGAAATAAATAAATAACAACAAACGTTTGATCATGCAATATAATGATGACACATATGCAACTAACTTCCCACCAGCATCTAATGACACACTATAGATGAAAAGTGCATCCAACTATAAACTCTTCAAAAAAGATGAACAAAATACATATGCTTAATGCATATATGTATACTGGATAACTTAGCAACATATAGTAACCCAACAGGAAAGCCCTAAGCCACCAGCATGGTCTTTTGCGGTTTGCATATTTGTTATGGTTTTACGTCAAGAGGTTGCATAGCAACATTATTTAAAGACAGTAAGAAAAGAAAAACAGTGCTTGCAGTGTGTTTTGTGTTAATCTGCCCATAACACTCATATCTATATCTTTACTGCATAGTATATCAACCAGCATGGTGCCTATTGTTGCTCAGAGGGGAACCAGAAGAAGTTGATGGATTGGAGTGTCTCTCCCATTACAACTGTAAAGATAATTGAAGCTTGAGATGGACTTTATTACTGTATATAGTATCTGTTTGGAATGAAAACCTATCTACAACTTAGAGACCACTTATTTTCTCAGAAGGGTACTGCAGTTTTTTGTAATATAAAACAAAGTTGTTACAGCTCTGGGCAGCTCTGAATGCTACATGGAGGAAAGTCAGTGTTGGTCCTGGCCTGCGCCAAGCCAAAAAGCTGTAACAACAAGAACAAGCACTAACTCAAATCTACAGGGTTTATTTGGTTTGAGTTCTACACTGTCAGACACTGGCAAGGTCCTTGTTGGCCACACAGCAGAGAGGAAAATGGAGTTAGAAAAGTGCTTCATCCAAGCACTTATATGAGCTGATGATGAGATGAACGGAAAAAATATACAAGTTATTAAAATGCTAAAGACAAGTTTATGTGTTAGGATGTGGTTTTATCCCCTTTTTTGTATTTAGACAGGATGAACTCTGATCGACTCATATGAATATTTTCCAACTTACTGTACAGGTACTCCCTGTTAATACTACTGCATTCAGAATCATGTTGAACAGTTGTTTTGTGAAATTTGCTTTGAGTGTATTTCTGGTTTCTGACCATTATATGTGAAACCAGCCCGCAGCTGGTTCACATAGCTTTGCTTATAGACTGAAATGGGCCAAAGGGGCTTGTCTTTGTCTAAAGCAAAGAAAATACAACTAAAGCAGTAGCTTGAAAGCCGTTCAACAACTTAAGTGTAAAAAAAAGTCATGTCACTTTAAACAGAGACCACAGGAAGTCTTCATGCCTGACGGAGAACCCAATAACAACCCAAATTGACACCTTTACATGTCTGTTTTTGCACAACTTAAACAAACAAGAATTGTATTAATTGTGTGTAACTTCATTTCATTTCATGGAATTATGAGAGAGTGGCAATGTCGTCTCATCTTACTCTCCACAGGACAACAAAATAAGCAACTTTTACAATATGTTAAATTGTACCTTCAATGTCAAACTTGATGACAGAGCATGCATTATGTGTGACAGTACAATGTAAGTAAAGCTCAAGAGGAGAAAGCCAAAGTGACAGAGAAAGTGTGGTTAGACAAAGACAAAGCAACATAGACACAACACAGGCAGAGATACGTTGACACAGAGAAACACAGGCAGGCAGGCAGGCAGGCAGGCATGCAGGTGAGCTATGGGTTCAACCTGTCCTCACCACGCTCACCTCAGAAGGGACAGGTGTGAGTGTGTTTGGAGCCAGGAGGCCTCACAACTTCACCCAGCAGTGATAGGGGTGTGATGGTCTCCGCGGGTCCTGGAGGATACAACATTTGAGCGTCATGCGTGTATCCTGGCTTCGACTAACGCACACCCCCATGGTTAACACATTCCACTCTGCTAAACAGCCGTGAGAGCCGGCCGGTGGGATTCGGCAAAGTACAGATCTGCGTAGCCAGGGATGCTCATGGACACACAACTACCTCAAGTCACTACACACACGCACGCACACACATAGAGACAGTACCCCTACACCTCAATCAGACCCTCTCAAGAGGCACTGAGGTGCATCGCTGAAATTCGAACCCCGGCCCAGACCAGCCCTCTTCACTGCTTAGAGGCAGAGCAGTTCATCCTGAAAGATGTACTTTCTCAGGGAGAGGGAAAATGTGGGGGATGCAGGGTAAATGCAAAGTCGGCTGGAGGTGCAGGAGATAAAGCGGGGACTTAAAACACATGGAGGAAAAGGGCTTCTGCTGGTATTAATTAGAGAGAGGATGATATAGTCTTATAATGCAGAAGGGAGGTTACCGAAAGAGGTACTTGCCATGACTATACGAGAGTCATTTTCTTTTAATGGCTGCAATCTAGATACAGCATGTAAGGCACAGAGGATATTGACATTTCCTTTCTGTGGTGTTGTATACCCGTGTTCAGATATTTCCTTTGGCAGCGACAGTTTCCTCCCGCTCTGCAAATACATACTCAAGTCTGGTGAGACCGTAGACTCAAATTTGCTCATAAGTGTAATTTCAGTGTGAGGGGTTGTGTTTGTATTTGCTCCAAGATGGGCTAGTAACCTGTCCAGGCTGTTTCCATACGTCCAGTCCAAAGCATGCTGGGATAGGTTCCAGTATCCCTGAACAGGAGGCAAATAGATGACAAATAGATAAAAAAAATAAAAAAAGCTTTCATAATTGCTACATCCTCACTGGTGTCTCATATTAGAGGCATTAGCGCTTAATGATCCCTGCAAGAGTAAAAGAGGAAATGTGTCACAATCACTATGTTTGCCATCTTGGCTGTGGGTCGGCTTGCGTGTGTTTGTGTGTGTGTGTGTGTGTGTGTGTGTGTGTGTACCCACTTGGCAGTTAAGAGTCATTAAAAAAGGGCGTGAGGGAGCCATCCAGTGGTTTCTTGTCATTAATGAAGAACAGCACTGACAACTGCATGAACCCTCACATACTTACAAACAGTATAAACATACAATAACACATATGCACACATTCAAATGCACCCATTGACTGTTTGTCTTTGGCTGTGTGCCTCACATACATTTCTTCATCTTACTCTTTATGGTTAAAACAACCTCATAAATACAAACAGACCGAGACAAACATGGAATTTTACTAACACAACAATGCATGTGTGAAGTGCTCTGGAGGATTTAGGGGCCACATGCTGAGAAGAATAACAGGAAAACAAGGAGATGCACAAACCACAAAGTTGGATATTTGTAGCTTAGTTTCCTCTAGCTGTACTGTGTGACAGTCAAATATGGTCATTGTGAATTGGCCGTGGATAGGTGGATGACAGATGAAAGATGTGGAAGTTGTGTGACAAACCGTTCAGTCACCCCCTTTACTTCCTGGGTTAACAACCCTCACCACTTCCAGGCGAGTTTCTTGAGGATGTTGTGTGTTTGGGAGCTGCTCTGCACTTTCTCAACCACAGCTCTATCACTTCAAAAGCTTAGCCCCTGAACTGTTTGTTTACAAGTCGCACAGCATTGATTGTATGGCAAACAGGCTGTAGGCTGGAGTACAGTACACACAGGAACTCTGACTATCCCCTTGGGGGATACTTTGAATGCATTCTCTGCTCAAGCCTGTCATCTAGTGGCACTGAGTTCAACAATGCTGTAAAAAGATGCACTGAATCTGCTATATCCTCGCTTTTTAAAATGTCGGGAAAACACGTGAATTCAAGACATTTTGCCTTCTTTCTTCTCTGACTGCTTCCTCGTCATCCTTCATCTCTCTTCTACTTATTCTGAGCATGGTTTGAGTTTCACACAGCTGTGTGAGATTGGGCGCAAGTGGTGATTTGTAGCGTTATAATGGCATTTGCTCTGATGTGCTTCTCCTCCCAGACATTGAGATAACAGTTCTCACCTTACCTCGATCAACGACTGAGGGGCTGTGATGGGCTTCACAGAGTGGATGAGGGCAGTGGGGTGACCTGAGGGCGGGGGAGGTGAGGCCAGAAGGGCTGGAGGACTTGCAGGTGTCCAAACTCCGCTGGCTACGGACAGGTGCACTGCACCTGTGCCACAGATTTTCAGTTAGTCACTCACTCACTTTGTGTGTGTGTGTGTGTGTGTGTGTGTGTGTGTGTGTGTGTGTGTGTGTGTGTGTGTGTGTGTGTGTGTGTGTGTGTGTGTGTGTGTGTGTGTGTGTGTATGAAGCTTGGACACATGGCTGTGCACTCTCTCTAACCTTCAGACATTTGCCCCCCTACATAAACATTCCATCGGGTACACACCTCTATGAAAATGGATGGATGTGATAGCTAGTGTTACAGGTCAGTAGGTGTCTAATCACTTGCTATCCATCAGTGGCTAACAGATGTTTGGAGCATCTTTCCATCCGATATGATAAAGACACCATGGCTGCAGGGTTCCTCCCTAAAGTTTGGGGGTGTTGATCTATATTTTAACAAGAGTGACTTATTTAATTACCCCAATTTTCTTTAAACTATTTGTTTTTTTTGCCCTGTCCTTCAGCTGTTTTAGACTATGTGAAAAACATCAGTGGTATTGTGTCTGCATGTTGTTGTGTTTAATTCTTAAAACAAAGACCACTTCTGCAAAGTGCAGGGGATTTCGCCTGGGGCCTATTGCATAAAAGTGGAATTAAGATATCCTGGATGATTGATAAAGCCAGCCTTGACAAAGTCTAGCCTGGGCACTTTGGATTAGTCAGTTGCATAAACGCCAATCCAGGATGAAAAGGGGCTGCTTTGTCAAGCCAGGTGTAAGTAATTCTGTAAAGTGCCAGCCCACAGCTTTCAGAGGTAGACCCAGAGCTCGAACGCAGATTTACTGATGGAAAAATGGAAAAGACGGCCCATTTTCCCACAATGCCTTGTAGTTTAAACCGTAAGTCAGGGGGCAGTTAATTTCATACAGTAGATGTATTCTCTGCAAACTGATCTTGATGTCCCTGCATAGTTTTATGATAAAATAGTTGACAGTGAGCAGTCTGCAGGTGCATATAAAAAATAGAATATCATGGAAAGTCCATTCAAAAAGTGAAACTTTCATATATTCATTACTCAAAGTAAAATATGTCAGGCCTTTTTTTTGGATGATTGATTGATCATGGAATAAAAAATCCAATATTTCAAAATATTAGAATATTGCATACAACCAATCAGAAAAAGGATTTATAATACAGAAATGTCGACCTTCTGAAAAGTAGGTTTATTCTAGATAACAGTAATTTCACTTAATGTGTAATGAATCTAGAATATATTTAAGTTTCACTTTTTGAATTAAATTACAGAAAAAAGAAAATTTTCATTGATATTTAATTTAGTTTCAGATGCACCTCGATATAGTTAAGTACAAAGTGAATTTATTTGACCCACATTTGCAACGTCATCTGCCATCGATAATCAATTGTACAAATATAGCCCGCAATATGAACAGACTATCACATAAATTATTATACTTTTTATCATTTCATCTTAATCTAATTATAATTAAATTAATTATAAATGGTTCAGGTTAAATAAATAAAAAATAAGAACTATTTAACTAAATGACAATGCAGTCTTTTATATGGTACTTTAAAATAGGTTATTGAAACTTAAGCATTACACAGAAGATCATGGAATAACTGTTAAACACCTTGATTTCAGATCGGAGTGACAGCTGACTGGGCCAATCAGGCAACAGAATAAGTTTATCCTTTACGTTTAGCCTGGTCCCGACCAGGCTAAACGTAAAGGATAAATCTCCATGGTAATTTATGTCCCTTCGCTTTTATGCAACCGGATCGAGGCTAACTCAAGCCAGGATAACCGAAATATCCTAGGTTAATCCCTTATCTTGGTTTTATGCAACAGGCACCTAGTCTCCTTCTTTAATAAGATTTGTTAAAGGCCAATAGTTGATATAAGTTTATCCTTAAAATAATGTTTACTTGCAAGTTATGGTTTGGTTGTGTGTGTGTGTGTGTGTGTCTGTCCTAAAGTTCTCAAAGTGTAACAGCTGAATCAGCATTCTGATGGGCATTTTCAAACAGAAGGGAGTGAAATCAGGAGCCACCGTTCCGAAGCGGCGGCCCTCTCCTCCTACAGGGAGTTCCCCTTTGAGAAAGAGAGAGGTCTGTAGATGACAGAGGGGAGAGAAGGAGAGGGCACAGGTGAAGCAGGCCAGGAGCTGAATGGGAGGCGGGGGGAGGGGGTAGGGGGGGCAATAAGGGATTTGAAATAATGGAAGAATGAATGAGAAAAAATAGGGTGAGAAAAGGGACTTGCGTTTACACATTGTGTTGATGAAAGAGTGATTTTGGTAAGAAAATCAGGTAAATAATTGAGTAAGAAGGTAAGACTGAGATATGACTGGTATTCACAGGTTTCTTCTCACGTCATTTGTTTGCCACTGAATTACACCAGGAAACTGATCTGCTGCAGTTAGCATCCAACATAAAACAAAACCAGATCTCACAAGTACACACATGTATACACGCACGCACAAACCAAACTTCCACAACGTCTGGACAGCATTACGTGGTGTAGAGAGGAACACACACACACACACACTCCTAATTATAGTCTGCATCATTGGAGACTGAGGCCTCTTGGAGAACACGGTTTATCACTGTAGCAGAGCAAGCACTCCTCAAACGCAGGAACAGAAGGACTGAATTAAAACTTCTATCTCTAACGTAGCGGTGTCTTGTTGTGGCCAACAAGATACTAATTTACATGTGATATGCAAACAAATACCAAGAGGGAGAGAGAGAGAGAGAGAGAGAGAGAGAGAGAGAAGTGATAAGTGCAGTAAGGCGGGGACTCTTTAACTGCCTTGTGGAATCATTTGATTTTGCTTGATGATGATAGAGAACAAACGGGCACTGTGGGAACTGTAAACAACGCGCACCGCAAACGATGGCGAGCCGGGTATCATGTGAGGGTGCCCAGACCTCTCTCCCTGTGAAGCAGGGCAAACCAGGAAGTGTGGTGGAAAGGCAGAGGCCCAACTGATAAACAGAGCAAAAGGCTAGTGTACATAAAGGCCTGCTGCGTCGCTCTAAGCAGATGAATAACGAGCCAGGATTCAAACTGTGGTTGGAAAAACAACAAAAGCTGCTTCTAACTGTGGTGGTGTGCGGCGAGGTGGGGACGCCCTGTCATTTGGACTCTTGCCTGCACAGGGAGGCCTCTCTCACCTAAACACACTCCCTTTGTCTGAATAAAGCAGGACCGAGGCTATTAATGGAGTTACACATGGTGATTTTAGGGAACCCGGGCTCTGCCCCTGAGTAGCATCCTCCTTTAAAGAAAAAAGAATTAATGATTTTATAGATCAAATGAGTCAATATTAAAGTCAGTCCAGGTCAGTGTGGTACAATGAGGTCTAAAGTTGTTGTTTATATGGTCAAAGTGCAAATTTGCACTAAAGGAGTTCAGGATTGAGTGTTTTTGGAGCTTAAATGAACTAAAAGTTGTCACAATATATGAGCCTCTGCTGCTTCAATATGTTTCGGTAGCAGCTCATGATACAACTACAAAATCACTGGAGAACATCATGTGAATGTAAAAAAGGATATTTTGTGAAATGTAAAAGCTGCATTGAAGCAGTTAACTGTCACAGTGAATTAAGCATTTTTCAATAGTAGCAATAGTCAGCACTCAGGAAAGGCCAATGTTATTGTATCCCTTTATTTACAAAGCAAAGTAAAAGCATAAAAATCATCATAATTAAAAAAGTTGTTTTCCGTTTGTTTTTTTAAATTATTGGTTATCAGTTTGTTTCCCTATTTGAGTCCACTGGCGGCTCGGCCCTGATTCTTGTATATTCTAAAAAGACACAGAGATTTCCTCTGATCCTCAACTTGGTCAATCCATGTATTCACTTCCCGTTGACATCAGATCTGTTGTCCTCTTTGCTACACCTCTTGTTTAGTCCACTGAAATACTTCTCCCTGAAGGCGTTGTGTCCCTGGTAGGGACTGAAGCGGGGGTCTATTGGATGAACCACACTGTCCAATTCCTGTTAAGAGACATATATAGAAGTTATATTATAACAAAGAAACAGAACTTCTTGCAGCATTTAGCCACGTAACACATAGTGGATTACAGACTGGAATGCATGTATTTTTCACCTTCCAGTGTTCTTAATATTAAAGCACCAGACTTCATCCAGCTTCCTGACACATCTTGCTATTTAAATGTACAGCCTATTAAAACATTTTATGAGCATAATAAAATAAATAAAAACGTGCAGCTGCAAATTATGCCATTTCCTCCAAAAGGGGACAAACAATTAGGTAACTATATTAATATAAAAGTAATTTGGATGAAGCAGTTGAAACAACGCTTCCTTATTTCAAAGTTATTGAAGAAACTCCAACTACTTGTCAGTATAATATTGGCATCACAAGGATTGCCTATTTTTCCATGTTCACATGAAGGAAGAGGACTGTTTTTTGTGTATATTAACAATGCACTGAATATGAAGTGAACTTATGAAGCCCCACAGTTAAACAGTTTGTCTTGGCAGTGAGATAGCCGCTGGTCAGTGGACGGATGAAGGGAGGAAGAGAGATGCGGGAAGAGGAATAATGAGGTGAGTTAAGTTGGAATTGATGACTGCAATGTTGGGCCTGTAATTTGTCAGCAACGCCTCTCTTTTGCTTGTGGATGCTGCCAAGCAACCTGGAAACGGTTTCCATGACCACACTGAGGTAAAACTCCGGGTAACAAGACTGACAAAATAATCATGACTCCATATGAATGGAGGTAGGGGGACATGAGTACGTACAACCGAAAACAGTGGAAATAACAACTCAGCCTTTGCCAACAACCATACAGGTGAAGGGTTACATACGTTCAGTGTTAAATTGGGCACATAAGTAATGTATGGCCCCCAAACAAATGATGTCACACGCCATAAATAAGAGATTGTGAGGTTTCTGCACAAGTTAACGCAATTAGGCTGCCCCCTTTATTGTCAATGTATTGTCAAAAGATCAGAAATAGTGTGGACCCATGCAAATGCATCGTAGACACACAAACACATGTAAGTATTCACACACACACACTAAGCTGTGTGAACCCTGGTGAACGCGTGCAGATACTGTAGGTGTGGACTGAGGCTTATTTGGAAAGGAAACAACTCTTAAGATAGATACCAGTCAGATAAGATCAAACAACTGTGAGTGTTGTGTGTGCGTGTCAAACAGCGGCCTTTATGGGAGCAATTTGGGGTTTTGAAGTGGAGTGGATGTCAGATCCAAAGACGGATTGTTTTTCATACGATGTGTGATTAAGCCATTTAAGGTTGCAGTATAAAAGAAATGAGCCAATCACAGCCAGATGGTGAGGGTTTACCCCAGACAGACAGCGTCACTTCCATTGAGATACACATACGCATATAGTAAATATCTGAACATGACACATATTTATGTGCTTACATATACAAATAATTATATGAACTAGCCCTCCGAAAAAGAATGAAAAAAAAGACAAGCACACACATGCTCCCATTTTACATAACCTAAGTCATATCTGAGTTGCTGTTCATGCTCCTATACATACATAAACAGTTAACAAATTCTGCAGCACTTACACAGGTAGGTACTCTGTGTGCTTGTGGTATCATTTATCACTATGCAAACACAATACATAACTTGAAAACTTATTTTAAGAGGTTGTGCTTCCAGTCTAGCCCGGTGCTACCAGACCATCGTACTTAATTTCATTTGTACAGAAGGTATGGAACTGCTGTAATTGGCAAACGTTCACTCACTTGGAGGCGGGTGTCTGTTGAAGTTTAAAACTATTGGATCTGTTCAGTGCCACTCTGGATTAGCCAACCAATCGCATAACGTTTGGTCATGCCGTACGTCATGAGCCGGCTTCTTATGGTGTGTACTAGTTGTACAGGGAACTCGGAAATTTCCGAATTCACTACATATTGTAGTCTATGGATCTACCGGTACCTGGCAACGGTAACTTGCTAGAGCCTAACGTTTAGTTATTTGGATGAGAAAGGTTGTAGGCGTCCATACTTTCGCGAGCAGATGCACTGGAACACAGACAGGTCGGAACTACCAAGTCGGAAATTTCCGAGTTCCGAGTATGAAGGAACGCAGCATTCAACTGAAACTGGAGCACGACTTCAACGTCATCATTCTCAGGCACTCGCTCTGTTCGCTGATTGGACAACCAAAACTCTGGACGAGCAGAATCCCACTAATGCGCCCCATCCCCAGACTGACTACTGAAGGGAAAATTAAATTTGGGCGGAAGTAGGTGGGCGGGCGGAGCCAGGCTACTTCCAGTCAGGAGATGGATAGAAGAAAAAAATGTAGTTGCAAAATAACTTGTTTTTCCCTGCATCAACAATGCAAGTTTGTGCTACAGTGTGTAGAACAATAATATTTCCTCAAGGAAAAAAATACAATTGTTAAAACAAAAGTGTAATGCAGAGTTGCAGTGTTTGTTAATGAAGCAATTAAAAATCCCCCCCCCAAAAAAGAAATCATGCATCATCTCCATACGTCCTGAAACACTTGTAAGCTCAAGCACAGGCCTGCATGCAGACTAGGATAGGAACTAAAAATTATATTCAATGTTATTATTATTAATATTAATATTATTTTAAAAAGCAACAGGTTGGGTTTCATGTTCCCTTGTGCACACAACACATCCAAAAGCACATGTACACACACCTCGGGCTCCTTGAACTTCTCCATGGTGATGAGGCGTCGTGAGGTGTGGCTGGACAGTGTCTGCTCACAGTTACTGAGGAGCCGCAGACATGGGTTGAGAGGAACCATCTCCTCACAGTACCTGGAAGAGAGGGACACGCTCACAGTTACACATCAGTCTCCAAAAAAGTCAGCAGGAGGGAGACAGAGAAGCCAATTTCCTTCATCTGGACATAATAAATATGGACCTCACCGTACGCACCTAAACAACTAAATGGGAGGAATGTAAAAGGCCCTTGTGAAAACAGTGCACTTCCCATTTTGTCTGGGGGCCATGAAAAGGCTGCTGGGATACAGACAGAGAGTAATCCTGTCAAAATTACGAGCTAACTTTTGCCAACTCTCAACAATCAAATCTTAGTTTGGACCGGTGCAGTGTAAAATCGTCCGGTGGAGCAGCGGTGCCTTATATTGTGCAGAGATGAAGGTGGAAAAAGTGACTGGTCTGACCTGACAGGTTGGACTGCTGGCTCTGTCATCACCAGCCAGGCCAGGTTAGGGCCTATTAACAGCAGATGATGTATGTGTTTGTATATTTGTGTCAGTAGCACTTTCTCCTAACCACCATCACAATAGCAACGGTCCCGACTTGAAGCCCCTTTTGCACATCACTGTTTGTCTGCCCTGCTGTTGCCATGGCCACGTGTGGGCCTCTGCAGCGATGGGATGTTTGGTCGTCACGGTGACTAGCCAGGTGATAATTCTCTCCTGTCTATCAGGAGCCATTAACAGAGAGCGCTACCTGTTGAGCTACTGTGAACGTTTAAGTCTCCTCACCTTTACAGTCCATGACTTTGTAAAGGACACTTTTACACAAAAGGACTGCTCACAGGCTTTATTTGAGTCCAACTAATGCAAGGCATTTCTTTATGCCATAAGGTTGCCCTTGTTGAGCGAATAATTTTAAAGCGTAGGGTTAAAATCTCCTGATGAAGTAGGAGTGGCCTGTCATAGAAGCGCCAGTACCACAACATTGGAAATGTTCGCCAAAATGTCAAGGTGAAAAAGTATCTTATTTCCACTCAGTGACAAACATATAACACTGTGTCTTACAATCCGGCCACTTTGCTTCACGTGTTTATGTTGTAATTAGGTGACTTTATGACTGTGATGATGGATCTAACATCATCTATCTTGATGCTTTTTCTTCCTTCATTTATTTTTTAAGGCTAGAGAGGGAAGAGAGTTCAAGGGGCTTGAACTGGTCTAGACCAGTGTTACTTTCGTAGACTAAGACTATGACGAAAAATATTCGTCAACAAACCTTTTTCACGGACGTAAACTAAATAAAAAGGCAGATATGATGACGAAGACTGAGACGAATATAACTGACACTATAGTCTACGAATAGGAACGAGACGAAACTGTTAGGGCGGGAAGAATGGAGAACAGATCCAATCAAAACTACTCTTTTTGTGGGACAAGTTGGGAAGAAATCCAGTCAGTGCAAAGCAGCGAATGCAACCCTGTGTCGGTGAAAATCGGCGAGAGACCTAGCCAGTGTGAGCGGGTGGAGAGAGCCGACGTGCAGAAAAACTCTGCGGTTTGATGGACAAAATGATAGTCAGGGATATACTGCCCGTAACGTTGTCTAGGGGAACGGCTAAGTTCCGCGATCTGTTTGTAGTAGGCTGTGTCTCGTGCTTGAATACATAGAGCCATGTCCCCAAGCTGACTGCGAAACTATATAGGAAATGAACTGTGAAACTGCCGCCTCCCTCCGTTAGTTTCTGTTTTCACCCGAGTAAGTTACAATCAACTCCGACGCATGGACAGCGTTCAATTAAAACCTCTAATTTTATTATCAAAAAGGCTTTGATGCAAAAGAAGTCCGAACACACACAGCGGCAGCAGTATTGCTTAAAGGAAAGCGCAGTTGCTCAGTTTTATCAGCACCTGAACTGCGTGCTGCTGCTGCTGCCCAGGGGCGGCCTTAACGATCTCGGCGCCCGTTCAAGACCTAGTGTGGGGCCCCCCACTTTTTTAAATATTTATTTTATTTTTATAAATAATGCTTGTGCATCCTCCCCGCAAAAAGATTGTGAAATCCAGTTGGTAAATAGACAGATCATGAGATAATGGGCCCCCGGGCACAGGCTCTTAAAGCCCTCCCTCCCTCCTATCCAGTCAGGTACACTGATTTTATGTGAGATTATTACGAATGAAATAGAATACATGTTTTGTATTACAACCATTAAATCTGTGTATGTATTGCATATTCAAAACTTAATACCATTCAATGAAGAAAAACACTTAGTCGACTAAGTCCGCTGTAGATTTAGTCAACTCAAATCTGCTTATATTTAGTAGACTAAGACTAGACTAAGACTAAAAGATTTCAGATGACTAGAATAGGACTAAGACTAAATGGTGTGATATTCAAAAGACTAAGACTAAGACTAAATCAGAATTTGCTGCCAAAATTAACACTGGTCTAGACGCAGTCTTTTGCTGACAGGACTTTGTGTCACCTGTCATCTCACACGCAATCACACACATGCACAAACACACACACACACAGCCTCCCCATTCTCATGAGGCAGGCAGACACACACACAAACCCCCTTGTTTCTACCACAGTCATGGCCACTGATACACACATATGTGGGGGTGACAGAAACTTGATACCTACACTGTAGAACCTCAGATTAGGCCCAGGAGACAGGCTACGTCTGGGTTTACACACACTCACACAGGTCAGACTGCAGAAACAGATAGTTCACATATCTGACTTGTCTGGCCTCAGACGTTTATTTTGGCACTGGACAGGCACAAAGTCAAGCACCGGTAGATGAGTAGCAAAGACAAATGTGCGAACATGATGACACACATGTATGCATGGGTTCATGCTCAGGACCACACACATTCATGTAAATGTACGGACACACACACACACACACACACACACACACACACACACACACACACACACACACACACACACACACACACACACACACAGTGGTGAGTGGTTGTAAGTGTGCTGGTTCTCTCCCTCGCACATTTAAAACTAGAGGATACGTGGTTATCTCATTTCCTTCCTTATAATCAGTGACCAGTTCCAGGCCTGCAGGGTTTTTTATTCCACTAACTTCAGTTGGTGCCACTGTGCATTGTGGTTCGTACCTTTACAGTCAAACACACCTGCACTTGGAGTCAGCACTTTACTTTTTGCTTTATGTACAGATCATTTGACAATACACACCTATGTTTCAGAAGAGCCGTCTTATAAAGAACAGGCGCATAAAGGAGGTGTCAGATTGTGGTTTACCGTAAGCCAGCTGTTGGGTGGCAAAACCTCGACACACCTGTATACACTATAAGAGCCGTCATTCACACAGGTGGCTACACAGGCAGGATGATGTTTTATAGGAGCTGGAAAGGAAGATGGGAAAATACTGAAAGGTAGAAAACTTTAGTGGAAAAGTGTGGTGGGAAAGCCCTTCATGTGCCGGTATACTGGACTCAAACTGAAAAAGCTAGAAACACACCCTGGGCTTTTAAAAAACATTTAGCAGCCCATTTACAAATGTGTCAAAACTGATTAATAAACATAGACATTCACTACTGTCTGTTTTACATTTACAGTTCCTGGAAATGATTTCAAATGACAAATTGAATTATATTTGCAGTCATTTGATTTAATAAAATGTAATCATGTTTACATGATAATAATCCTTTAGTTGTGTTTTTATTTGTGGAATTAATTAGGCCAACAATAGATTCAAATGTGGTAGGTTGTGTTGAGGACACGCTTGTATTGTGCAGCTGTGGTTTATAGTGTGAGTCTGCCCCCTATTGATACAAATTATCATTGAAAAAAAAGTTGAGCAAAACAGAGTTCTAAATCTAAGCCTATGAGGACACTTAAAATCTAGCATCAAAATATAAATCTGCAAAACAACGTAAGCAGGTTTACAAACAGACCCTGAGTGACTGCTCAAATATTAGAGATTGATAAAACCTTTAAGAGCTGCATGTTACTGTGAGAGGCTAAAGTTTCTCTGGATGCAAGCAGTTTGAAATGGTGATTGTAGCAGCAGGGTCGGCATTCTAGGGAATGTTATATGATCAGCTTAAGACCTCGAACATTAAGTCCATACACTCACTCTGGTCTGTAGACAGGCAGCCAATAGACGAGCCTCCCGCCCATTACCAGGTGATGGGCGGAGAAGTTTAACAGGTCAGTGAAGATGTCATTTAGGTGATATGCCTGGGAGACAGGGACGTGAGACTCTAGATAGCTGGGCACAAGAATCACACAAAAACAAACCAGCTCAGACCGGTGCAACAAGAAATTACATTACACATAGCAAACAAATTATTTTATAGGATTTTCTTTAGCGCTTCTTTTTTTATTTATTTTTTATTCACCTAAAACAAATTAAGGTCCACTCCGTCATTTAGTCAGAGTATCACGTAGACTCACTTGGCGTCAGGAGCTTTAGTGATGTCTTTGTTGGAGCCAGTTCTCCTTGTGGACTCACGGATACCGTACGGAGCTAGAACATAGAAAGGACCACAGAGGAGAATCACAAACAGGAAAACACAATAGACAAAGTGCTACCACACTCAGCACGCCTAAAGTGTGTATAGCGGTCTGTTAAAGAGTAAACTGGGGACCTACGATCAGTAATGATGGCATCAAACAGAGGAGCCTCCCTCCACACAGGCTTGGATGCGTCACACACCATAACATCTAAATACATCTTCTCTGTCCCGTACTGCCGCAGGTTGGCTCGGATGTTCTCATCGGGTCCTCGCCATTTCTGGTTTTTACGGCTTGACCGACCTAAGAGACAAAGGCACTTTTAGGGAGATTTGTATGGGGTAGGGTCCTGCCACTGTGGTATCTGAACATAGGAATGACTGGAAGCAATATTTGCCAGCTTAAATACAAATCTAACTTTGAAAAGTATATGATAAAAGCCAAAATCCAAAAATATAAGACTACAGTTAGTCTGCATAGTAAGCTCAGATAAGACATAACTTACCTTTGCCATGAATAGTGTTGTAGTCAATATCTGTTCCACAGACGTAGGCTCTAAACTGAGAACACGCCACCAACAGGCTCCCTAAAACACATCAAGAGACAAAGAACTGAAACCAATTCTCCACACAGATTCCTTCCAACAGTGTGTGGCTGTCTGTGGAGATGCATGTCTGTTGATAGCCAGTGACAGGCTTATCTCACCGGTGCCAACAAACGGGTCAAAGACGATGTCGTTCTCTTTGACCTTGGCGTGGTTGGCCATAAGGAAGGAGAGCCCGGCATCCATACTGGTGTTTCCTATGAAGTGTCTGTTCTTCACGCTGTGGGAGCGAATCAGTTCACGCTGTCCATCCGCTATCTGTTGCAGGAGCACATGATTAAACATGAAAAAGTGTTCCGGTTACAGATTAACCCTTATTGTGAGAGAATTTTAAGTATTTAGGATAGTTTATATGAGTGATTGATATTACACTTTTTGCCTGTCTTATGTGTCTGTCTATTTCTCAGACAATAGTTTATCTTTGTCGCCTGTTAGAAGACACTGTGAGTTCAGCTGAATAGATAAAGTCTAATCTCGCTAGACTCTTAAGGGTTATATGGTTCACTCTGTGTTCACTTCAGACCCAAAACATTGGTCTACTTAGCGCCCAAGCCTGGAGCCTTTAGAGGTTAGTGCGAGGTCAACACACTGCTTTCAGAAAGCGTCTGTCACAACTGACTGCCAATACACTTGTGCTGCTGTCCAGTTTTCCTTGAACAAGGGACATCCTTCATCAAAGTCTCCTGAGATGTCCTTTCACCTGAGCTGACCACTGAAGAATTTCCATCACACTTATCAATGAAATGTAACCAGTCATATGTGTCTCACCCATCGGCCAAAGTAGATGTAGTTTGGATGCTCAGGGATGTTGTTGGGGTCGGTGCCGTAATCCTCCAACAAACAGAAGATGTGCTGAGGCCTCTTCAGGCTCACTGTGCCTCCAAACGGAAGATACTCCATAGCCTGGGGAGAGGATACATACATAGCATTATGCACATACACAAAAGCATTCATAGCACATACACTCATCCATTCCTTTACACACACACACACACACACACACACACACACACACACACACACACACACACACACACACACACACACACACACACACACACACACACAAATAACTCACATCAATCCTTTTGATTCTGTCAGCAAACTCAAGAGTCTTGTTGAAAGTGTAGACATCTATTTTGTAAGTTGAGTCTTTGTGCATGAATGGAGACTGTAGGGGGAATGTGGAGGGAGAGCACAATCAGAAGTTACACATGTTTGCCCTTAAGCTTTGTGATTCATATGAATGTTTATTCCTGAAATTGCAGGGATTGGCCTAATCTAACACAACCAAACCCTAATAAGCAGTAGCATCACAAACCATGTTCTCTGGTGGATAGTTCAAGAGGGATGTTCTGAGTTCACTGTGAGTGTGTCCGTGGCCCCAGAGTTCAAAAACAGACCTGCACGGATAATGCAACATGGACAACAGCTACATGTCAGCCACTATAGTACAGACAACACTGCCAAGGTGACAAGACACATATGAAGTCGGGCGGCAATATGTGCAGTATGTTTTAAGGTCGTTCCATCTGTAACCTTCCAAAGAAAGCTAAAACACTTACTTTGAACAAACTGATCTGGCCATAATGCCTCGCACATCCTCCTCAGACAAACCATCCAGACACCAGAAAGGAGACTAGAGAGAGGAGGGAAGAGGAGGAGTGACTGACAGAAACCTTTTGATGTGCACACTGTCAAATCATCATAGATAGGAACAGAATAAGCAGCACGGGTACATTCGACTTGCAAACCTTTTCTTTAAAGTGTTCCCCGGGCTGGAATGGTTTTCCCCTGAGAGCCAGCAAAGCTTTGATCTCCTGCAAGAAGTACAGATGCACATGACAAATACTGATGATATGCATAGTATTCTATTGAAAAACATTACACATTTAGTGTGATTGAAGAGACACAGAAGCAGTTTAGTACTCGTTTTAATGAAGTTAAGAAAGACTGTCATTTATTTACTTGTTATTATTATTATCTTTTAAATGAACAATAATGCACACTAGCATCTTGATGAAATACCCTTCCTGCTTGATTAATGCTCACATATAATCTCCACATTCCAAAACCACTTTAAGGTACTGTACCTCTGAACAATGCTTAAGTTAAGGGATCACTTAATTAACTCGACCGATCTCCTAATGTTGCACCTCTTAAACTAGTGTATGGTCGCGTTAAAATAATTTGGTATATGAGAGGCTAAACATTTTTTGAATCACATATTCAGATGGAAAAATCTTTACTCTATTTCTTAAAGTTAAACAAATACGATTTGACTTATTTTCTAGACCACAAAGGCAATAGACCTGGTCCTGATCAAAACCCAGGTGTAATAACAATGCATATTGGTCCTAATCACATAGTCAGATGTACAGATGGGTGTACATATGGTGAGATGGGATCATGCAAATGTGAACTGCCAGCTAATCAGGAGGAGTTCACAGTGGTGGAGAAATATGTTAATGTGTTGCTATCATGTGATAAAACATCAATAACGTTTCACGTGAAAACAATTCCAAAATCTGATCGCGCCGCTACAATACAACTGATTTCACGGTTTCAATTAGCAAGTAGCTAACGCAGCACACCGGGGGAGCAGCGACTCTACATCTGTCCACCTCTGCTCTTTTCCCCCAACAATTGTAATTAATTATTAACAGTAAGCCCTGGATATAAATCGGCAGTAGTTCCTTGAGGTTACCGGCAACCTGAAGTCCAGATTATCTTGGGCAAGATGTAGAAGATACTGGAGGCATGTTCGATTTTTGTGGGTCGCCATATTTGTTGTGGATTCAAAACACGTCCGGCTTGAAACAAGGCTCTGACACAAAGCACCGGTTGGTGAACAAATTACCATAAATGGAGAGGAATCAGCATTTCTCCTTCATTTTGAAATAATAAATTTCCTTAATTTATGTGCGCGTTTTTACACATATTTACAGACAAATAACCAGTATTTAGCTCCTGTAGCTGTGAGAGTTGTTTTAATACAATTTGGTGTACCGATGTACCTAGGCCTACCTGTATTGCGTGTTTGTTGGTTTGGTGTTAATAAAATGTCACCTATATGCAACTTTTTGGGTCAACAATAACTCACTGGATACAGCCTGAATAAAGTCGTCTCCCTTGTCAATGCTGTAATCTGATTTACCTCAAAGGCACCCTGTCACCCTCTTTGGTCACTGATTGGCTGTCCGTTTCTGCTCGGTCAGGCCATTGGTCCAGCCAGATGTCCATCAAAGTGGTTTTACCTCGGGGACAGAATGGCATCCACTCTTGCTGCGGTCAGCAGAGCAGTGCTGCTGTCATGTTAAGTTGTATTTGGCTACATAGTTACAGTGCAACCCCAGGATTTTCTCTACACTCTGGCTACAATGAAACATCATCCAAGTGAGGATAGAGGCATTGTGTGACATGTAAGTTGGATCATGTAATGGGATATTTGTTAGATCTAAATCTCTGAGAGGTTGTGTAGACTTTTAGGATACTTTACAAATCAGGATGTTTACTTTTTTTATGATGATGGACTGAATTTGATTTGGCAAACTATAATATGCATTTTATGAATTGTTAATTGAGTTGGTTGTTTAGACTAAGAGCTAAAACTGCTAAGCATCACTAAACTCTCATCACTTAGGCTACTCTAGATTCATACACACATATAGAGCCGAACCAGCAAGACACATTTAATACAGAACAGGATAACAATATATAATGAAAAAATATAAATGTATACGTACAAATTCAAAGATTATCTAAGTAATTGTTTTTTTAGGAAATACAATGGAAGGGGCTATAATTCAGTGAGTATTCCGGTATGTAGACATTACAACAAAGCCAAGTCATCTTTATTTCTCCAGTGATGGGGAGAAACAGCCGAAGCACCACCATCATCATCATGGACACTAAGGAGGACGTCCCAGGCCCTGCTCAGCTTAGCGACACCACTGCAGTGTGCTTTGTGTCTGTCAAAGGCTTAAAGGATAACTGGCAGAGGTGGTCCGATGAGCGACAGGAGTACCAGAAGCACAACCCCTTCAGCCAGGACAGCAGGCCCAGTGTGGTGGTCCCTCAGAGGGGGAAGGAGGACGACTACGGGAGGCCCACGCAGGGCTCCAGGACCGAGCAACGGGGCCAGGACGCCCACACGCACGTCAGCAGAGAGGTTCAGGTGCTGTGTGAGGCCATAAGGAACATTGGAGAGCACAGAGACGTCGATGGGGAAGTGATCACTGTAAAGTTCGGGAAACTGTTTGAGCATTACGTGACTATCTCCAATAAACTGGTGGGGATTCTTCTGCGAGCGAGGAAGCAGAGGCTGGTTGACTTCGAGGGGGAGATGCTGTGGCAGGGGAAGGACGACCATGTGGTCATCACTCTGTTGCAATGATCAGAAAACTTGGATAAGTGTTTACGCCTCGATTCGTGTCACATGCAGTACATGTAGTGGCAGGGCTACTTTATGGCACTTTAGTATTCAGATAGCAATTATTACAAGTGGAGAAAGGTTAACAGTTCAGAGCTTAGCTGAACAAATCCATATTACTTCACCAGTTTTTTCAAACGTGTGGAAAGTAGTGGTGTGAGCAGCTAGAGTAGAATGAAGTCAGAGTGGTTAATGAGACTGAACCCAAGCCAAAGAGAACATGAGGCTGCCAGCGACAGATAATATGGTGCTATAGGATGAACTTGATCTGACTCTGCATGTTATAAGTGTGCTGTGTGTAACTTAGCCAACCGTGTTACAATTTGAAACTCGGTATAATATACCTGCACCACAATGAGATAGAGAACCGCTCCTGTAATGGACTGAGAGCGACTTAGTAAACGCCATAACATATGCCGCTATATGAAAGTAATAGCCATGAAAACTAATATACATTCTGTGGCACAAGGCAGTTGTAGGCCAATCACTTAACAAGTATCGATAAAGAAAGAAAAACAGCATCCTTTATGCTATTGTGTTATTGTAGGTGCTTTGTGAACTGTAAGCACTGACTGGTCTGCTTAAAGTAATGAACAGAAGGGAGTGTGTATGGTGTAAACTGATATCCAGGACTCAGGACATTAGGAACACACTGAGAAGCAGCAATGTATTATTTATTCGAAATTAAATTAATTCTTAAAGTGCATACACTTCCATACATTACATACAGTATGATTTTCTTTCTTTACGTTCTTTAACATACAGTGGTTATAGTGTAGTATAACATAAGTATTCACCAGAAGTATTCACTTCATGCACTAATCGGTCACTTCATATTATATATCTTAACACATTACATCCAATCAAATATAAACCAGCATGTATTAGCAAATACCTATGCATACACAATACACTACATGTCAGTGCTTGTTGGGATCATTAAGCATACTTCACTTTTCAGTGTCAGAGGATGATTGACCTATTTGCTTCCACACTAAAGGAGCCGTGTAAATAGTTAATGAAGATGTTACTGTGCGCTTTAACCCATGTCAGCTTGGCCACTCAATGACTATCAGTGAAGAGATAACTGCACATACACACCTCTGCAATATGTTATGTTAATATATGAATTATACATCTTTTTTTTCACACATTTCAAGTATACATGCAAAAAAAATCAGGTCAGATACGCATTAAGGCAGTCCAGCAGGTTAACATAATTGTTTTGATTTTTTTTTTAATGATATGGATGTTTTCTGGATGTACACTAATGATTAAAATAATGCAAGTCAAAAGAAAGATCCATTCAGCATTTTCTTTGGTGACTAGTAGCTTGAATCGCACTATGCTGCAGTACTTGGTCCATGCCATTAATACATGTTTATTGCAGCACATTCCTGGAGATGTAATTAACTTCTTCTGTATAATATAAAATAAAATATAAAGTTTAGTAATTAATAAAAAATAAAAAAAATGCTTCATTCAAGCATTCATTTGGCTTTCAGTTAGAAAAGTTTGATACTAAAAACCTAAACGGTCTCTAGTTTACTATACGTCACCAGTTTAAAAATGCTGTCATTGGAGCTCTGACCGAACGGACAGCGGCTTAATGTGAGTGTGTATCACCAAGCATTGCATCTGCAAGAAGATGGATGTTTCACTGCATCATAGCGAAGTACTGAAGTGATGGTCAGTTGGTCTCTCCTTTAGAGTTGAGGAGCTCGATCAGCTGGTCTGCCTGCAAGACGTTACCAAACGTGGAAAGAACAGAAATCAGACATCAAGAAATTATATTTATTGATAAGGGAAAAAAATGCATTTTCATTTTCACATGCTAAGTTGACATCTGCACGATTTTGCTTTCTTGTCAACCTGATGGTGCCATGGCATATACTTTCGATTAGGAAGCAAATAATATATCTATACTAATCCTTAAATTATGTACGGCTGCATTCAAGATGGGGCTTACCGTGATAAACCAATAGGAGTTGAGTCTGTAGAAGAGACGGGACATGAAGCCCATTTCACTCACAGGTGCCAGGACGTGAAGGTGTAGGTGTGAGACAGAACAGAATGGCGGCCAATGAAAGCCAAACCTGCAGACATAGAAAGAGGCTCAGTGCCAGTCGCCCAAATGTAACATCAACAAAGCAACAGATATGTAACCATAAGCTAAAGAATAAGTCATTAAGTAACAGTAACAACAGTACAGTTTACTTTAGATTAAGTAGATACTGTGGTGATAATTTATGTTTATGAGTACTAGGCATCACTGTGCATTGCTTGCTTACTCTGTTGTCAGGCTTAGTGTTTATCGTCAGTATTGATTGTTGTTAAAGGGGCGATCCGTCTAGAAAGCATCCTTCACTATTTGAAAAACTGAATTGACCCTTGACCGGGTCTTAAAGATGCTGTAAGCGGAATGTTTTTTTTAGCTAACTTCCTGTCAGTTACTGCAGTTAGCAGTCCCCTCGCTCGTCCCTACGTCACCACATTAATGCAAGCAGCAAGTTATCTAGCATCATCTCAGATCCATAAGTGTGATAAAACATGATAAAAACCATCAAAGCAGACATTGTAGGCGCATAAACATTCACCCATGTGTCGCTCTGGCGTACACCGGCAGTGAGACCATGAGTGAGACGGGTGCGGACGGGTGTCGGTTTGTAGCGTTCTCTCTTGTGATTGGTTAAAATTTCGGGATACTACATAAAGTTTAATTACTTATTACATTCAGAGCAGCTGACTAAGAGATTGGCTTCATGAAACGTGCACATCATGTAAGTGATTACTGTATGAATAAAGAGCGATTTAACACTTATATTAATATAAATAAACCGCTTACTTAACCTTTAATGTCATAAAGGGCCAAAGGCTGCTTCAGTGAAAATGGATAGGGATGTTCCATTTGTAGTGGTTCACTACAGCACTATGAGCCACTACTTACACTGTGTCTAGTGCTGTGAACTATAAAATGTCCCACCTGACATCACTGAGATCTGTTACGTTGTTTTTCTGGAGGATCTCCTTCCCTGTCTCGACCATCAGCTTCACTGAGTATGACAAAGAAAACACCTTTCTTATTAACACAAATTTGCCATTAAAAATAAGACTTTTTCTATGTAAGAAGTATGATGAATTAATTAATAAAATATAATAAAAAGATGTTTGCTATAAACTCTAAGACTACAAAAAAAAAATCAGTATGCCATTTGTAAAACATATACAACAAGTTTCAGCCCTCTGGATTAGTTGGCAATGCATAGTCAGCAAAATAGTATGTGTTCTGGTATAAAAGTGCAACCACTTCCACACGAGTCATTAATAAAGCGTGTAGTATAAAGCCCACCTAATGGTACATGTTCTTTGCTGAGTGATTTACAGTTCCCGACATGTTTAGTTGGGACGACCAGGTAATGGTGGGGAGCTCCAGGTTTGATGTCTCTGAAACACGAGATCTCTTCATCCTGCAATGGAGAGAGATTAATTCAGTCAGCAAATATAACATCGGCTGCCAGGTTTACATATTAGGTAACGTTGTGTTGTAGGTCAATTTGATCAACAATTCAGTCACCTAACTTCAAACTATTATCGCTTCTTCCTCATCTCTTTCACAGCTATAATGTATATAATATAACATTATAATATACTGTATATTCCAAACAGGAACCTTCAGTGAGCATGTGTTCAAGCTAAAATAAAACTAAATGCAATTATTTGGGGCGTTTTTTTTATGATAAGGGTTAGCAAATATGAGTAAGCTAAATCATGCCAAGGCTAACACATGCCTGTACAAAGTGGGAGCCACACACAAACCCACAATACCCCATTGCTTTTAACGGGGAGAGACGAGGCACGCCCTGTAAAACAACCCAATAACCTAGCAAATCCCTTGTCATGGCACTGGATATAAATGTGGTACTTGAATAGCTGTAGTGTACACTTAACTTGCATTGTTATAACGTGTAGAATATGTTTTTGGTTGAAGAAAACTTCACGAAAGTCCAATATGAAAACAAATCTTTACTTAGTTCCAAAAGACAATACAGATGATCATGGTCAGCATGCATGCATGGAGAGAAGACCAGAGCATCCTGCTCAGAGCAATGCCAGGATCTTTACTGAGTTGTCTACACAAAATGAGCTGCTTTATACAGAATGGTTGACATGGTCAGATGGGTAAAATAACAATGGAACAATCAAGTTTGGCTCTTGATGACATGACATCAATGCTATAGTCTGGGAGCTTCCAGGATGATGCAAATGATATGATGAGTGTACTTTGAATCAATCAGGAAGCTAAGGGTGTTGACCCACACCTAGGGTGTGAGCCCCCATCAGACTGATTTAATAACAATAGAAAGTCCAGACAGGATGCATCAGTAGTTAATTAAGATGAGAGGGAATACACTTCATACAGATCAAATAGTACATGAAGGCACAAGAGTACAATTAAACTAATCAATATTAAATTGCTTCCACAAACGCAACAATTAAACATTCGCTACATCTTCACATAGCAAATTACGCTGTCTCTCGACCTAAACACAGCTGTTTACAAAAGACCAGGCTAACGCTAACTAGCTTGGCACCCAACTGTATTAAATGATGCAAATGTTCTCACATTTTGAAGAAGTTCCGTGCCCATTTCTTTGTTTACAACCTTGCAGAAAATACATTTCTTGTCATATCCTTCAGCTGCAACGCTGCTAGTCTTGGAAATATCACCCTGAGCAGGTAGTGTAGCCTCAACTGCTGCCATCCTTGAACAATGAACTGTCAACAGTAAGGCATGCGCAGTGGATCCCAGAGGTAATCGAGCTTCCAATAAAGCAAAAGATTGTCGATCTAGTTTGCAACTGTAGTGGAAGGAAACTGCCACCAGAGAGCGCAAAAGTTCAACAAATTGTATTTGATAACTAATTTACCTGGCGAATAACTGTAGGCCTATTAAGTAAACACAATCTTACAAGATCGTCATCCAGTGTGCCTATTTTTGGCATTCATTGAGTGCTTACAGTAGCCTAGTTGACCATATTTTAGTACTTTGTAATGAGGTGTTGTCTCTATAGGTAGGACTGTTACAGTGAAAGGGACTTACATAGCGAAGGCCTGCCTACATATGAAATGAAGGAAGTGTGATCCATGTTCCAAGAGCTCGATGGGATAACATGTCAGGGGGGAAAACTAAAATTGACGTTGACTGAAAATATGAGGTGGACTGAAAATACAGAGGCCTACAATTTAAAGATTTTTAGTGGATGTATTTATTCTGCATAACATAACTCAATCGATTAGGCCTATGGATGAATTGAGCAGGTAAAGTTAACACATCATGAATGTATCATGTCAGTGTTGTTATTTTTTACCCATAACCAAATAAGCTATGACATCAATTAAAAATTCCATTTGGTGCCACATCAATCTGGGAACACTGATCCCTGGGAACATTGGGATGACCCCAATATGAATGAACCCAGCCCAACTCCAACAGAGACATTTGGTCGCACAGAGCAAAAACATATAGGCCGTTACCTGTTTTTGCTTGCTATGCCCAAATGTATGCCAATCATATGTCTATGTGAATAACATGTCTAATGACGTTATGGACTGTGGGGGGCAAGCTGTCCAAAATGCTCTGAAACAGTTAAGCCCTGCAAAAGAGTACCTTCCTCCCACCCACGGTACCCACAGCACTGCGTCACTTACACTGCTGTGGGATTTTTTTTTATGGTATTTTGAAAGTCAAACACACAACTTTCTACTGTTGTGATTTTGCTTGTTACATGGAATAAAGAAAGGCTGTATAAATCCTCTTCAATCCTCATTTAAAGGCACACTTCTTAACAAATATCATACCAAAATATTACAACATGGCTTCTGTATAAACAAAAGAGAAGGAAACCTGTCACGAAGGTTCTAATTTCTCTATGTGTTATTCTGCTGTCAGTTGTACTTTTGGCTGAGCCTGAGTGGAGGACCTTGGCTTATTAAGTGACCCGTCTATGTGTGTGTCCTCATAGGATTCCTTTAAGGCCAGGACACACCAGTCCGACTACCCGAAAATGGAGACTGCCGATTCAGGGAGCTCCAGTCTTCCCGTCGCGGCCGAAAAAGTGCAAAGAACACACCAAACCGACTGCTGACTTTCTGTACGCTCTGCGCTTGCGCGGGACGTAATGTCTCCATAACAGCAGGCGGCGCTAATCTGTATTGTGGCCCGAAAAAATACGGAAGCCGGAAATGATGGGACGGCTCTCTAGACCATAAACATAGATAGAAATACGTATTTATATTTATGGGCCATAAAGAGCACCATTTTAGCAGAGAGTGTCGAGCATGGTGTCGAGCAGTCAACAAGGGTTGATGCATGTGAGTACTCGCTGAACGGAACGAAACAAACAAACACATTAAAACGATGGCTAACTGTTGTTAGCTGTTTGTGCTACCCGCCTCACTTCCGGGCTTCACTGATTCGCTAGCCATCCACAAATCAAATTGCTCCAACTGAAAGACTGCCCGCCGCCAATTGAACATGTTCAATCGGCTCAAAAGAAGCCCGACGACATCTACGACGACCGATTTCACGGCACACACCAAACAGATTTGTGTCCCCGCCCCCTTCCGACTCTACGACGGCGATTATCGGGCCGGTGTGTCCTGGCCTTTAGACACGCTGGTCCAAACACATGCAAAACAGGTAAAAGGAAAAGCTCTCTCCCTCTCACTGTGCGTGTTGTTAGGGACTAATAAACAGTAACTTGTAACATAAAGCCACCAGCAATTATTTTCTGATTTGGTTTGTCTCAGTTGTTTCTATTCAGTTTATTTAGTGTTGAAGACCAAATGCAGACCGTTTAACAGGATCAGTTCCATATATCAGTTTTATATTGTTGTATCAGTTCCACCCCAGGCCTGGTGTCCCTCCAGAATTTCCACCACAAGTGGGAGTTTGAATTATTGCAATTTCCATTTGCTTAATTATGCTCTATTGGTCCCTCTTTTTGTGTAGGAACATTTCTTTCTATCTATTTATCACAACATATGCTTGTTTTTATATGGGCCTATGCTTGATTACAGAACAAGAACAATATGAGACTGATGGTGCCAATGACTAGATTTACACAAGTATGACAATGTGTAAATAAAGTGTATTTGTCAATATGTATTCTACTTTTGTATGACTTTTTTGTTATTTGAATGAATGAAAAAACTGCTTCTTTAGTGGAAAAGTGAGTTGTTTTAAGGGTTTATTTGTAATAAAATATGAAATCCTTGTCCCTCACCAGCACCTTGTGATTCACACAAACACACACACACACACACACACACACACACACACACACATAAAAGAAAATGTATGGAATTTGGCTTCCCTGTTTAATAAACATAAAAATATAGAGATAGCACATATATGTGAAATATTTTAAACGTTTCCTCAAGGCTTCCTTAAAATTCATTTGTCCATTTATACACATAGGAAGTCAGGCAGGTGTTTCATAAAACAGAAGTGACAGTTAACAGTTGAATTCCCTTCCTCCTCAAAACACAAATGCATAGTTTATAGTGCAACTGTAAGTCATCATTTGCAGTTATATATATCTTTTTAAATGGTCGAACGTTAAAACCCAACTTCAAATAAGAAAAATAAAATGTACAATTAGAATCCAGATAGGCCTTTGTGGCCAATCATATAACAGTGTTTGTTTTACCATATATTACTTATATAACCTATATATTCGCTATAAAAATAAATACATCGCTTTATGTGCCAATTATTTTTCATGAAACTTAGGACCATGAAATAAAATTGAACACTAACAAACCCACATGCAGATCCATACTGTAAACACATTAAACTCTACATTACCTTAAATTTCACAATCACACATTCATTCTTCTTTGAGAGAAAAAATAAATAAAGTATATCCCTCAAATCTTACAGTGGTAACAACGTTTTTATCCATCAGCATTACAGTGAACTTTGTGTCATAATTCTCTCCACAGCAAAGGGAGGGCATGGAGGGCTTAGAGCTTCAGACGTCAGTTTCTTACTGGTCTGAGCATGTGGCTGCTGACCAACAGTTGGTAGTATAAAGCACCTGGATCTTGAGTCACAGGATTTCATCTAAACACTGTTCATCTTTTACAAACAGAAGGTCCAGCCCAAGTACCACTACAACAGGCTTCACACTATATTTGTGCTAATCTGAGCCATGTGCACTGATGATAGCAGCTGCTCTCTCAGCTTTTGTACAGTAGTGGCTAAACCACGCGTACTGCTGGAAGTCTAGTGAGTTGTGTCACTCCAGACGGGGCAGTGGGTTCTACTTATTTTTTGATCATGGTCTTTGCGGATGTTCTCCTTCAATTCTGCACGGTCCAGACTTCGAGGTTCAGTACATTGAAGGCTTCTTGGGTGGAGAGGGATTCATTGTTGAAAGTGGGACAGGATACACTTGAACCATGGTATAGATCAGCATCCAGCCAAAGGCCAAATCCGCCCCTACAGCCCAAGAAAGAAACAAAACACCATTTAATGTCAAATGTAAGTTGTTAATGTTTTTAGCTCTCAGAGAAAATGTTCTGTATTCCTAGATAACTCATTGATAATAAAGTCATCATTTGAAGGTCTTGCTTGTTATTTTTGTGTGACATAGACAGACTGAAATGTTGATTTTTTCCATTGATGAGCATGTAATATACAGTATTTTAGATGAAATCAATAACGTCATAACTTACCCTCCTCCGCCTATGTGCAAAGAGTCCAGGTTACCTCTCACAAAGTAAGAGTTCTCACCACTCCACCTGTATGGCTGGATAAAAAGTCAAATGTCAGACATAAGAACTTTTTCTTACGGCAAACAAGAGCACACGTTTGAAAATATGAAATTCTTACATTACACAAATATATTTTTTAAATCGTTTTCTGATTTTGTAATTACCCTCATAGGATTATAATTCATTTTCTTAAATGGTTGCTTGCTTTACTATAACTGTAAATGAGAGAGTCCAAAAAAAGTTTTTTTCTGTTTGGCTGTTTAAAAATGCAGCAGTCCAGACTTCTTCTTCTAGTAGATATGCTTTGTCACCAGAATAAATGTAACACAAAATAATTCCATTCTTACCTGGAAGTCAGGGTTGAAGCTGAACAGGAAGGTTTCTCCTGTGCCATAGCAGTGTTGACTGACTCTGAATGGATCAGAGGAGAAAGCCCCAAACACCTGAAAAGACCAAGACACCATGTCATTAAAGGAGTAGCCTCAGTTATTCTGTTAATCAACACATCAGTTTAACTACATGTATGTACTCAAACGTGTTTGAGTGCTAAGGAGAAAATGCAAACCTTTTTGTGTGTGTCTGTGATGACCAGCAGCACTGGTCTGTCCAAGCCAGCCATATTCCTGTAAAGAGTCCTCAGGCTGCTGCCATGGACGGCTGTGCTGTAGACCAGTTGCCATGGATAGCCCTGGGTCCTCGCTGGCAATTGATCAGCAAGCTGTGTGGAAATTATTTGTTAATCAAAAGGTGGTTTACTAGAATGTGTAAATATATTTAGTACAAATCACCAAGACAAAACGTTTGGTTGTAATCACTGCCAAATGGTCCACTAAGATTATTTTGGAATGTTGGCAAGTATAACTTACTCTCTGTAGGTGGTGGTCCTCTAGCAGTTGGCTATAGTTGTTTAGGACGGGGAGAACAAAATCAAGTTCCTCCTGGTACTCTGCCTCGGAGTCCACTGAGCTGCACAGACTCAGGCGGCGCTTGGAGTCATGCACAGTAATAATCTGTTGGAGGACAGAAAACACAAATATGATATAACACCATCAAACTTAATATCAAACATTTTCATGCTCTCACTTTTAAAGCTTCCTACTTTTGTTTTCCTGAGACTTTCCCTCCTTACATACAGTCCTGAGGTCTGTGGTTGAGTTACTCATTTACAGACAGCGCACAGGTAAAATATGAAGTGTAAACGTGTTATCGCACCACTACATTGCTACTGTAGATATGGGACCAGCAATTAGTGAATTCCTAACTGGATTGCTGAATTGTTAGGGAGGATGGATGAACACATGACAAAAAAAAATAAAAAAATACAATGATAAGTATATTTTACCCCACAAATGCAATAAATTATAACATGCAGCGAATGATTCCTACCTCCACATACGGCTCCAAGCAGTCACTGGCAAAATAAAGCACCTTAGTATTTTCTGGCAGCAGCTTCATAGCTCTAGATTTCTCTCTCAAGCTCTGCACTTTGCCACTGGTCCACATGTCTGTTAACCAAACCAGCTATTACTCATCACTTTTATACTCTCTGGGTTACTTTCACTTAACTTTCACTTTTTGTGTTTGAATTGCTATTGGTTGGAAACTTGAGTGCAAGGGCTTCTCATTGGTTAGTTCTGATACTGTACGGTTTCTTTTCTCTCTAAACAGGAAAGCCTCGGCCGGCTGTGGGGTGCAGAGGAAGTTACAGATAGGATGTCCATATTAAGAGAGAGTGGGATTTCCCACAACCTCTGGGACAACTGCCAAACACTTTGGCGCCTCTGTAACTGCTAGTCAGATACACTTGAGAATGTTTCATCTACAATTGTTTAAACTACACTGGGCTTAATGTCTTGACCTAATGTTAACATGCAAATATATAGCCAAAGGGGGCTTGAGTTTCAGTGTGTGTGTGTGTGTTTGTGTGTGTGGGTGTGTGTGTGTGTGTGTCTGTGTGTGTGTGTGTGTGTGTGTGTGTGTGTGTGTGTGTGTGTGTGTGTGTGTGTGTGTGTGTGTGTGTGTGTGTGTGTGGGTGTGTGTGTGTGTCCCAAAAAACTTACCTTCTGATGTTTATGTCTGAAAAGTTGACGGAGCTGGCGTTGCTGCTTGTTGCCCTTGGTGTAGATTTCTGGTGACCATTGCACAAAGAAAGTGTAGAGGTGGTCAACCCTGTGGGAGCAAAGAGGACAACGTTTTTTTTAGTTAACAACCATACTTTATAGCAGCTAAATAGATGGAGTTTATCATTGTGGTCTGCTTTGGCTAAAATATTAAAATAGTGTTTAAGAAAAGCTATAGGCTTCTCTCAAGATACACCACAAAGAAGTTCAAATGACATTCTTGAGAGAGAAAAAAACTCTGCAATCTGTTGTGACGTGCCCGGACAAGAATAGAAGGGTGTGAATCAGGCTTTTAATGTTTTGAGCATTAATCATGCTAAGCTGCGGATAAAAGCGAAAATTCTGTTATCAATGTTGGATTCAGTTACAGTTTACCAAAAAGACAATCACTTCTTGGCTGAACAACTACATTGACTCGTGCTCTCTCTCTCTATATATATATATATATATATCTATCTCTATCTCTCTCACTATTACACACACACACACACACACACACACACACACACACACACACACACACAATCTACCACCCTCCGATCTCCACCTATCAGTCCGCATTGCCACAATCTATTTCTACCATTGAATAACAAAAGTAAGCCAGCCTTTGACTTTTGCACATACAAAATCAAGAGATTAGAGTTTAAAATGTTTACATGGTCTTTACGATTCCAAGCTTCTCACATCTTCTTGCTTAAACGGGTTGAAACAAGCAAATCAAAATATTATCTATTGCCACCACCATCTTCTGAACCAGCATAACATATGTTCCCAGCAGCCTACATGATCCGCTTTACTTACTCTCCAACGCTGTATACAATTCCCATGGCTGAGTGGCGAGGAAGACGTAGAGGGGTAAACTGTTAGGAGAAGGGGGAAGTAGATGGTTAGGAGGTCCAGTGCTGAAGCAGCGAGTCCACACTGAGTCTCCTCCATCACTAGCCTTATATACCAGAGGATCAATGGCTGAGATAAGCCCCCTTTGGCCATAAGCCCTCCCATTCTCCTCTGACAGCTCTGCACGGCCTGCACTTTTTTCACACAGGGCTTTCACACAATACTGCCTGGAAGCAAAATGTGGTGACATATTAACTTGACCTGCTACAGGTGCATGTCCTTAAGTTGGCTGCAGTCCAGACAGTCACTCAGTGCGGTTACATGGCACAACTAGATTGGTTTATCACATATATCGAACAAGACACTCGAACGGACCGTGTCACTTGTCTGAGTATACATGGCCTTTCAGAAATCGGATAAATGTCCGATGCATGGCTGTCTCCACCATGCTAGGTGGCGCTGTACCCCTTTCAACAAGTGGTTTTAGAGCCACGTCCGGTTCCCTTCCGTCAATAACCCATGGTGTAGCCTATCACGCGCAGGCACACAAGCACAGAACGAGAAGTCCGATATGCGATATCCGATCCCTGTATACATGCAGAGAGAAAGCCGACAATGAACGAATTATCTAGGTGTTCTTATCCGACTTCTCTTGTCCGTTATTGTGCCGATTTGTGTCCGAAGTAGATCGGATAAAGGTGTTTACATGCAGTTTAAAAGTCCTGTTGAGGTCTTATTCGTTTAGTTATCCGATTATGAGTCTGCATATAAACGCTTTAAAATAATATAGAAAGGCCCGTATGTCTGTCGGTTTGTCTTTTAAGTTTCCCTTCATATCAGTGGTTAAAAGTATACGTGCATCGCATTTCCATTTTGAGAAAATAAATGAATGAATTTTGCATCACTTGTCTTCACTTCTGCATGTCTATTTTCTGTGACTCCACTACATTTCAATGAGAGGTAAAGCACTTTTTATTCCATTCCATTTGTCTCATACTGTAGCTACTGTTACTAATAAGCTCAACAACATTACAATTCTGCTTGCATAAACAAGCATAAGTTAAATCATTCAAAGGTTATTAAATAATATGAAATGCCTTTTATTATGCATTCTTTGAAAACACATTGTTCAGGGAATTATTTGACATTAGTAGTTGACGTGTAAGTTGTTTAAAAATGAAGGTAGTGCCAGCTATTTGTTAGCTTTGCTAAGTGTTATGAACAGCTAGCCTGGCTAGAAATGAGATTGGTATTAATTAGGGCCCGAGCACCGACCGGTGCGAAGCCCTATTGAAACCGCCAGGATTCTTCTTCTTCTTCTTTATTATTTTAGTCATTTTTGGCACTTTTCGCCCCCTTCCCATCATGCATAACTTGAAAAACGTTCCGTACCCATCAGACCTGCAAAAAATTGCAACTTATCGTTGGTTTCGAGACCGGGCCAAAAAAACGGCGCCCCCTGTGGCCACAAACAGTTTTTCAGGAAATGCATGCTCAAAAATTGGGCTAGTACCCTGAAATTTTAGGACAACATGTATTGGCCCGAGGCGCACCTAAATGCAATTTTATGTCCTGGGCCAAAATAAACAGGAAGTCGGCCATTTTGGATTTATTTTTCATTGTGTCAACTTTTCTCTACTTATTTACAGGGCTGCCCACTAGATGGCAATATTACATTACAAGTAGGAAGACTGACGACAAGATTTGGTGATTCAAAAGAAATGGGGTATCTAAAAGACAAGACGCAAGCTTGTTATGCTCTGATAGGGAAATAGTGAATGCATTTGACTAGGAACCGGGCAGGCTAAGTTCTAATCCTGGGTGAGAAAATTATAGCATTTTGACTATGTTGTTTTCTCAAAGTGGAGATAAGCCACACATCCTCAAATAGTTTGTTGTATTGTTTTACTTGATAATTTGTTCAAGGATATTGCCCATATTGTTTTATTGTATGTGTTGTTCTGATAAGCAGACGACAGGTTGACTCCCAAAAGGCAGGTCCACGCTGATAGATCTTCTATCAGAGTTCTCTCGCCCGGCCGCCCGGAGCGCCGCGGCTGGCCGGCCGGGACGGCGTCCAGCACGGGAGTGCGAGGGCCCGGTCATCACTGCTTGCAGTTTTAATTGTCCTTACAGTACAATATTGTATTCACGACATATTCTTGTAATGGAGTATTTTACACCGTGGTATTGCTACTTTTACTTCAAGGATCTGGACGCTTCCCCATTTGCATTCCATTACATTCAGTGAAAAGTGAAAGTCATTTACGGTTTGTTAGGCCGGTCTTAAATGGCTGTTTCTCAAGCTGAATAATGCAAAAAGGAATGTCTTTGGTCTGTAGACTTACTTAAGGCTATCATTCGATTAGCAAGTTTGGGGAATTATGCATCATCAGGATGTTTTGATGGTGAGTGATTTGACCAGGATGGGTTTGCTTAACTTAATGATGGAGAATATATAAAGTGTATCTGTTTGTTGTTTTTCAGAAGTCAGTAATTCGAGTACAAGGACATGGTTACATCATGACATTACATGCTTTCTCCCTGTATCTATCATTTGAGGCCCTTATCTTAACAGTCTCCACTCCACTCAGGATTTGTCTCAGGCCCAAGCCTTTATATCAAGATGTAATCAAAGCAACCAACCTTGATTGCAGTGTTGACTTGATCAATGCACAATACGTGCCATTCAGATGTGATCAATTAGCAGCGACTAACGCTCAAACAAAATCACATGGTCGTCTGTTTCTTTTGTTTGTGATCGTAAGGATTAAGTGAGTAAACACAGATAACATTTCAATGGGCCAAATCATCTGAACATTCTGAGCTTTAAATCAGTAATCCTATTTGTGATAGCTGCTTTAAAGGTGCAGTGTGCAATATGACATCATCAAGAAAGTTCTAGAAAGTTCTAGAAAGATCTAGAAAGTTCTAGAATGCAACGCTCCCTGGGTAACCCCACCCCTTTTGAATAATAACAGAAGCTAGTAGTGGCCTTCAAGGACAAGAACAATTCTACATTCTAAACAATGCACCTGATGACATTCCAAACATGACGCTTCCAACATGGCGGCGCCAATGCCTTGGTCCATGGTATGGAGAAATATGAGATATAAGAGACCCTTTCTAAGGAAAAAAATAATAATTCTAAAAGACAATTTCAGCTAGTATGCACTACATTAAACGTACTAATGGATATCATAATTATTGTCTACCAAGTCTGCTATGAAAAAAATCCCAAAATTCTACACACTGCAGGTTTAAAGGTTGTTGTTTCCACAAACATATCCCTTTATCAGACCTTTCCGGAGTCTTCGGCAGCACGTAGTAATTTGAACAGAGGCTTTTGATAAAAACAACTATTCTACCACCGTAATTTATTTTATTTTATTTATTTATTTTATTTATTATTCTTTCGGACAATTCCACACAATACACAATTATCTCTTTCACATCATACATCATACTTTGTGTTGTCCGAAGGGTGACGGAAGAAGCCAAAGGCTTATCAGGTCCCGCCCCCATTTTCATCAGATTCAGATTCAGATACACAGATACACATTTACTGTTACAGAAAAATTTAAAAAATAAAAAACACAATTTTGTTGTTGTTTTTTTGTTTGTTTTTGATGATTTTGCAAAAACATTTTGTTAAGCAGCTGCAGTCCAATATAGTGACATTCACATTTGCTCCGCTTATTAGTGCTCAGCTTTCAGTCTGTAATTTTCCATAATTTTTTAGACATAATTTTTTTTGAAATTGCGCAAACTGCAACTCCCTGTGACATCTTCATCAAGTTCATTCCATAATTTAATACCCTTTACAGAAATCAAAAATGATTTAAGTGTGGTCCGTATATTTTTCTCAGTGAATTTTCTTTTTCTTCTTAAATCATGCGAAACTCCTCTTTCTTCAAACATTACTTGTAAACTGACAGGAAGGCTTTTTTTTGAAGCCTTGTACATTATTTGTACGGTGGTAATTTACCACGTCACGTAATTTGAGAATTCTACCTTCAATAAAGAAGTGAATAGTGTGTGCTCTGTAAATTGCTTGGTATATAATTCTTATTGCCTTTTTTGAAGAATCTCCAAGGGGTGCAATTTACCTTTGTAAGTGTTTCCCCACACCTCGGCACTGTATTCAAGATAGTAAAATTAAAAGACCTTCAGTAAAGTCAAGCATATTACAATGGCAGGACTTCATTTTTGTGAATAAAAAAATGGTTATGTTTGTTCATGTTAAAAGATTACATCGATGACACTGGGTCAACAATGAGTCATGATGAACTCACACAAAGCACACAGAAAGAAGGAGATCAATTTTTAGACAGTCTTCGGTCTGATACACAGACAATATCAATAAAAACACAGATATACAGATTAAAAAGATAGAAACATATGAGTAGGTGCAAAGACCAGTAAACATGCATGCACCCATACTGCATATCTGATGAACATGTGGTCAGTGAATAAACTTCTAGCATGAGAAGGTTTTAGTCAGAGAGGATTCTTAGTTTTGGTTTCTACTTAAGTTTTGGTTTCTGCTGACGATTGGCAAGTGTAGGAGCTGGGAGACAGGAGACGGGCGATTTATTAAAAATTGTATATGCAACTATGTAGTCAAAGCTGGAGGTGTACGATGTCTGGGCGGCTGCCTGGAGTACACAGCACTATAGGCTATATGAATCTGTTCATATTTTACTTAATTCATTCACTGGTTAAATCTGCAGTGTGTAGAATTTTGGGTTTTATTTCCAAGCAGACTTTGTAGAAAATAATTATAATATCCATAAGTACGTTTAATTTAGTGCATAATAGCTGAATTTTTTTTTTTTATAATTTTTCATATACAGTATGTCCATATTTCGCCATACCTTGGACCAAGGCATTGGCACTGCCATGTTGAAAGCGTCACGGTTGGAATGTCATCAGGTGCATTGTTTAGAATTTAGAATTGTTCTTGTCCTTGAAGGCCACTGTAGCTTCTGTTATTATTCAAAAGGGTTGGGGTTACCCAGGGAGCGTTGCATTGTAGAACTTTCTAGAATTTTCTAGAACTTTCTTGATGATGTCATATTACACACTTGCACCTTTAAGGGGCTATATACGGTGGCCCTGAGAGCTCACAGCACTGCAACATCAGAAAACACATGCAAGAAGACAAAACACAAGCAAATTAAGAAAACATCTTCATCAATTTGACAACACATGAGCAGCATTTAGAAAACGCGCAGCAAAGACCACAACACAAAACAATAGAAAAACGCTGCAAATAGGCCAAAGTGTTTCCAGAGGACAAAAGTGATGCACACGTCCAGACAGGCTTGTTGTTTACGCAGATTTTGACCATGATTTTGACTCACAGTGCTATTAAGGTTATCTTTCCGTCTACACTAGCCTACGCTGTGTAACAAATGTTGGCAATCTAAAAGTGTGATTAAAGCCGTTTTACTGGACTGTGGAGGAGACTGTGTGCAGGAAGACTGAGACACCATCTGTCCAAAATGTAAGTTGTCATATTTTTAAAATAATTATGGCCCATTGTTGGTTGAATGTCTGTGATGTCCTTTATCGTATCCCTCCTATTATAATAACCAACACTGACTGAAATGAGATAATGCTGCGGGGTTTCGTAGTTAGCGTCCGCTATCTTAACCGTTAGCTTTAGGCTAACCATTTGAGCTGTGGAGTCTTTGGCAATGACTGTTTGTTGTCACCTGCGGCTCGTTTTTTGTGAACTCACATTAGACCTGCAATGAAGGTCCCTGTGTGAAACACAAATGGTGAAACTAACTGGTGTGTTGGAAACTGTAAAGAGTATTTTTTTTGAATAGCTTCAGGCTGCTACCTGCTAGCTGTCTGACTGTAAGCAGTAGTGGTACAAGCAGCAGTATATATCTCCAGTGTAATGTGTAAAGAATACTGTAAGTTGCCTCTGCTTTTGTTTGTTTCCTGTCCAAACAGCACAGTATCACTCAGAACTAGTTGCTTATTGAGCCAGGGCTATACTGAATTTATTAATAGCCTATCTTATTTTATAATGGAAGAAAAAACTAATCTCCTCAGTTTGTAGCTTTGCCATAACTACAGTTGTATGATGTATACATGTCAGCTACATGATGTTACATTGAATGTGCCATGTTTTACAGATGCGAGTGACCTGAGGGAGCCTGTGTTTGATGAAGTGTCTGTTGACCCACCCGGACCTTCACACAGCTATCTGTTCCATCAGAGGACGACGTTTTCACGGTAAATACAGTTTAAATATGTCCGTCAATAACAGAATAAGAACTAAGTATTTATGCATAAACTCTCTATAGCCTATATCAGGTCCCATTATCAGGTCGGTAATCGAGGTTCTGAGATGATGCCCCCCCTGCGGTCCAAAACAGCACAAAGAAAACGATCAGAGGTGAATAAGTTAAAATTTGACCAACAAACACAATGTCACGTTCCTTTACAACAACTCTGCCAGCTAGATAACGTTAAACTGCTGAACGGTACACAAATAGGCTACGTGCCAAATTGTTGATCAACTGAGCAAAATCAAAGATAGCACACACACAGAGCTGACAAGAGCGCTCCCTGTCACTACACGATGTGAGGTGCGCATGCACGTCAGCGTCCTGCCCCCCTCCCCCCTCCAAAAGTTCCCCGTGAGCAGCGGAACAGCTCCACACACACACACAAAGTCTGCTTTTTGTTTGCTCATTTGTTTTCTTGTGGAAATAGTAAACAAAAGGTGTCATCTTCAGAGATTATAGTACAGAACGCTATGCATAATCTACAGTACATCCAGATAGGCCTTATTCAAATATAACTGCATGGATGGATGGATTTATAGATGGATGATGTACTTTATTTATTGCCATAGGGAAATTGTAGCATTGCAGCAGCAGTTATTGTGGATTGTATCAGGAATGACTTTCTGTAGTGATCAAATAGCTGAAGGAGTAGTGCTGTCCATCATCTTCAGCAGCTTGTGCATTATCATTCTCTCAGCGACCAACTATATGGGCTTGAAGAGGTTAACAATGATTTGCTCATGAAGTACAGTTTGCTCTGTCCCTCCATGCACAACCTCCATGTTACATGTGCAGTCTGTTGTTGAAGTAAATGCCCAGTTTTCTGTAGCCCTCCATCACCTCAACCTCTTCTCCCAGAATGGAGATTCAGCTAGTCCTCCTGGTCCTCCCAAAATCCATCTCCATCTCCCAACCTTGGTTACATTTAAGAGGAGTGTGTAGCTCCTACCATGCCCGAACACTACTGTCCACCGGTTCCCTGTCCTTGTACACTGTCCCGTGAGCTGCATACAGAACTGACACACCTTGCATCTGCTGAATCATCTGAATATTTAATTAAACAGCAGGCCCATGTGAAAGTGACAATTGAAGGTGTTAATTGAGGGATGTGAAATACAAAGGCAGTTTGAACAAAAGAGGCTAGAGTCATGGGAAAAACTCTTATAGAGAGATCTTAACCTTAACATGCAGATAAAATCAGGGCGCTGTCAAAGCTTCCTCTCCCAATGCCACACCACAGGTCCAGCGCGATACACAGGCGGAATGTTGCTACCGTAGGAAAGGAACAAGAATAAATCTCTTATCCATGTATCATGCCAAGTGTGTGGTGGACAAACCGCCGCCAAGACCACTTACTATTAAGACGGGGGACAATATAATGAGTCATCCCAATGCAGAAAATAATAACCACTGCCTGCACCTGTCTCACTGCCGGTGCACGTGCAGAGCGACAGATTGGTGAATGGTGAATGTGTATGCGCCTACAATGGCGTAGCAAGTAAAAATCCTTCCCAATGTCTTGATGGTTTTTATCATGTTTTATCACACTTATGGATCTGAGATGATGCTAGATAACTCGCTGCTTGAAGACCGCAGTGCATTAATGTGGTGATGTAGGGACGTGGGAGGGGACTGCTAACTGCAGGAAGTTAGCTAAATTGACCATTCCGCTTACTGAACCTTTAAAACCATGAATAAAGCAATCTTCAAACAACTCCCGTTTGAGTTACTGGCCTAATCCTTCCAAATACTTTCAGTTGCAGGCTTCAAATTCAATATGTACCTATTTTTATATTATGTGTACTATGCACAATTTATAGCAACATTTCATATCATTAACTAAAAGAAAACCACCAAAGAGTTGCTCCTTTAAATGACAGTAGAGTCGAGACAAAGTGTCACAAGACAATGTATTATTATTTGTCCCATTGATGATGTGGCTAAAACAACTTTGTCCAAGTGGAAAAAGGCTTCTGAATGTATTTACATGAAGTAATTTGGGAGTTGTCCCAAAGGCTGATGGTCTCTGGGAAACACAGACACACACACCCACTAACACACACACACAAAATACACTTTCATTATCTTCTTTGCATGATGTCAGTTGTGAGCCGTAGTTTCTGCACCTCATTCCTGTAAATACCGAGCTCCAAGCACGCTTTCAAGCAGACATGGGCGAAAAACCTCTATGAACGAGCATGCTCATTTCTCTGTGTTCAGTGCACACACAGACACAAATGCAACATTCCTACGTGCATGTACTCAGACACAGACAAGCATCACATTCAGGGCTGAGATATCAGTTCCTGATTACTCCCTGGCATCTCTACTGTAAATGCATTGTTGTTTGCTTGTTTGCTTCTGGTTATGATATGCAATTACACAATACAATGACAAAATCATGAAACATCCAAATCATTTATTTATCTCAATGTGTGAGTAGGCAATGAAATGCATCCTCCAACCGACCACTTGCTCCCCAGGGCCTGGTGCCTGCTAAGGAAGGAATAACCACCACAAATATTACTGAAATTATGAAGTATAATTAAATGAAAACATGGTCAAAACAGTAAAGACACAAACAATATATCACACTGTCTTAACTATTCTTTTGAATTTTAAAATGTGTCTTCTTCCCTTTCTTTTTTCGTTGTTAATTTTCTTGTCCTCTTCTATCCTTCAACGTATTCGGTCATGTATTGTGTCTTGTCTTGGCTTTTATGTCTCTTTTGACTAAATACATTATATTTTAAACAATTATTTATCCTTTTTTTGAATGCATTGCACAAGATGATAATGAATACTAACTCTCCTCCACTATCAAGGCCAAAAGGTAGTAGACTTTGGCTCTACTACAACATGACCAACAACATTTTTCACTGGGTGCAGCTTTAAAGGACACCAACAAATACCTCTTTGACCTCGTTTTCACGTTAAGAGTTGACAACATCTTTACCACCTTTGTGGCTTGGTTGAAGAATAAAAAGTTGCGCACACTTACTCTTACACATTCTTTCTTGGACTAAGGCTTATATCTGAAAATGCTTAAAACATAGGCCTACGCAGTTATTGAGAGCTAGTAGCACTATAGAGAAATGTTTTTTAGATGTAGCTCCTCTTTTTTTTTGATAATGCACATTGCTGATGTGATAGATGTTCCTGCTGTGGGTTTCACACTTTTTTACAGACAGACAGTCGGTGGTTGTAACACATAAATACAATAAGTGGTTGTGAAGGCAGTGAAAAAGACAGGCAAGCTGGCAAGTAAACATTAATAGGAAGGAAATGCATCAACCCATTTGTTATGACATGTATTAGAACTTTAAAAAAATTCCCTATTAGCCCACCCCCATTCACTTAAACAGTGGTTCTGACTTGCTATGTCGGCCCGCTGTAGCTTTCCAGCAGCTTGTTGACAAGGTTGTCCACCCAGGTTGTGATCGTGAAAGGTCCTAGATGTCATTTTTGGTGAACAACCTTTTACAACACTCCATGTCCATAAAATCGCTTTGCCCCCTGGGTATAAGCTGAAGTCAAGAAGTGAAGAGGTCATTTAAATTGATATGACCACAAGTTGAACCCTGCAGAGACATTGATTTCTGACCATCCAAAAGTCCATTAGAAGATTGCTGAAACTGTGCAATCTCGTGCGTCACCATAGCACAGGATAGGTGTGTCTGCATGTGTGTATGTTAAGACAACCTCAGGATTGTAAACCTACATACAGTATATGGCATCATTATTATTTCTCTCTGTCACATACTCTTTTGCTGAGGTAAACTGCTTATCTAGCACTTTCCCAGAGACATTTAACTTTCAAAGCCATTTAGTGAAACTCTGGTGCAGCAGTGAGTAAAGGTCAGGTTTAGGCCTGATGATGGTGTAATAACTCTGACTACGCTGTTTCATTCAGGGTTAATCAGTATTGTTTCTGAGTGTAGCTTTCCATTGACCCACATATAGGACAAGATGCATTGTGGGATGCATAGGTTAAGAAAGACCACAAGACCGCACTTTGCAGCAGGTATAAGAAACCAAAATGGAGTTTCCTCTGCAAGTGGGGCCTTGATTCAAGGGAAATTTGAGTGAGCACAAGATTAAACGATGGTTTTACCAAGGAAATGTGCGTTATTTCTTTTGCAAAGTCCTTTGAAGAATTAAACTGAAACCATATATATACCATATATTCAAAATGTTGAAAAGAAAAACAGCATTCACGATCAACACTATTATACTAAGAATAATACCATCACCACCTTTTTTCTATTTAGGTCAAAATGTCATATTAACAGACTCTGGTGGTCTGCCAAAACCACCATTGCTCTCAGCAAACTGAACAAGTCTCACTCTGCACTTTAAACCATGCTGGACTTTACATACTGTAGCAACAGCCAAGGCCAGCATCACCCTCCCTGTCCATTGTACTGCAGCAGTGCAGTCTTCTATGGGCTGTCCATATGAAACTAGATTGGTTTTTCTACGTAAAGATGGCCCATGGTAAAATGTTGCAATCATCCATAACTTTTTATATGAAGTTGTGGTAAATATATAACTTTCTCACAGAAGGTAAGACGCAATTCTCTTTGCCTGTCTTAGTTACTATACGCAGCAGAAATGTGATACATTTTTTATAGAAAAAAGATAAGGCAATATTTTGACCCAGATTCATACGAAAGTTTGGAAATGAATCAACCCCAGTACTGCAGGTCTCTTTGTATTGGAGATTTTAATGATAAAAAACTACCCACATGATCTAGAAATTAAGAAGAGTTTAAATGTATAAAATGGTACAGCTCATTTGTCCAGTCGGACATTTAAGTTTGAACGTGACTTACAAAGTTAATTCAACAAGGTTAAAAATCAATATTCTACTCTACTGCCTCTTCATGTGTTGCTCGTCCAGTATGCTGGCATGATTTCAGGCTAAATCAGAGGTCGTTGGCAGAGACCTACTTCTGCTCTACACACAAAGCCGATTGCCTAATTTAGCAGAGGTTGCTTGGCATGCATTCAAATGGCAGTGCTCTTTTAGATTAAACTCATAAATGCTTATGAGAGCTATGTGTGTAATTAAGAACCATTTACAGCAGCTTGCTTGTCATTATGATCACATCATTGCTCATTAAAACAGAAGTCCTCTTGCATTGCAAAGTTAAACCTGGTTTGTTGCTGCTCAAGCTTCAGCTTGGCATCTTCTCAGTAGAATGTAGCGAATACTGTCAATACAACCATACTACAGCAACGAAGATAGCAAGTTGTGGTAGATATTTCAGCAGAACTGACCATTCGTACTAGCCTGGGTCCGCCCGCCATACCTACTTTCGCTCAAATTTAATTTTCCCATCAGTAGTCAGTCCGGGGCATGGACATATAAAGAAAGTCTGCGGTGAATTCATGTGTTAAAGCTCAGGAAAATTTCCGGCCGTCCAATCAGCGAACAGAGCGAGTGGCTGAGAACGACGACGTCAAAGTCGCGCTCCAGTTTCAGTTGAATGCTGCGTTCCTTTATACTCGGAACTCAGAGATGTTCGAGTTAGTAGTTCCGAGTTCCAACCTGTCTATGTTCCAGTGCATCTGCTCGGGAAAGTATGGACGCCTAAAACCTTTTTCATCCAAATAACTACACGTTAGGCTCTAGTGCGTTACCGTTGCCAGGTACCGCTAAATCCGTAGACTACAATATGTAGTGAAGTCGGAAATTTCCGAGTTCCCAGTACAACTGGAACGCACCGTCAGAAGCCGGCTCATGACATAGGTCACGTCCAAACGTATGCAATTGGTTGGCTGATCCATAGCGGCACTGGGTAGATCCAATAGTTTTACACTTCAACAGACACCCGTCTCCACATGAGTGAACATTTGCCAGATAGAGCAGTTCCAGACCTTCTGTACAAATGAAATCAAGTACGATGGTCTGGTTGGACCAGGCTACATTCGTATATCAAATTACAAAATGCCATTGATAAACGTTTTGCAACTAATGCTGGGCTTACACTAGAGGACTTTTAAAAGACTTTGAAAAGACTGAAGACTGAAACCCTCATACATCTAAACACAATCAACTCACACCTGAAGACAACTAGTCATTAGTTTTCAGTCAGAGTGAGATTTTGAAAAGACAGGGGGCCTCATATTGCAAGACTACAACTAGATTCCTTTTAAGATTAATATTATTTCCGCAAACGCGATTGTGATTATTTGAAAAAAGTTAATTCAATATTCTGAGCGAGGAACTTCCTTTAGTTATTTGACCAGCTTTATTTGCTGATCTCGTCCCCCAATAACTTTAACTCCTTACCCGAAATTTGACGTTAAAATGTTAAGGTTGCGCGGCTGTCAGCCTGGTTCTCCAGCCGAGGCTGCTAGGAAAGTGTCCGAAATAAGGGCCTCACAGTTGGACACAGGTCGCGACTAATGCCGCTCCTCCTGCGTTGTGCTTGTTTCATGCGAGGGTATGACGGTGTTTACGTCATTTCGCTTGAGCCAACCCCTTAAGACTAACGATATTAGCCTCGTTTGAGTTGGAGCCGTCTTGCTAAGACCTGCGCAATTATGACGCTCGTCTCCCGTGTCTCCTTTTTTCTCTCCACACAAAGCGTTCTCTCTCCCATTGCACACACGCATGACCCGGCCGCTTCCGAGAGCACAAACAGTGAACCGACAAAAATGTAAAATAAACACAACTTGGACACAGGCCCTGAAGCTATGAAAAGCGAAAATCACTGTGTTATGGTAATTGTTTTGGTAGTCTTTGTCGCTAATTTCCTACAAATTCTGGTGAAAAGAGACGAAGTCTGTTCACATGCCGACGTCATGGCTCCCGACCGGCACTTTCATTGGATTATGCGACAATGTTTTTGCCGAGCACATGATTCAATGTTGCGAATGTTTTGTATGTTTATGTTTATTTGTGCACACAATGCTAATGTGATTTGTATTTGGCTGTTTGTGTGTGTTAATGTGTACTATTTGCCAGCTGCGTGCATCTTAAGGCCATGCTGATGTGTTTGCGCTGCTGTGGACTGTCGCAATTGAGTTTTTTGTAGGCTACACCTGTCTGTCATAATATTGATGCGGGCCCGCCCACAAAATCGACGTGCCCCCTGTATAGATTTGCTATGGCGCCGGGTCTGTGTGTTATATCTTGCTGTTAATAACGTCTTGGATTTAGATATTATATAAGAGAAATAATATGATATAAACTGTGGACATGAAGTTCTGTGGACATGAGCATTTAACAGACGGAGGCATCGATTAAAAAATGCTATACTTGCATTTCTTCTTATTTGGTTTGTAAAATGCACATTGAAGAGTGAGCAGCCATCCTGTATGTTGGGGATCTCCGTTACGGGGAAGGCAGTTAGTATAAACATTAACAAACTGTTCTCTGGACATCCTATACCCCAACTTTAAAATAAACCCTAATATAGAATATACACTCAACAAAAATATAAACGCAACACTTTTGTTTTTGCTCCCATTTTTCATGAGATGGACTTAAAGATCTAAAATTCATTCCAGATACACAATATTACCATTTCTCTCAAACATTGTTCACAAATCTGTCTAAATGTGTGATAGTGAGCACTTCTGCTTTGCTGAGATAATCCATCCCACCTCACAGGTGTGCCACATCAAGATGCTGATCTGACATCATGATTAGTGCACAGGTGTGCCTTAGACTGTCCACAATAAAAGGCCACCCTGAAATGCAGTTTTGTCTCACAGCAAAATGCCACAGATGCCACAAGCATTGAGGGAGCGTGCAATTGGCATGCTGACAGCAGGAATGTCAACCAGATCTTTTGCTCGTGCATTGAATGTTCATTTCTCCACCATAAGCCGTCTCCAAAGTCGTTTCAGAGAATATGGCAGTACATCCAACCGGCCTCACAACCGCAGACCACGTGTAACCACACCAGCCCAGGACCTCCACATCCAGCAGGTTCACCTCCAAGATCGTCTGAGACCAGCTACTGAGACAGCTGCTGAAACAATTGGTTTGCATAACCAAACAATTTCTGCACAAACTGTCAGAAACCGTCTCAGGGAAGCTCAACTGCATGCTCGTCGTCCTCATTGGGGTCTTGACCTGACTCCAGCTCGTCGCCGTAACAGACTTGAGTGGGCAAATGCTCACATTCGATGGCGTCTGGCACGTTGGAGAGGTGTTCTCTTCACGGATGAATCTCGGTTTACTCTCCAGGAGAATATGCTACTCATACTATACTACACCAAATTTGACATCGGATTGTGACTGAGAGGGATGGATGGAAAACATGCCAGTTAGGAGTTTTAGGAACATAGTATTACATGTTTTTAAGATATGCAAAGATAGCATAAAGTAAACAATGTTTCTATTGGTTTGGCTCCTGGGAGTGAAACTTCATTCGGCAGTATCTTGTCGTCATAACTTTCCCTGTACGACGGCGCTGCTCTCAGCCACTAACCTCAGATGGAACTCCCACCTTACTTCCATGCTATTTAGTATGACAGACATGTATGACATGTATGCAGTATGCAAACCAGCAAGCTTACTTTACTCTTCTAAACCACAATCCTCTGTGCAGCAAAATATAATTAATTAATTTAATTAAAATGTAATTATATTAAATACGTTCCTTAGGCATGGAAATCAACTGAGTATGGATAGTTCAGGAACAGAGTCTCAGGGGGCATTATTGTTATATACGTCAGAGCCTGGTGAAATTAAAGTAGCCTAGAAGACCCTTATAGTAATGTGAGGTAATATGAGTAAAAGGGCAGTTTAATTTCAACATTTAGACAAGCTTAAAGCTGATGTCAAGTTAGCTTGGAGGACGGGACAAACTACAAGGTAAAACTGCTGTGTGTTGCATACACTATAAACTGCATGGCTCATCAATGGCTGTGCATGTGGCTCAGGTTATCATCAGAAGCTCAACGAGGGCATCTGCTGAGGAAGAGAAGTATAACAGGACAGTGAGGACACCGTTGCTTGTTGCAGTGATTATGGATATAAATGTTGTTTATTAAGTTGAAAATGCTTACTTAAAATGTAAAGATTATCATCACCTGACTGCACATATGTCTGTCACACATATACAGTACAATAAATAAGCCTATCAGGGTCACTATAAGCTTCAACAGAAGTGCTAGTTGGATGCCCCACTCCCCCGCCCCCCCCTCCCACACACACACACACACCTTTCCAATGAATGTTTGAATGTCTGACAGTGTCTGTTTGTTTCTGAATCTGTAATCCAAACCAACTTCATGTGTTCAGAAACTAAAATATTTAAGTTAAGATAGTGAATCAAGTTTGAAATGTAAGAATCACAATCAGTGACTGCAACGTGAATTCATTGTTTTGGTGTGATGTCAAAGTTTGTAATTGTTTGTATTGTTACTGTTGAGTTATTTCACAATTTTTCCAACGATAGAAAAATTGATTTTTAACAAGGGTTTACTTTTTGACACAGCTATCAATGTCAGCTTTTGTATTATCAACATAATGCTAGGTTGTTATCCGCATATTTAAACCATTTCCGTATCTTGCTTCACTCTGATGTCAAGCTTTTTACACTTTGCCTTCAAGCATGGCCATTTGGAAACAGCTTTGAACAATTGTGCATTCCAACGTGTTTGGAAAACCCTTTGTATGAACTGGTTCTTCTTAGGCATAACCCCCAGGCCCTTGCAGGTATCCTTAAAAAAATACATAATGATGAATACATTTGTCAGGAGGACCATGTGACTTACTGCAACAAATTATGTTCAATAACAGTCTGTGTTTGGCAGTATTTTGGAGGTTAAGTAGACGTGACGTCTTTTTGTTCCTTTTTCAGATTCTACAATATTTAAGGTTAGTTTATAATTTTTTAAATTTCAGATTCACATTCAGTCAGTGCAAAATTACTGAATTTGAATGAGGACCCACTTTGAGAACTGTGGTATAAAGTAACTTAACTTAAGTATTTCAACTGTTCTCTCTTCTGTTCTGAAAAGGGTGGCATGCATAATTAACAACTTGATTATAGATTATTGTAGATTTACAGTCATGTTTTTCTGATGTTTCTGATGTTTTTCAATATTCAGGAAATGCCCTTTTAAATTTGACATTTAAGTCAACATGGATGTTCTGAAGTTCTAAATGGTTGTGAAGAAAATGTTGCTATCAGTCATGTGATGCGACTGAAAGCTGTGGAACAACTCAATGACACAGCAATACACATTTTCAATTAATGGGTTAGAAAAGATAGAAAGATGGAATTTACAAACTGGTTTGAGTGGGTTAAGCATGATTGCAAAAGCTGATACTGCCTTTCAGACTTTCCAATACGTATAGAGCAAAATTATCTTGACAAACGTGAACATATTTCCTCTTCCTGGTTCAAACTCAGCTCCAAGAAGAATACACCTGTCACCGAAATAAAAGAAAGTTTGCCATTTCTCAGCAGTCATACAGAGGCTTGACAGCTAAACAATGGATGGTAGTGTGTCAAGTGTCAAGCATGCATTTTAGTCTGTGTTTGGGTTGGGGGGGATAAGGAAGTATGGGTGGGAGGTACAGATACAGTATATATATGTCAAAGTGTGTCACAGTATCAACTCATTCTATGCTAAGGACTCCAGCTGGTTTCAGGAGATCTACAGTGCAGGTGAGTTTAAATAAATAAATCTATGTGGGTCGTAAGTACTCCTTTTATAATGAACCAATTCTAATAGCATCTCTGTCACACTGATAACTTAAATACTTATGATTTATTATATCAAACGTTGACTTTAATGTTGACATAGTTGTGTTAATGTTACTTAAAACTAATGTCAGATTTTTCATGTCAACACAAATGTATAGGGCTGTTGATAATTATACGTCGATGATAATGTTTAATGAATTGGTTTCTGATTCCAGTGTTGCTTCTGGACGCCTTCACCCACCAGAATGTTTTCCGTCCTGTTCTTTGCCGTGCTTTGCGTCAGTTGCCTGGCAAAACGTAAGAAGTTCAGCCATCTGTTGAGTCCTTCTGACACCATTTCTAGAGCTATTACACAAACATATAGCTTCTAATAAGTTCAGTCAAGTTGAGTCAAGGAACAGAGCCTTTACATTATGAATCTTTTCCTCTGCAGCTGCCATGGTGAACTACTCCTACTCCCTGGCTATTGGTTCCGGTTCTGGCACGGCCTTCTCCACCGTTGGACAGGGAAGGATCACCGCGGTCCGGGTCTGGGAGATCTCTAACGCTTACATCACTGGGTCAGTCTCTCCTCCTTTCTTCTGGCCGGTATTAAAGTGATTAGGGGGAGCAGGGGTAGGGTTGTGTATGTTCTACCAACCGATTTTACATACATGGGTAACCCAGACATAAAGTACTGAAAGAAACAACTATCATAGCAAAATCTGTACTTTGTTCTCCTCAAACCCTTTTTAGCGATTTAATGTATGTAATGTCATCTGAGTAAAAGAAAAAAATATTTTGATTTAGGTAACATTAAGTTGCATATTGTATTCAATGTATACTATATACGTATACTTTATTGCACATTTCAGCTTTAATCCCTAGTACAATCCACATAAGAATTTTTGTACCCTTGTTTTAATCTGGTTTCATTTAGGTCTTTTCTGTTATTTCCGTTAACATTATTTGTATCATTAATGTGTTGAGATCGAGATCATCCATAGTCATTTTGACCCCAATATAGAATAATAATTAACCCACTATCGTTCATACTTTCAAAATGTCTAAATTGTATGTCAATAGGAAGACTGAATAAATGTAAATCAGATAAAGACTTACTATTTGTTCATAATGTAAAATGAATGGTGTGAACATGTGGTTCATGCTATGCTCTGTTCATATTGTCATGTGACAGGACGAACAAACATCTGCTGCTTTGTGTTTGTCTCCTTTAAAATCACTGACAGAGTTCCCCTACTCCCCCCTGATGGATGATGTCATACTTTAAATAAGAATCCATGGATCTCAATAAATAGTTCCATCTAATAAAACTGCATAGGTGGAACTGGGCGATTTTGACTAGGGTCAAATTTATATTTCTAAAAAGCACTTATTAAAAGAAAATCAGAAGACAATTATATTAGGTCATTGAGGACAAATTGATTGACAAAGTCAAAAAAAATTGCAACGATATGAGATATGACACAAAGGTTATCTCCGGGGTCAAAATGACCACAGTCGGTAGGATGAGGCTTAAAATGGTATACCCATTTAAATATCTTATGCACCTTAAATTTCATTTTCATATAGTATATTATTTTTGCGATATAAGTGTGGAGGGTGTTCTTTTCCGAGTCGAAAGGAGGATCTAGCCTCGTTTTTTCCAAAAGTGAACCACAATGTTCAGCCACCCTTCATGACCCAGTCCCTTTTGTTCAGTCCCTTACTGCTGTTTTCTATCTGATCATGTCTTCTCTTATATGTAATCTTTGGTGATTAACGGTGTGTTTTTTCTCTTGTGTCTGTCTTTGCAGAATCCAGCTGCGCTATGATTTCATTTGGTCTGCAAAGGTTGGCCGTGAATTTGGCATAGTGAATGAGATTGAACTGTACGATGGAGAGACTATTGTTCAGGTCAGAGATTACACTGATTCTAAAATATTTGTAGTTATAATTTGTTATACAGTTTTTGTAATTTGTACACACTGTCATATTTCAGATTTCTGGGAAATATCACACCAACTATGTCAATCAGGTGATATTTGTAACCTCTATGGGGCGCTCTTTGACTGTCGGTCAGCCAACCCAGGTATTTACTTTCTACCTTTTCAGTTTGCTTTACAATTATTATGCATGATCATTAATAACTTGTCTCCATTGCTTTGTTACAGACCTCCTTTAACTTCTACCCAAAGCATCAGGGTGCAGAGCTCAGACTGCTGAGTGGACGCTACAATGGAAATGGGATTACTTCACTGGGAGCTCACTGGGGAGCAGGCTATATCGACCAAAGCAACAGCACCCACTTTAGCCCATAATGAGCTGATAAAGAAGTTTAGACTGATTCATAAATGGGAACAATCAATCTTTTTATGGCACAGTTAAGCACACATTATGTACTAAACATGTACACTATAGCCAATACTTTTTTGTATGATATTGAAGGTTCTATAATTAACAGCATTTTGAACATCTGCAGCGCTGAAGGGAACAATCATAACAACAACTGTCTAAAGGATTTATATTATTGAATGATATAGATCGGTGAAGAAATGTTCAAATCTGAATTAATGAATTAATTCTATTGAATTCATGAATTAATCTTCATGATTAATTCATTTGCATGCAACTTACTAAGATAATATTTCCACTTGTTTTATCTTGTGGCAAATATGCGTTAAAAAACGAAAGAGGTACTTGGTTGTACTTGTATGTATCAATAATGAGGGGAGGGGGATAAAACATTTGAAAACCGTTCAACATGGCTTTAAAAGAAAGGCACACTCAATGTCTCCTCTTAATTGTGTTGTGTTTACTGTTTTTATCCGCATCATGGGACAAAATGCAGTTTTGTTAACCTCAAACAATATGTATTGTCTTTATACAATTTAGCTCTGTCAAAGTCTAATTTTTGAATGAGTTACACTTTCAATTAGCTCAGCTTGCCACTGTTTAGAGTACACAAACGCTTTTTATGATCAAATGTATCTGCCTACTAAAAATATTACATGAAACTCAGGTAGGTCATCATCATATTTACAGTTGTTCTATACAAGCCTCTCCTTGTTCTGAAGTTAGTTCTCCATCAGACATTTCCTTCAATAAATGTAAATGAAATAAGTCCCTCTTCTGGGGTTTTCCAGGCCCGGTACCTCAGGTAAATGATGCCTGCATAGCACAGTGGGAGAGGTGGGGGGAATAAAGGCTGACTAATAAGCATTTCAAATATTTTTTTCACTTCTGAATTATTTTGAACTATATTGTTTCTTTTATTTTTCCTCTTTGTACAAGATTGCTTGCTTACGATTTTATTTATACTACAAGAGTTTATTAAATGACATTTTAGCAACAACTCCTACTATGCCACTGTATTGAACTTTATTGCCAACTGTGAGTGGATTGAGCTACTATCACCAGGGCCTGCCCTGACCAATTTGGTGCCCTGTAGGCAAGATTTTAGCTGCCAGGCTCCCCCTTTCATCACAGTCAATTTCACTACGAATGTTCATACACTCAAACAGAAACTGCATAGCTTTGTCTTTGACGTTTTATTTTAGATAGAAAATAACCTGCCAAATAAAAACAATATCACAGAACAAGTGAAAATTAATAATGCGGACATTGTAAAGGTAGGTATATTACACAAAATAATGCAGACATTAAAATGACAAATGATTATCTATTATACGTAAGTGTAGTATAAATAATTCAAAACTGAAATTGAACACAAAAGCTATATTACAACAAAAAACTCTTTCCCAACAGGTGAAGTGGCAGTTCTCTATAATTTATGTAAAAGTATATAGAATAGTACTCTAGTAGCAGTATAGTATTAATAGTATTATGGTATGGGGCGCTCAGGTAGCGTAGTGGATAGAGCGCGTACCATATTGGCTCCGGCATTCGTTGCAGTGGTCACGGGTTTGAATCCAACTCTCGGTCATCCCCCCCACCCCCTCTCTCTCTCTGTCTCCCCTTTTCAACTCTGTACTATCAAATAAAGCTTGAAAATGCCAAAAAGAAATCTTAAAAAAAAAAATAGTATTATGGTATACCATATTGGTATGGTGTGGGTTTTTTTTTGTATTTTTTTTTCCACGGTGCCCTGACCAATTTGGCGCTCTAGGCAAGATCTTAGCTGACCCCCTCCCCCCATCGCAGTCTATTTAACTACGAATGTTCATAGACTGACGCAGAAACTGCATAGCTTTTATTTGACATTTTATTTATTTATTTTTTGATAATAACCTGCAAAATAATCTGCAAAATAACCTGCAAAAACAAAACAAGTGACGTAAATTAACACTGAAGTTATTGTAAAGGTAGGTCTATTGCACAAAATAATGCAGACATTAAAATGAGAAATTATAATCTATTATGAGAATAGTATACATAATTCAAAACTTTGCATTGAGTATGATTGAACACACAAGCTATATTACATAAACAAGCTCAACTCACCTTGCTATAGCCTTTTCTCGCCTTTGGGTCTATTGGTGAAGCCTTTATTATTCCTGAATGATGCTGCATTTCAAATGTGCATCTGAAGAGAGAAGAAGTATACAGGTGCATGACAATCGTTTGTTAAATTATATTAATCTTTTTTTTAAACTCAAGAGATGCATGATAATGGAAAATTGATCAGATTGAACTGTTTGTGATTATAATGAAATGCAGTTTAGTATCTAACCATAGTGCAGAGAAGTGCAGTGTGAAATAGCAAACGAAAAATATTGGAAAGCTAAGGTGAGGTAAAATCAAACAGAAAAGTGTGCTACTGCCTTTTATTAAATCCGTATCAAGCCTTCTGATTACTATCTCATGGCTTTATGAATATCCTTGCGTTGATAGGTGCTTCACAAATAAACTTGCCTTTGAGACGTCATATCAACAGTTATGATGCTGTGCACTTTTAACACCAATGTAACTAACACTATAAGAACACTGTAACACACTATTCATTCATCACATTAACGTCACTGTAGGCCTACCTCTGTCTTTGTCACGTTTGTCTTCCCTTGGTCTTTTTGACATGGTGATGAATAGTGCTCTTTCCCGAATGTTGAAGTGTCCGTTCTCTATACTTTATTTAAAAGTATTGTAGTTTAGTACTATAGTAGTATTCTAGTATTTTGTGTTTTTTTAGTTTTATAGTATTGTGTGTTCTTTTTGTTTTGCGGATGGATGTGCTATAGAAAAGCAGCCTTTCATCCTCTTCTAGCAGCCACAGAAGAAGGCCTTCACTCCTCGTGTATTCGTTTGGATCACCGGGTTCTGAACCATCGTTATCTCAATGACCAGGATCTCTATGGTCTTTGTCACTGGGTTTGGCATAACGAGCGTCTCCTCAACCAGAACCTCTCTGTGGTCCATGATGGACTGGATGGCTTCGATGACAGCCTCTCTGGCAGGGGAATCATAGTAGTCCAGACAGTAGCACTTGAAGACCCTCTCAAACCTCCTGAAGACTGCTGCCACCATGGATCGGGCAGCGATAATGCTGACGGCAAGCAAGAGGTTTTTGGGAATGGATCCTAACCGACGAAGGCAGGGAGTTGCTGAGTTGAACAGCAATTTGCCGATTTCACAGCTGGCAGCCTCGGCCATGTTTTTCCGATCGGGTGCTTCCAGGATGAACTTGACAGCACTGTCCACCACCGCTTTCCCCAGGAGAGCAGCGTTCTGCTCAAGCTCCATGGAGGCTGGTATATCATACCCCACAGGGAGAGGCATGCCGGGGATCTGAAGGCCACCAAAAAGCTCTAGCCGTTTGGCCATCAGAGGGAGGAGCAAGGTGCGTAGAGTCCAGCTTTGGTCTTTTTGACATGGTGATGAATAGTGCTCTTTCCTGAATGTTGAAGTGTCCATTTTCTCTATACTTTATTTAAAAGTATAGTAGTTTAGTACTACAGTAGTAATATAGTATTCTAGTATTTTGTGTTTTTTTAGTTTTATAGTATTGTGTGTTCTTTTTTTTTTCTTTTTTTCGCGACACCCCCTACGGATGGATGTGCTAAATAGAAAAGCAGCCTTTCATCCTCTTCCAGCAACCACAGAAGAAGGCCTTCACTCCTCGTGTATTAGTTTGGACGGCCGGGTTCTGAACCATCGTTATCTCAATGACCAGGATCTCTTTGGTCTTCGTCACTGGGTTTGGCATAACGAGTGTCTCCTCAACCAGAACCTCTCTGTGGTCCATGATGGACTGGATGGCTTCGATGACAGCCTCTCTGGCAGGGGAATCATAGTAGTCCAGACAGTAGCACTTGGAGACCCTCTCAAACCTCCTGAAGACTGCTGCCACCATGGATCGGGCAGCGATAATACAGACGGCAAGCAAGAGGTTTTTGGGAATAGATCCTAACCGACAAAGGCAGGGAGTTGCTGAGTTGAACAGCAATTTGCCGATTTCACAGCTGGCCGCTTCGGCCATGTTTTTCCGATCGGGTGCTTCCAGGATGAACCTGACAGCACTGTCCACCACCGCTTTCCCCAGGAGAGCAGTGTTCTGCTCAAGCTCCACAGAGGCTGGTCTATCATACCCCACAGGGAGAGGCATGCCGGGGATCTGAAGGCCACCAAAAAGCTTCAGCAGTTTGGCCGTCAGGGGGAGGAGCAAGGTGCGTATCTCCTCATATGCTCCTGGGCGAAAGAACAAGAGGAACTTCCTTAGGCCCTCCAGCGTGAGCTTCCTGCCGAGCAGCTGTGAAAGCTGCTTCTCCATATCCAGTTCCTTCTGGATCTCTTCTTCCATCTGAGCGAGACAGAAGTGCCTTGCTGTGGTCCAGGCCTGTCAACATCACTCTTTAGTTAGTCTCAACATGGGAATACTGTTGTGTACTGTCAATGTTTTAATTTAGGTCATATATTTAACTTACTAGTTCAGCCTTAAACATGAGATTTTTATCTGTACTCTCCATGATTCCCGGAAACCTGTTCAAACAAACAGAGACTGTGTTATTTAACTAGTACAACTTTGACTTATTTGTATAAAAGCCATAATTTCCATCAGTGAATCAGTCAAATCAATGATGAGCTTTACTCACTCCTCCAGGAAGCTTCTTCCTATCAGCAGCAAGATCTTTATGTCTCTGACAGATAAATGAGCAGGAACCTGGTCCTCCTGCTTCATCACCATAAACTCCCTCATAACAGATTTCTGAAACACAGATTCAGATACAGTTGGAATAAGCTAACATAAACACCACATTATACAATGTAACATAAATATGAACTGTGCAACGTTTACATTGACAGTAACTCACTTCTACCAGGTAGTAAATTCGCTCCCCTCTAGAGAAAGAGGACGGTCTCATCTTTTGGATTTCTCCAAAAATCAAGTTGATGTCCATTGTTAATAATCGTCAAAGATTCAAACAATATGAACACTGAAAACAGGTTTGTCTAACAAGTTGAAAGAAAATGTCTTAAAAGAGGTTTTGGATAGCTGAGCAATGAGCATTCAGATACTAAATGAGTGAGAATCTGTAGCTGCACCTAGGAATACATCGTACGGAATGTAGAACTTTGTGACCATCACAACTGTGAAGGTTCCATCAAAGAACTAATCATGGAACTCATATGCAAATTAGGGAACCACGAGCTGAAATGAGGGTTCTAGGCTGTACTTGAAAAAGAATGGCAACTTTCAACAAAAATATTTAACACAAGATTTGAGTCTACATCTATGATATCTAATCCATTAAATAGTGTAGCGATTCAAACATGATGCACTGAAAATTAAGTTTACAAATTTTAATTAAAGGTGCACTATGTAGGCTAACTATGAGCGTTTCAGAGAAGTGAATATTTTGTAAGCTATATTCTCATAAGTGATTAAACAAACTTTCCTCACGGGAAAATTGGATTCCTGGAAAACTGTTTGAAGGTAATATTTCTGTGTAAAATTGTGGAAAGCTTATTCCTAAATAGATTTTATTTTAACCTTTTTTTCAATGTTGGGATATAGGGTTTTTTCTCTTAAGTAATTTTGACATGTTACAATAAAAGAAGATGGCATATAATAAATAATTTTAATTCTGGCTGAATCAGTTTCAGGGTGCTGTTGTTGTGCATACAGGCTCACTCAGTGCGTTTACATGCAGACTCATAATCGGATAACTAAACGAATAAGACCTCAACAGGACTTTTAAACTGCATGTAAACACCTTTATCCGATCTACTTCGGACACAAATCGGCACAATAACGGACAAGAGAAGTCGGATAAGAACACCTAGATAATTCGTTCATTGTCGGCTTTCTCTCTGCATGTATACAGGGATCGGATATCGCATATCGGACTTCTCGTTCTGTGCTTGTGTGCCTGCGCGTGATAGGCTACACCATGGGTTATTGACGGAAGGGAACCGGACGTGGCTCTAAAACCACTTGTTGAAAGCATGGTTGAAAGGGCTACAGCGCCACCTAGCATAGTGGAGACAGCCATGCATCGGACATTTATCCGATTTCTGAAAGGCCATGTATACTCAGACAAGTGACACGGTCCGTTCGAGTGTCTTGTTCGATATATGTGATAATCCAATCTAGTTGTGCCATGGAAACGCACTGAGTGTCACAGTATACTAGAACAGAGCCATCGTTAATGTTATTAGTAACAGCTGTGCTTTTCCTTCTATGACAAGTTACCATGGCTGAACAGATGTCACAAACAAAACAATGCACGCTTTTAGCAGCAAAGAGAGAGCTGCACATTTCAAAATAGTTCATATTCAATAGAAGACAAGATGGTGCACAGTAATTACAGTGGCTTGAAAAAGTATTCATCCCCCTTGAATTTTTCCACATTTTCTCACATTAAAACCACACACGTACATTTATTTTATTGGGATTTAATGTGATAGACCAACACAAATTGGCGCATAATTGTGAAGTGGAATGAAAATGAAATATGATTTACAATTTTTTTTATAAATAAAAAACTGAAAAGTGTGGCGTGCAAAAGTATTCAGCCCCCCTGAGTCAATACGTTGTAGAACTACCTATCGCTGCAATTACAGCTCCAAGTCTATTTGGTTATGTCTCTTCCAGCTTTGTACATCTACAGACTGACATTTTTGCCCATTCTTCTTTGCAATGTGAACAGCAATGTTAAATTCTTTCCAGATATTTTCAATTATATTTAGGTCTGGACCTTGACTGGGCCATTCTAACACATGACTATGGTTTGATCTAAACCATTCCATTGTATATATGGCTGTATGTTTAGGGTAGTAGTCCTCCTTGAAGATGAACCTACACCCAGTCTCAAGTCTTTAACAGGTTTTCTGCCCTGTATTTGGCTCCATCCATCATCCCATCAACTCTAACCAGCTTCCCTGTCCCTGCTGAAGAAGAAGAAGGACCCCCACAGCATGATGCTGCCACCACCATGTTTAACGGTAGAGATGGTGTGTTCAGGGTGATGTGCAGTGTTAGTTTTCCACCACACATTGCATTTTGCATTTAGGCCAAAAAACTTCATGTTTGGTCTCATCTGAATATGCTGTGTCCCCCAAATGGTTTGTGGCAAGGGTTGGAGGAAGGTGCTCTGATCAGATGAGACCAAAATTTATGTTTTGGACATAATGCAAAATGCAATGCGTGGTGGAAATAACCCTGAACACACCATTCCCACTGTGAAACATGTTGGTGGCAGCATCATGCTTTAGGGGTCCTGTTCTTCAGCAGGGACGGGGAAGCTGATTAGAGTTGATGGCAGGCCCGGTTCTAAGGGGGTGCATGAGCATGCATTGCACCCTCAAAAAAATTGTGTGCACCCTCAATTGAAAAAAGGAGGGAGTGAGTTTTTTTTATAAATATGATAAAAATAATAAAATACTTGCTCACAAAACAAATTGTAATTAACCTTTGACAATTTCCATTAAATACAGCTGTTTTCTGAATTTATTTTGTTCACTAAACCGATAAGAACATTATTATTATTCGACTGGCAACTGTGGCTAAGCGACCCCTCTCTACTAGTGCGCTCCGCTCTGCCCCGCCCCCGCCTGAACTATTTTGCTTTCAGTGATTGCAGTGCAATGGTTATTCAGCATAAAGTTAAAACACTTGCTCGCCCAAGACTGATGTTAAACCGAAACACAAAAGCCTTACGCGAGCGAAGCAGTGATTCACCTGGTGAAACCTATCTATGGGTGAAACATGGGGTGAGACTGTGACTGTGGGTCACGGTGAGAAAAGCTCTGTGGCTTAACGGCTAAAATGATAACCGGCCGCCGGGTAGGCTATATCATGTCCGCTAACGTTGTTCAGGGGAAGCTTCCGCGATCTGATTGCATTTCACGAGCATGAAAACACAGAGCCATGTCGGCAAACTGACAGCGCGACGAGAAAAAATAGAGTGCGCCGCCTCCCTCCGTTAGTTTCAGTCTACAGCCGAAAACAATACAATCACCACCTAAACATGGATATCGTTTAAATAAATCCTCTTGTTTTTATGATTATTAGGGCTTTGATGCAAATTCTGAAGTCTGAACATTTCGGTGGCAGCTGTGGCGCAGTTTTTTTCATCAACTCAGAAACATGCTTGCTCATAGGCATAGATTTGGTGGGGAGGGGGCACAGGGGACGTGTCCCTCCCAATAATCAGAAGAGATAGCCTACATTTTTCCACCTCAAAAAGTAAGAAAGACAACCCTATTCTCCCCAAAAGAGGTAAAAATAACAGTTCAGGATGTTGAAACATTGATATATCTCTCCTAATTGTTGATACATATTCCACTTTAAAGTGTCATAATAGTTCACACTGCTGCTGTGTCATGAATAGTGAGTCAAAAAAAAAATTGTTTTTGAACAATACAGTATAGTAAATATTTGAAAGCAATAATGCCTGAGAGCCTTACTGCTTTTTATAACATTATATTAACGTCACTGGGAGCCTGTTGTCTTTTCCTTAACAGAAATTTAGACATGTCCTCCATAAATAATTAAATACAGAAGGCATAAATAAGTACATAAAAATTCACCCGAATGCACAAAATGGTATGTTCGAAGCACATTTTTTTCTGGGGGAGTACCCCCAGACCTCCACTTATGTTGAAGCGAAGCTTAAGCCCTTGTGCTTGCCACCCAAAAATGATCACTGGCCCCATCCTGGCCACCCCAATGAAAATGTTCTGGCTCCACCACTGCCCAGAAGTGCTTGTCTATCTACTGGTAGAAAGGCCTGTGTAAAAAGCGAAGTCTGAACTGAAGCTCGGTAGCTGGTTTTAGTATAGAACTGGTGCACCCCCTGTAATCTCAGATGCACCCTAAGGCATTCTGTTCTGGAACCGGGCCTGGTTGATGAGAAGATGGATGGAGCCAAATATAGGGCACGCAACCTGTTAGAGTCTGCAACAGACTTGAGAGTGGGGTGGAGGTTCACCTTCCAGCAGGACAACTACCCAAAACATACAGCCAGATCTACAATGGAATGGTTTAGATCAAAACATAGGCATGTGTTAGAATGGTCTAGTCAAAGTCCAGACCTAAATTCAATTGAGAATATCTGTAAAGACTTGAAAATTGCTGTTCACAGACGCTTTCCATCCAATCTGATGCTGAATCTGAAGCTCGAGCGATTTTGCAAAGAAGAATGGGCAAAAATGTCAGTCTGTAGATGTGCAAAGCTGGTAGAGACGTACCCCAATAAACTTGTAGCTGTAATTGCAGCGATAGGTGGTTCTACAAAGCATTGACTCAGGGGATCTGAATACTTATGCACGCCACATTTTTCAGATTTTTACAAAAAAAAATAGAAAAACATGTTTCATTTTCATTCACTTCACAGTTATGCGCCACTGTGTGTTGGTCCTACACATAAAGTCCCAATAAAATAAATGTGTGTGGTTGTAACGTGACAAAATGTGGAAAATCTCAAGGGGTATGAATACTTTCGCAAGCCATACCTTGTTAGTGGAAAGATGCAGCGAAGAACCATGGGGAAAGACATACAATAAATGTCACTGGTTAGAATCAAACTAGCAACGTCCCAATAATGCAGCATGCTTAGTAACCCCTAGGCTACTAAGGCGCTCTCTGAACTTATCCTTTATGTGCACATATACCCCATCACTAGCGTTACACATGCATGACTACCTGCTATTGGATTAGATTCATATCTATAAACTAGGCCTACATGGTAGAAGAGCCTGAAAAAGGCCTAAAGATGAATACAGTACTGATAGGGATTGTTCCCCTCAACATATTTCTCTGTTTAGTAGTTGAGGTTTCACAGTTAATTTCACTAAAAAACTGTGAAAATGGAAAGTCAAAAGCTTTGGCAGCCAAATGGAACAAATTAACAAAACGAGAGAAAGTCTAGTAGACATTGTCTAAGCGTGCTGTGGTTGAAATTTGCTTGATAGGGACATCTCAGACATCTGTCAACAAGGACTGGCAGGTAATTGGCTTATCTTTAAAGGATGTGCTTAATCCTCTCCTCTCCTCAGTCGATCACCCATCTCCACACCAGAATCCAGTCAGTTCAGAGGAGTTGCCCCCGGGGCTCTCACCTCAGATCTCTCCATTATCCTTGGCCTGTTGTCAAGTACATACTGTTATTCCTTCAGCCTGCGTAGAGTCTCTCACACCTCTCACGAGATAATTACCGGCGCTATCATCTCATCTTCGAGTGAGAGCCAAAGAAAAAAATTGGAGGGAGAAGAGGGTGGGTGGAAAAGGGGGGGCTGGTAGAGAACAGGGGAACCTGTCAGAGTATGGAAAATGAGCGAGCAGGTGGTTGAGGAGTGAGGGATGGTGTGAGGACGAGGAACGGGCTGAGCCATGCAGTGATTCAAAACAAAGGAATTCTGCGACAGGAGCTGTAAATGAAAGGGAATGTCAACCAACGGGAGACGGTTCTTGAAGCAGCTGACAGTTGATGCCGTGATTGTATTTTTATGTGCCACCCACCCTCCTTTCTTTTATCGGCTGTTGTCAAGATACTGTACATATCTGCACTACACAGACAAGGCGATGTGTACTCACACTGCACATAAACTGAAGTTATCACAGCACCTTACATTATGTGATGCCAAACTATTGGTCACAAAGAGTGCAATTCTCATTCGCAATCAAGTTGACAATCAGTCACAGCAGCCATCCTGGCCAAAAATGGGGGAATTATGCAACCCGGTATCACGCCGAGGCGTGTAATACACACGCGTGGACCGGCGGGTCTATTACACGCCTTGCCTAACCAGGGCGTGTGAGTTACAGGCCGCACCCCGCCCGTCTAAATGAACGGAGGATACTATCCAGCTGCAGCCCCGGAGACAAACGCCCTGGCGTAGGTGGTTAGGGTTAGGGCAAGGGGACAGGGAGAGGTTAGAATATAGATAGAACATTGACGGTTAGGGTTAGGGCAAGGGGACAGGGAGAGGTTAGAATATAGATAGAACATTGACGGAACGCCGCGGCGGCCATCTTAACTACGGCGCGTGTAACTCACACGCCCTGGTTAGGCACGGCGTGTAATAGACCCGCCGGTCCACGCGTGTGTATTACACGCCCTACCGTGAGATCGGGTTGAATTATGAGTGCAGCCAATAGCTGTGACCCTCATAGGGTTGACCTGAAACAGTCAAGGAATCAAGTGAACAAGCCCAATTTGACAACATCAAAGTCGAATAGTCAAAAAATTTGGTTAAGCAAGGATCATTCTATTTCGGGAAGCTGAATGTCTGATTTTACAAGGAAAGTATTGGTTCCGCCAAATAAATCATTATACATTATACCTATTGTACATATTTGCCTAGTATACTGCTAATGAAAATGTGAAAATAGCTATTTTAATATATTTATTTATCTATTTATTATTCTTTCGGACAATTCCACACAATACACAATTTTCTCTTGCAAATATTCATACGTCATACTTTGTGTTGTCCGAAGGGAGATGGAAGAAGCCAAAGGCTTATCAGGTCCCGCCCCCATTTTCATCAAATTCGGATTCAGATACACAGTTACTGTTACAGAAAATAAAAATAAAACAAAAAACATTTTATATATATATATATATATATATATATATATATATATATATATATATATATATATATATATATATATATATATATATATATATAAAATGTTTTTTGTTTTCAGATTCTTAAAAAAAAATGTATATGTATATATATATATATATATATATATATATATATATATATATACATATACATATACATTTTTTTTAAGAATCTGCAGTCCAATACACAGTCAATTTTAATCTAATTGCTTCAGCTTTTAAGATCAGTTCAACACAGTTCAGTTTTTCTGTGACAATGCCAAGTGTATAAAGTGTGAAGTGGCCTTGTATTTGGCCTGTTCCATTTCTTAACTGGTAGTCTAAACACTTCTGCAAAAGTATTCAAAAACAAGTCTGTCTGCTGGCCTGTATTATTCTTTAAAATAATGTTATGAAAGTGACATTGACATTGTGCTCAGGTTATTAGTCTGTAATTTTCAATCATTTTTGAAACATAATTTGCTTTGAAATTGCGCAAACTGCAACTTCCTGTGACAACTTCATCAAGTCCATTCCACAGCTTAATACCATTTACAGAAATCGAAAAGGATTTAAGTGTGGTCCGTATATTTTTCTCAGTGAATTTATCTTTTCTTCTTAAATCATGCGAAACTTCTCTGTCTTCAAACATTACTTGTAAACTGTTAGGAAGGCTTTTTTTTGAAGCCTTGTAAATAATTTGTACTGTGTGGTAATTTACCACATCACGTAATTTGAGAATTCTACCTTCAATAAAAAAGTTATTAGTGTGTGCCCTGTAATTGGCTTGGTAAATAATTCGTATTGCTTTCTTTTGAAGAATCTCCAACGGGTGCAATGTACCTTTATAAGTGTTTCCCCATATTTCAGCACAGTAATGCAGATGTGGGGAAACTAAACTCCAGTATAATACAAGTAAGGCCTTTTGATTGAAACAATGTTGTGCTTTCCAAAGTATAGAAATACTCCTGGCTATTTTGCCCCTGAGATGGCTAACTTGTGGTTTCCAGCTTAATTTATTAAATTCAATTATTCAATCAATTATTGCCCCTAGGACTTTGTGTTGCTTGACCCTTTGAATTTCAATCCCATTTACCTTGATTTTTATAGCGACATCTGATGCTCTCCTACCAAACATCATGAATTTAGTTTTTTCTAAATTTAGTGATAACTTATTTCGGTTTAACCACCCATGTAACTTAGTCAATTCAATGTTAACGATCTCAACCATATTATTCAGATCTTTCCCCGAATAGAAGATGTTTGTGTCGTCAGCAAATAAAATTAACCTTAAGACTTTTGACACTTTACATATGTCATTTATATAAAGCAGGAATAATTTCGGCCCCAAGATTGACCCCTGAGGGACCCCACAAACAATATCTAAGCATGTTGATGTGAACTCCCCTAATTTCACAAATTGTTTCCTGTCATGTAAATAACTTCTGACCCAGTCATGTGCCAAACCTCGAATGCCATAATTCTCCAGTTTATTAAGAAGGATGTCATGATTAATAGTGTTGAATGCTTTTTTGAGGTCTAAGAAAATTCCTATAGAGTACAATTTGTGATCAATAGCATTACTAATAATTTCTACCGATTCAGCCAAGGCCAGTGCGGTGGAATGATTCTTTCTAAAGCCGAATTGACTGTCATACAGAAGTTGATGTTTAGTAATGAATTCATCAAGTCTATTGCTGAATAACTTTTCCAGAATTTTAGAAAATTGTGTTAAAAGTGAGACTGGTCTATAATTAGTAAATGAATGTTCATCACCATTCTTATGTAATGGTATAACCTTAGCTACTTTCATGTTAGAAGGAAAAATTCCTGTTTGAAAAGATAGGTTAAAGAGGTGTGTTAGGGGTTTAATAATACTTTCTTGCACTGATTTGATTACTTTCATGTGAAACCCAAGCGCGTCTCTAGAGGTCTTTGTTTTCATTCCGAGCAATATCTCCCTTATCTCGTTGGCCTCGACTGGCTTCAAAAACATGGAGTGTTGACGAGACGCTTCATTTTCGCTAGACTCCCCTACACTCTTCCCACAGATCCCTTTTGCTAAATTAGGTCCAATATTAACAAAAAAATAATTTAGTTTATTTACCGCAGTGTTCATGCATTCAAACTTAATGTTATTTTCATGGAAATGCTGAGGATAATTATGTATTCTGCTGTCATTTCTTAACACTGTATTTACTATGTCCCACAATGTTTTGGGTTGATTTGCATTTGTTTCTAACAACTTACCATAATATTTATTTTTACAGTCTCTGAGAATGCTATTTAGCTTGTTACGATAGATTTTATATTTTAACTCCGCCTTTGGTGTCCTTGCTTTTATGAATCTTTTGTACAATGTATTTTTCTTTTTGCAAGCATTTATCAAGGATTTAGTTAGCCACTGTTTATCATGTCTTTGCTTTAAGGCCCTTTTTTTTAGTGGACAATTTTTTTCATACAGCCTTTGAAATATCTGCAGGAATAAATCGAAACTTGCATTAACATCCTTCCCCTTGTTTACAGAGTCCCAATTTTGCGTCAATAAGTCATTTTTCAGTGCTTCTATCCTCTCATCAGTTTCCAACCTTACAAATATATCTTTGTTTGATCTCTGCTGCAACTTTTGTTTCCAATCGTATATAGCAAATACAGGTAAATGGTCGCTTATGTCATTAATCAGGAGTCCACTATCTATTTCATCCCCCATAACATTCGTAAATATGTTGTCTATTAACGTGGCACTATTTATTTTAATCCTGCTTGGCTTTGTAATTAAGGGCTGAATACCCATAACATGCAATGTATTTACAAATTCTTCAGTCAGTGAATTAGTAGTATTTAGTAAATCAATGTTTATATCCCCACAGATAAATATCTTCTTTTGATTTGACTTAGAAAATAATTCTCCCACGTATTCTATAAAGTCTTCCATTTTTGAATCGGGTGTTCTGTACACACAGCTGATAATTAAACATTTATCCTTCATTAGAATTTCAATAGTCACACATTCCAATAGGTTATCAATTGCAGTGCACATGCTATTTACGATTTCAAACCTTATATTTTCATTCACAAAAAGGGCCACTCCTCCCCCTCTCTTGTTCATTCTGTTGACTCAAACCAGTTTATATCCCTTTAATTGAAAGTCCATGCCTTTGCCTTCATTAATCCATGTTTCTGATACGGCAATGTGTAGAGACTTCTGCTATTAAAATGAATGATGGACAATTTCCCATTTGAATGAAAGCGTCTTATGAATTGATCCTCAGTATGGTAATGACAGTCTTTTTTCCCGATATAGTAGAAATGATTGTCTGGGTCAATTATTTCATTTGGGTCCGAAAATGTGGGTTCCACATAATGATTAGCTAATAACTCCAGCCTTTCATGATCATTTATCCAATCAGTTGTGTTACTCATCCTCCCTGCTTGAGTCGTTCAGGTCCTCTTCCCTCCGGAATTGAACCAGATCTTCCTCGGTTCTGATTTGCACAATTTTAGCTTCTTCAGGTGTAGCTCCATTCATTTTGATGAAGATTCTTCCATCTCTCGTCCAAGTTTGTTGGACCTGTCCACATTTTTTTAATCCTCTTGCTTGATAGGCCAGATAAGCGTTTCTCTTGGTTAGATTTTCGCTCATTCCAATTTGTTCGCCTTTAAGCTTCCTGCCTTGACTGAGCAGATTTATCTTATGCTTTCTACTCACAAATTTCAGAATGACAGCACGCTTTTTGGCGAATTTTCCCTTCGGGAGAAGAAAACAGGAATCCACGTTCTCCAGATCCAGACTAATGCCTTTGCTTCTCAGAAACATTTCAACCTGGTTTTCCACCGACACATTCCCTGTATCGCCCTCTTCTTTTCCACTCACGGCAGTTGCATACGACCTTGGTTTAATAACCATACCAGTCAGTATCACATCTCTGTTTTTTGCTTGTTGATCCTGTTCATCAATTTTATCTCCAAGCTCTTTCAAGAGCTGATCTTTCTTCACATTGACAGCATGAAGTTCCTTCAATTCGATCATCAGTGGCTTCAGACCAGCAGCAATTTTCTCTTTGATTTTAACAACAAAACGCCCCATCCATTCTTCCATAATTCCAGCCAGCTCAGCCTTCCGCAGTGCTCGCTCATTCTCCCTCTCACTTTTTATTTCTCTCTTCAACTCTGCCAACATTCCTTTCCTCAAGTCTGCCAACTGTTTTTCATTTCTTCGGCAAAGCCTTTGTCCTCTTCCTTATCAGTGTTTTTTCCTTTTTTGGACATCTCCAGAGATTTTCAGAGATTTTCAGAATCTGAATTCTCCGCTGCTCTCAGTACTGGCTGTTCACCCTCGACAAATATATATATATATATAGGCCTACTATCCTTAGAGTGAGAGACTGGTTGACTAGATCCCAACAAATGAATTGTTTCAGTCCCTATGTCTGGTGTGGAAAAGATAAAAGCCAATGTCGCAAATGAATATATGGATCAATGAGTAGGAAACAAAAGCATGATTCGTTGAGTAGTCGACTATAGGCAAGATTCGACCAATCGCATTCGACTATGTAAATTCTTAGTTGGGGACATCCGTAGACTCCCAGAGGAAAATGCTTCTGCTCACAATGGTCTTTTCTTTGTCTCATCAGATATAAATGATCTTCTTATCTGGAATTTACTGTGTTCTGACCAGTTTCTCCTAAAACATATAGTCTTAAGACCTTAAATTGGTTGAGACAAGGAGTAGCTTATTTCTCAGGAGATAAATTTAAGCTGTATGAGAATATAGTCAAAATCTCAATCTTAAATTCAGTTTATTTATGTCTGCGAGAAATAGCCTGGACAAAGATGAGATCTCATTCTGTATGTTTCTATCCCCTGGCCTCTCACCTGTGAGCCTGAATGAAGACAATAACGATGAATAGCAGAGACTCAAAATCTCCCTATCAGTACCCGTACATCATGTGTGAAGTTAGAATTGAATGAAGAAAGTGATGCGTGCAGCAGAAGCAGTGTTGTGTAAGAGATTTTTTGTAGAAGAGCTAGTGTAGGAGGTTAAATAGAAGCTGTGCTTGGATTTAACCTCCGACAAAAATAACACACCTATATGCTGGTATCTTTGTCATAGAGGTTAGGTTTTTGAAAACGCTGATGCATCAGAGACTGGAGCTGAAGTACATATATGCCGAAATGTCATTTGAGTGCATGAGTGTGGGTATATGTAATTTTATTGAATACCTCTTATATTGGTTGTTAGGCCTATGATAACTGTTGGCTTTTCTCTGTAAATTCCACCCAATCCACGCTTTATACAGCCAGTCCCTGCCCTCACCTAAGAGCAGCTTAACATTGTGATCTCTCTGTCTGAGGAACACAGGCAAGACATTGCGGCTACTTTTAAATGTTTTTGAGAAGTGTGAGACTGAGACTTGGGTGACCCACAGTTCCCCCTAAGGAGTTACAGAACGGCTCTGTGGGTGTCAAAACAAGCCCTGTCTCGAAGCGGTCTTATGGTATTAGTGGATTTTGCTTTGAGAAATCCTCTTGGGGTAAACTCAGCCTTCAAGGTGTCCCCAGCCTGGGTTGTCAAAGACACTTCTGCTGATTGTCTGCACAGGCCAGGGGAAAATAATTGGGTATTTCAGCATGACACAAACACTCAAACATATGTGATGAAATTTTAGGAAATCATTAGACTTGAATAAATATGGTTTCATTGTTGATTTGAAGTCATTCATAAATCAGTATTTGCATTATTAACCAGAATTCGGTGAACGATCAAGCTCTTATTTAGCCTGGTCCTACCAGACCATTGTATTTAATTTAATTTGTTGCATCATCGTAATAAAAGTTAGTTGAAAGTTACAATTTTGTAAGCAGATCAAATGAGACCAAGATTTTGATTTACTGTCTTTTTGCAATATGTGTACAGCCAAGAATTTTTGTGTTACATGTTATCCTACCTTTCGTTTGGATCAGGACATTAGAGAAATCAGCAAGACCGCCTTTACCCCCTAGTCAACGGCTAATGCAGATTTTTTAATTCAAGCCTGTGTTTCATCCAGACTTGATCATTGTAACATGTTGTTGTCTAGCATGCCGCATGTAAACACTAAAAGTCTTCAAATGGTTCAGAATCTTTCAGCTTGAAAATGTGACCATATTGCACCGATGTTTGCGTCCCTTCATTGGTTCCCTATCCATATCGGATCAGACCTTAAGGTGCATCTGATGACTCACCGATTGATAAATGTGTATGCACCTTCATAGCTATTTTACAGTTAATATTCCATCCTGTGCTCTATTCTCTCAGACTACAGGGCTCCCGTCTGTCCCCAGAGTTAAAATGAAGTCAACTGGCTGCAGGGCATTTTCTTATCATATCCCCTTTGTCTGGAATAACCTCCCTTCTGACACTAAACAGTCTGGGTCCGCTGTGGGCTTTAAATCCAAACCTAAAAGTAATATGTACGCTCTTTCAGTAAGTTGTATGTTCTTTTAGTATTTCAGGAGGCCTTGTTACCAATTTTCGTTTTGAAAGGACACTCTCAGTCTCAATGAATATATTAACCCAATACTCATAGTCCTTATACAGTATATGTCCTGCCAATGACAACACTGTTCATATCCACACATGCTCGACAACACCCACCTGGTTTGTTTTCAAGACCAGCTTCAAACAAACCAGAAGATTGCTAAACATGCTGGTGAAGATAATAAATTAAACAGTCAACATTAATTCAGCTCAGATGAATAGTAAAATTAGCAAAACAACATAACTTGCTAGCAGCCAGGTGCTTAACAACTGGACTGAGGGATGGATGACCACCAGCTTTTGCTAATATTATTGGGGCTACTAATATCTTGCTAAAAATATAAACCTTTATTTATGAAATTATGCCATTACTAAGTACAAGTTACACTTATGATATAGATAATTGAAATTAGCCTACATACACATACAAAAAAAAAAAAAATAAATAAATAAATTCAGATTTCAGAAATCTGGTGCGGCACGTGCCAATACACCTTCATGGGTAGCACGCATGTCACAAGCACACTATGCGTGACCTTTGCTGACCAGGCCCCAGTCCTACCATACTGTAGTCGTTGGAAATTGCAAACTGGTCCTATATCAGTGGATCAGCTGTCATCATTGATTGTAATGAACATGTGTATCAGAAAAAAAAGAACAAAGAAAAAATTTAAACATTCCTTGTAGGAGGTTTAAATTCTCAGAACACATTTGCCCTAGGCTAGGACATGGAATGGTGATGACAGCTAGCTTCAGAAAATGCAAAGGTAAATGTATGCAGTAGCATGGATGTTCCTTTCCACCAATGCTAAATGCTCATTATGTTCCCTTCTTTTTCAGTTTACTAAGGCGGTCCATTTGAGACCAGTATGAATTCTAATCAGGTACCAAACGGCCCTGATTGTGCAATAAAAGTGAAAGGTCATTTTGACACAGCATGGTCTGAACACATCTGTGGGTTTTTGTGATGCAGCAGGTTCAGAGACTGCAGTGGGATTTGATTTATATTAATACTTGTTATTTTTTGCTGTTTTTGTCATTGTTACTGAAGTTGGTCTGCAGGGCAGATTATTGTTTCCAGTGTGGATGGAGACAAAAAGAAACACCACACATATCATGCATGCAGCTCACAATGCGCTGATCAAAGGTTAGACCTGTATGAGCTTTGTTGAGCAACAGGTATGGATCATTTGTCAACTGGCATTATACTGAAATCCCAGTGAAAGTTTTTTGAAACTTCAAATATAACAGCTGAGCACTTCATCTCAGATTTCAGCTCAATTCTGATGGATGCTGAAGGGCCAACAGCGTGTTAGGTTGTCATTCTACAGGCTGTACTACAGGTCTTAGTGTAATGGAGTGTGTTTTGAAGACATTAGTCTTAGTGTTAATAAAACACAAGAACCATTTGCTTCAGCACACCATCACGATCAACTCGTTCTATTTATACTTCATACTGAAAGCAGGTGTTGTATATCAAACTTTTACTTAAGTAATATCACACAAGAGGGAGTTCTCTTGTACTGAATATCAGCACAGCTGTGATTTGGTTGTAGGCCAAGTGCCAAAAATAATCTCACTGCGCTGATAGTAGCTTTATTTTGCTTGTCCTCAATATGTCCATGCTTCCTGATATCATTTCAGCAAACTTGCTTTGAAGTATGAATGGTTTCCTCTCCAGGGCCCCCCTCTAACATTCACAATTGAATTCAAATGTCATTTGTGGAAAAAAAATCCATCTTTGTGGTGTCACATCCCGGCTCAAGGGACGGACAAAGAGGAGACCACACAAGAGAGTTAGTTTAACCAAATTATAATTTATTTAACCAATTTTAAAATAATCTAATAAAGGGTGTGTGAATGTCAGTAATCAGTAGTGAGTGCGGTGTCTGTGTGAGTGAAGAGTGTATGGGGTGTGTAAAACAGCACTAACTGAACCAAACCAACCAACCAAAACAAACCATACGTCAAGGGAGGGAGACCCAAGTGGCTGATTACTGCCGCTTTTATAGCTCAGGAGAGCAGCCAGCATGGGTGTTGGTGATATGCAATCAGCTCCTGGCAGCCTGCCAATCAGGAGGTGCCAGGAGCTGTCACAGTGCTGCAAAGTTTGTTGAAATCCAAGAAAAATGCTGTTTATGAAACTTTAATTAACAGAGATAAGAAAACCTGTAATGTGGATGGATGCATTTGTTTAACAGTCCCAGTGCCTCTTATCGACTCAAGTTACTCTGTCAACTGTTTTATAACAAGGAATTAGGTGTTTACATGCAGCACAGCAGGCACGCTGAAGCCTATACTGTAAATATACAATAACTTGTCATATTCACACTTGTAAAATGAATTTAATGAGCTGTCTTGTCCACAGCAGTCTCCTGTCCCTCTCTTAATCCTCCATATATCCTTTCATGGTGTAAATACAAAGCCCACACTTGCCATTCTTTATTTGAGTGTTGAATCATTCTAAATTGGACGTCAACCAACCTAGAGTCCACTGAATGGAGATGAATGCTTAAGAAAAGATATGATTTAAATCATTCTGGATATGGTCTGTGTGCTTTTGAAGCTTAGAAAATCCTTTTTCATTCTCTGTGTCTCTCACTCTCTCTACGTCTCTCCTGTCGCCTCCAAATGTTACATGATATATTTTATGTTGCGACACACAGTACCATAATAGATGACGGACATGATGTTCATTTTTATATAGAGATAAAGCTAAAAAAAATCATCCTTCATCATAGCAGTGGGAAGCTGTTTCCTAGGGAACGTGTCAGATTGGAATGACTTGTCTTCCTGAGTATTGTTGGATGGTTGAATGTGTTATACAGTATATTGTGCTGCACTGATGGACAGACTGTGAGGCCATTAATAACTTTCATATGGAATGAATGAGCACTAAAATTGATTTGAGAATAATGAACCATCGTCTACTAACATATTATCCCTGATAAAGGACAGGACTGGATATCGTTTTAGGACTAGATTTGATTATCACTATCTCATGAAGGAGACTAAATGAACACCCAGCCTTCATAAGTTACCTTGTGTTGTAAAACTTTGAAAGTTGCGGTCTCTTAGTCCCTTTTCTGTGTATTACACAACTGGTTTTTGCATCACTGCTGAAACCTCAGTCTGGGTCGATATAATTCGTACTGTGTACACCAAGTTCAAGGTTGAGGCTTTTTCAAAACCGTAAAAATGTGCATCCAGCAGCATTGAGATGACGTAGATGTCACCAATAAAATAAGTGTTTTTTTTATTTGTATGCGTAGTAGACCTTTGTAGAGTATTTCATTAGTTTCAAACGCAGAGCAGATCTCTTCCTCAGCGTGATTAGAATTACACATACATCGTCATTTAAAAAAAGCACAGACACAAACATAAGCCCCTTACAACCAATATATATCTTAACTGTCATGTTTTTTTTTGTTTTTGGATTGTGAATTTGGCATTTCCTAGCCTATCTATTGTGATATGTCTAGGCAGTGGTTTGAAGATGAAGAAAAGGACACATTAAGAGAACACAAGCGTGAATTTTAAGGAAAAAGTATTTAAGACAAATATCAATGCCAAGAAATCATGCTTGTTTCTTCAAGCATGATCCAACAAAAGTAGAACACTTATGGCTATGTTTACTGTCATCTACTGGTAAGATATATGATATTACAGTTACATTACAGTTCAAGAAGATATAATGTTTTTTATCCATAATTTGTCAAAGCACATGTCCATGGTCAGCCTGTGATTAAGTGTTATTTGCAGACTGTGGCTGGTGACATCTGGCTGACCTAGCTGTTGGTTTTGTTGGACTTAATTGGGTGAGGAAACATATTGTAATAAATCTTTTTCCACAGCAGACATTTTGACATGCCATTGCAGGAGAACCACAGGTCTAATTTGTACATTGATAATAGTAACATTTCATTCAAGCTGACCAAATACTACCGTTAGTCTGCAGTATGGCTGACTCGGGCTACTCAATTGAGACAAAGCCATAATTAGGGATATTTATTACACTTGAGTTTTATCTGCAATGACAAGTAAAATTGCCAGCTGTTGAGTGTTTTGACCCCCTGTAAGTAAATGCCGTAACATTTGTTGGTTGAACTACACATTGTTTTATACCTAATAACGTGAGAAATCCGACATGTTGACAAATTGTGACACAATTAATTGGAAGTACGTGAACGGTGGTGCTGGGCCTCACAATTCTACAAAGTATTGTGATAAAAACACCTTTACTGCTTCAACCAATTACTGTTCTTCACTGGTTATTATTACCACCGTATTTATGATGTAGTTTAATCATCAGTTATGTCTTCATATCAGGTTGTGGCATGCAATTAAAGGGCCCCTTTCACAGGTTTTGACATGCCACAATAGGAAAGGCATAGGTGTAAAAAGAAAAGAAAGAAAAAAAGAAAAAGAATCATCTCTTGAATCCAGGCCCTGGTATCGTGCATGCTGGCTCACTGTCAAATGGTTTTCTGGGACACTTGGATAGAAGGGGGCCCATCATCAATGTAATTACTGTAGTAACACCTGTGCTTTACTGCACTGACAAGCCAAAATGTGTGCGGTGAAAGAGGCCTTTTGGAAAGCAGTAGAACATCAGCTGGATTGCCACAATGACCATTTAAAGTTTGCCGAATAATCATGTAATTGCCAATCTGTATTGTGAGAAGATTGATTTTAGTTTTGCTATAGATTCCAGTTGTATGCCTGGGGAGAAAGAGACAGAGACTGACAGTGAGAGAGAGAGAGAGAGAGAGAGAGAGAGAGAGAGAGAGAGAGAGAGAGAGAGAGGGAGAGAGAGAGGGGGGGGGAGAGAGAGCTGGTGTCTGTCAGGAGATGCACTGCCAGAGTCAGATAAAGCATGCATGTATAATGCTTCAACTATCGACCCAGCAGCCTGTTTGTGTACCATACACTCAGAGTACATGAGCAGACAGTCAATGAGTTGACCTGCTATGCAATACACTGCTGCCACATAAACATTTTGAAACGCTGTCTTTGCAGTCCTCAAAACACTGGTCTGAGTCTATTCCAAAGACATGAAAGTCAGTGTGATTTAACTCTCTAACTTGCCAACGGGTTAGAATTTCTGAGTTTGTCTACTACCTGAGTAAATACTGCAGGATATTTTCCTTTCGCTGTTGTTTTAACTATCTACCCGTCATGAACCTGGAGAAGCAATTTAATGCGGAGAGCAGAAAATGAGGGGAATTTCATGATATCACAATTTAATTTTGTTTGTGTGATGATCTAGCTAGAAAACAACACTTTTTCTTCAACAGCAGCAGATGCCAGCCTACAGGCAATCAAGCCAGATGCGGTGCGATGCTGTTTGCCAATCGCCCACACACACACACACACACACACACACACACACACACACACACACACACACACACACACACACACACACACACACACACACACACACACACACACACACACACATATACACACACACACACCTACACACACACACACACACACACACACACACACAGGCTCCAACAGGTTCTGCCAGCCCTTATTTGAGCCAGTAATTGCGGGCAGTGCTGTGCTGGTTTTGCCAGTCAGTGTTAGGTCGAGCAGGGGGCACAGATGGGCAGTCTCGGGCAAAGATAGGTTTTAATAGCTTATTGATTCCACAGACCTCATCAAGCTGCTCTCCTCCTGTGCTTGTTTTCACTAATTTGTTTTGAAACGAGGGATCCTAGAATGACTCACCCAGACAGGCTGAAATCATCGCCCCGAGAGAAGAGAGCCGCCGTCCATTCGACATAATTGTTCACTCGCTGCAATCCTCCCTACAGGCTGAAACTCTGTTTGCTGTTCATGAGTTGCAGAATAATTACTGTACTTCCATTCTTTCATCCACCCTTTCCACTGACCTTCTTCAAAAGCTGAGAGTCATACAAAAAACATTTATGTTCTAGTCTGATTCATTAATTCTCCCAATTACAAAATTTGCAGAATCCTTTATTTGTGAGTGAATGAAGATGTATTTTCAGACGGAGCTGTCCTTCTACGATTCTCTGCTTACTTGCTTATTCGTCTCACTATTATGACACAAACATAGCATAACTAACGTCGATAATGAGGCCCATGTCATTTGTTCCGTAAAATTGTTCTTTCATGCTCGCATTCCCGTTATCTCCTTCTGCATCCCTCAGGGAACGAGGTTTCTCTACCTGGCAATATTAAATCTTCTCAATTATATGGTTGGCCTGCTGCCGGCTGCTACACTTGGAAAGAGCCTATTGTTTTGATGAAAAATGCAATCGAGATACTGTCTCTCACTCTCAGCAGTTAGCCTCCTGGCACATCCCTTTGGAGAAACTGTGAGAGGAAAGAGGTAGCTTATTAACTGCCTCCCTCTGCCCCCACTGACTCCTACAGCCCAACAAACACAAGCACACATACAGTGTATGCACTATATACTTTAGTTGTATATTAAACTAGTTTTAAACCCACAAGTTTTAAACGGGCTACAGGTTGAGTCACTTCTAAAGAAAATTGTTTTCCCATAATGTTTTCAAAACACGTCTCAGATGTGTCATAGGGTGTTAAGGTTAACAAGAACGTAGCCCGTCCTCCGTTTAAAAAAACATTTTCTGTTACAACCCAGGCAACTGCTGTGGTTGCCAACACTTGCTTTTTAAAGTACATATCTCAAAGTTCTTCTTTAGTGGCCAGCAGAAACACATCATCCACATCTTGAGTCAGGTGTTCCTCAAGGTTCGTTCCCGGAGCCCCTTAACCAGTAACACTTCCCTTGTGTTTGGACAGTGTGCTGCTGTGTACAGTGTAAGTGTGCTTTCAGTCATTTGTTGTTATTGCTTTGGTCTGGGGTTCCCGGAAGTGAGTGTGAAGTCAGATGTCTAAGTAAATGTGAAGCGTCTGATTTTATTAAACTTGCTTTTACTCAGATGAGCTATAAGATTCCTGTATTCTTTTCCAAAACTGGCTTTTTGTTTTGTTTTTGTTTTTCACAGCCCTTATCGATTCACTTCAGTCTATTGGGTCATTGTGTTGCTTTACGGTTGTGGTTGTTTTATTGTTTTTTTTATGTTCTTGAAGCATTTAGTAACTTCTCAAGGTGAAGCATACTATCTATTTATCTCTTATCTATCTATCTATCTATCTATCTATCTATCTATCTATCTATCTATCTATCTATCTATCTATCTATCTATCTATCTATCTATCTATCTATCTATCCATTCATCTATATATCTATCTATCTGTTGTATAAACAGGAAAAGGGCCTCTCTACATTTTCTATTTATCGGTTGAAATCATCTTCTAACCCTTCCTTTTTGTTATGGAACTCTATGGGCTAATAAATCATCCGTAGGGAATATTTTTAAAGACTGAAATCAATACATCAAACACCACCTTTAATTACATACTTATCAAGCCAATATAACTGAAAAGAAATCGTATTTTAATAGAATTTAAGATTACGGTATTTTCAGTTCCGCAAATAGATAAGTGAATTTGTATTTACTTCAGTTAAACATAACAACAGTTGGGTCCAAATCCCACTCTGCGGGCAGTGGAAAAAATCAATGTGGAGGGGATTTCTCTGGTTTGTGGAGAAGGTGTAGGACAACAAGTGTCTGATCCTCTGTGACTTCCTGTGCAATTCATTTGTAAGCTGCAAACGGCTGACCAGGCAGACAGCTGAAAGCACCAATCAATCTCCCCAAGCCTTTTCTGTGGATCAGAGGATCCCATTAAAGTCAGGGAGCAGACATCCATCTAGCTGCAGACAGCGCGTCAATAGCCATGGCAGAGCAGTGACAGACTGGGACACACTGAGGTCGATAATGCTTTAGATCTGCATGGACTCCCTGTGATCAGCTGCTCCACATTTCTGCCTTAATGAGCCTGAGCGTGTGGGTGGGTGGGGTGTCTGTGTCTGACTGATCCTCTGTCTGTTTGTGCGTCTGTAATGTCTGACTCTGTGTGTTTGTGTGTGTTAGTTTTAAGTCTTGTGTGTCTAATGGCCCCGCTGATATGAATTCTCATTCCCATTCTGCAGACTTCAGGGACTAGTTAATGACGCGTTGTCAAGTTGTCATGTATGTTTTCCTATGGCACACTTTTGTATCCTACTTTCAAAGACAAAGTTAAGCTCAAAAAATACCTCAAACTATCTTAATCAGATCTCATTAAATCAAGTTATATGTATGCAGTATGCTTATCAGATGGCCCTAAGTGGGATCTCGTTTCTGAAACTAAGAAACTATTCTTTACACATTGATTTCTGGGGGATGAGAATGGACGATATCTCAAGTGTCCCCCTGTAGCCGACATTTAAAGTTATGATCTTTGACATTTCTGTATAAATAAATGTCAGCTTTACTGCCTGAAGCACTGCAGCCATTCTACTTGAAGTTCATGAAATATCAAACAGGTCTGACATTTAATATCCGTAGGGTCTTGCGAGAGAAACACCTAATTTGCTTGAAATATCTAAAGAAGAAGTGGATAGTTTGTCTGAGCAGGCAAAGATCTTAAAATCAAAGACAAAGAAAAAAAAACGACACCCCAGGAGCGACTGCGGTTCTCGTCAAGTGGTTTCTATGAAGCGCAGAGCAAAAAGGCACAGCGGCGACAACCTAAAATAAATGTGCCACCTTGATCATAAAACATGGATTTCATGAATAATAACTTAATTGATGTGAAGGCTGGGCTCATTTTGTATGTTTCCCCACAGCCTTTCTGGCCGAGCTTACCATTTTTTTCCCCGGCATGAGCCCTATAAAGGACCTTAAAGACACCACACTCGTATTCAGAAGCCCATGATACAATCGATAATACCATTATTATCATCCATACCCAGCTTTAGTGGTTGCCCCTCTTGCCCCTTGCTATGTTAGTTCTCTCCTTACCTCCATCTAAACAGTCTGAGTTGTTTGTAATTGTGTGTATTGATTATGAATGCCTGGATATTGTGTCTGTCTTGGATGATAGGAGTCCAATTATTACTATCGCCCTTCAGCTGAAAATTAGCATTGACAGTGTGACTCACTACGACCCCAGTCTGACTCCATTGTCTGAGGGACCATACAGGCTGCTTATGTATTCATGTAGTTATTCAGTCATACTGACTTGATGGATAATTGCTTTTTTTTCTTCTCCAATAACCACTTACTCATTCAGTAAAATGATGTCCATAGAAAATAGAGCACTTTTTCTCAATTATTCTCAAAGCACCTCCTCCATTGAGCATCCAAGTTGGTTGGTTTTGAGTCTAATTATCAACCCCCCCAGTTAATTTCTTGGTTGTTAATTAATTAAGTAGTAGACAACTAGTCCCACAACAAGAAACACTATTTTCCAAATAAAGTATTGTAATAAAGTCTGAGCCACTTTGCTAGCTCCTTGTTTCTTCCTAATTTTTTGATTTGTAAGTGCTGTAGTAGCATTTAAGGGCCCTTCAAAATGTGCACAATTGGAGTTCATGTAGCCTGACACCGCCCGCTTACCTACTTCCGCTCAATTTTCATTTCCCTTCAGTAGTCAGTCTGGGTACACAGTATAATCTTGGGTTTTTCTCAGCCAAATGTTTCGCAGCCCAAACAGCGAACAGAGGGAGTGTCTTAGACGCCGGCGCATGACATACGTCACGACCAAACGTTATGCGATTGGTTGGCAGATCCAGAGTGGCACTGGGCAGATCCAATAGTTTTAAACTTCAATAGACACCTGCCTTCAAGTGAGTTAACGTTTGTCAATTGAGCGATTCCAAACCTTCTGTACAAATTAAATGAAGTTCGAAGGTCTGGTAGGACCATGGCTAGAGTTAATGTGTAGCCTTTTGACCACCATGAGACATTAAGCTAATAGTGCAATATTATACTAGACTAACAAGGGGTTTGCCAAGAACCTTGACAACTTATATGGCACAAACAGTGTAATAGTGCAGTCCTGTAAATCAGTAAAAATCACTCTAAAGCTTTGCAGGAGAATGTAGAGAAAAAGCTGTCAGAGTAATCACCTCCCTCACAATTAGCCTCTTCTCTACAGCGCTGCAGCAACATCTTCTCTGTGACAGGAGAAACACTAGCGCTGTCAATACCGCCGACGCGCCAGAGAGAGGCTGCCAGTCTTTCAGACATTGTCTCATTTGTTTTTTTCTACAGCAAAAGGTATCACAGGTAATTGGACAGCGATATGGAGATAGTTGCGAATGCTGCGTGTACCCTTTGATGCCACCAGCATCTGCGCTCAGTTTAACTAGAACGCTATTTGTGAAAAGAGCTTATTGTTACTAATTGAAAAACTGTTGTTCTAATTATACCGATACTAAATTAGCCTTGCTAATACAGCTCTTTATTTTTTGTCATCCAAACCTCTGTCACCATTAAGAGGTGATGTTATTATCCTGACTATTATCCTGGTTTTTAATTGTGGTTGCAGCTGCAGTGTGCAGAACCGGTTCTTGTTTTATCACTGATTAGAGCTCAACACCAAAAAGGATGAACACATTAGTAATTACTAGTAGAGCAATGTATATTAAATTTCATACCCTGACATCAAGCGGTCATCAGCAATTTAACAGCTATGTAATGAATAATGGCATTGGAATTATATTTAAAGTTAGAGAGATGGGTTTGTTATTACAAAAGACTAAGGTAAATAAAGAAAGCAGCCTTACAGAGAAAAAGCATTATGGACAGTGAAGGCGTTTCTGTCTGTGGTTGAGTAAAAACCTCTCCCACGCACAGCAGGTATGCTCCAGTGTGTGAAGTTAAGTTTAGTTCAGTAGCAGCATGGCTTTAGAAATGGTGAAGGCGGTCTGTTGGTTGGTGCAGCACTTTGGTCCAGACTGAAATATCTCAACAGCCATTGGACGGATTGCAATTAACTTTAGTGAAGACATTGGTAATGGTCTCCTGGCTCTCTTGGCATCGAATGTTCTGACACACATTAAAAAGCATACATTAAAAAGCAGTTATATTAAGGCGGAAATGAATGTGAGGGGGTCATTGCATTTCTCCTTAGGAACTCCCATTCTGCCTGAAGTCTTCATGGTCACACCATGAACATAACAGCAAAAAATGACATTAGACTCCACACAATTGATAATTGGTTGCATGGCGACGGCATGTCTGGGGGAAAACATGCAGTGCAGTGCCTTTCAGAATGAGTTGTTTTTAATAGATACTTTGACATATTGATGGAGATTGACTGCGTGTAAGACACCTGCAGAGGTGTCTCGGTTTAGAAAAATTTATTTGATCGTGTGTTATGGACAGCACTAAGCCAATCTACTTTATCTGCTTGTGCCAATAGAATATAATGAAAGCTTCAGCATTTATGCTCATTACGTTTTTTTCCTGTCACGCGCGTCGAAAGAAATCTTGACAGAGGATGAGAGAAAAAATAGAATGTGACTTATAATGAGAAAGGAAGACAGATAGGCACCAAACAACACACTTAGGACAGTGTTTGAAAAGAGTGAATAATTACAGAGATAGAGGAAAACATCACATATTGTTCCCTGTCTCTGCTCCTTCCCTATCCATTCTAAAGGGGGAGATAGGTCTCTTGTGGAGTCTACACCATATCAACAGTGACAGAATGTCATTCCCTCCACACCCACTCAGACACCATCTTCTATATTGTGTTTACAGCCCAGTGGCAACACCAGACAGAAGCAAATAGATTCATGCCTCTGGATAAAATAAAATGAAAACGATTCCTTGCTGACTGATGGGGTAAAACCTTCTCCTGGAATCCACAACAGTGTGCTTGATGAGAAAAAAACAACAACCATCCGTCACCATCTCCACTGCCTGTGAGAGGCTTAATTAATGCTGACCTTATGAGTGGACGAGTCCTCTCTTGGTGACTGGGAAATAGTGTGTGTGCGTGTATGGAGAGCTGAGAAGCATCCATGAAAGAGTAATGAGCTACTCCAAATGATGAATCAGTCCCCAGCTGCTCAAGAGAGAGATACAAGGGGAATCCAATCTTTAATGCCAGGAATATCAGTGTGACATTTCAACCAGAAAGGTTACCTGCTTCGTCCAATGTGGTCCCGAGAGCACAGGCCAGAGCACCATGGAAGTGCCCTTGAACGTGGGCTTGCTTAAACTGTCACAAAGGTCCATGTTGTTGTGTGTTCACTCCACTGCACTTTCCATAAGCCTCTCTGCACAGCCTGGGGTATAGGTTGCCTGCTCAGTGCATCACTGCACACGTAGATGTGACTGGCATCCAGATAGGTTGTGAGGGGAGACACCTTATCGTAAGGCAGGACACGCAGGTTCAGAGGTGGGCACAATGATGACACACCAGGCAGTGCCAGCCTCTACGGGACACAATGGAGTCATGCTTAGGTGTGTTTGCTCAATTGAAGTTGACATGCTGCCCAGACTAATGGATTACAAGTGTCTGGGCTGAACAATGTCCCCTGCTCCCTTTTTTCTTTCTCGCCAGTGATTCTATTTGGTGTGACAGATCTTAAAAAGTCTACATTTCTTAAACTAAGATTTGACATTGTCCTCACTGCCAAGGACACCATTTGTTATGTTAAATAGCTTAACCGACTGCACATTCACCGTGACACAGCAGTTAATTGTGATTTGTGGCCTAGGTTTATCGTGTATTAAACTGACATAATAACTTTATGCACATTCACATAAAGCCACATTAACAACTTTTAAACTGTTGCAATTCCCATATAAAATGTAATGAGCGAAACACTGCAGCACTGTTCTACACTCGCATTAGCAGATATATGGCCCACAGGAAGCTATAATAAACCATAATGGGAAGCCATCCATCTGTATTCTTCAGTTGTTCTCTCAGGTTCACACCCGTGTTGCCTCTAGTGGGGTACTGATAAACAGGAAGCAGCATCTCCCAGCTGATCCCTCTTTTATCTTGGGTTGCTGAATAACCCATATTCCTTTCAAAAAATGCTCCCAATGGGGCGCCCTTAGCTCAGTTGGTAGATTACCGCCCGCAGTCGTTCTCTGCATGTCACTCCCCTCTCTGCCCCGTTTCACCTCTGTCTCTTCAAAACTATCAATAAAGCATAAAAAATTACAAAAAATATGTTTAAAAAAAAATGCTTCCAGTGAGTGAATTATACATTTGAATTGAGTTTAAAGCTGTTGCTCTTTCTCTCAGATAAAAGCCAAATCACACAGGGTTGATTAGCATCTGTGCATGTGCTGGTCACAAAAAGTTTTCATACTGTATAAACACTTACTTAATGCTGGAATGATCAATATTTTTACATTAACAATAGATGAAATGAAAATGAATGAATGATTAAATGTAAAATTTGAAAGACGACACCCATCCAAGCAAAAACATCTAACTGCACTTCACCTAAGGTCTAAGCGGAATGTTAGCTTCTATCAGGTTATTTCAGCATATTGTTTATAGTAGGAACTTCACTGTTTCGGTGTTTTTTCTAGACGGAACTAAGGCTATTAAAACCCACTGTACCCATTTTGCCCAGCATCAACCTGCAGACTTAAAATGTTTGCTAGCTGGGGACCATCAGGCAGGTGAAGAGCCAGATATTTCTCTCAAGAGTAAGATAAAAGGAGAGTGAATATTTGATTAACAATCAACAGTGGGCCAGAAACTTTTCTCCAAAGAAGTCTAAAATGTTTGCCAATACATTTCTCGCAACATTTGTACAATCTATCTAAATAATTACAGATAAAAAAGAGCAAAACCAAAACGACTGAAGTAATCACCAATTGTCAACAGTGATATACTGGCATTTTACACTCTACAGTAATTAAGAGCTATTAGCAAAAACAGTTAACAATTGGTATTTTCAGCCATCGCTGTGTACTTACTGGCATGCAGTTTAGAGACACCTAATAACTACAACCACCTGTGAATGCTCACATTTCCTCAGATCAGTCCAAGTCAGCCAATGGCAATATAAATCTAGTTTGTAAATCTAATAGTAAAATTGTATTACTTTGTCAGGATAAGAAAACTGTACAATTTTGCAGCGACTGCACCTTTGCTTTAGTGCAGAAACCACAAGCTAAGATTAGCTAAAATGATAAAGGATAAGGGCCACTCTACAGGAGCAGGGTGAGGTGCAGTTTATTTCCATAATCAGTTTCATTTAGACTGTGTGGTCTCCCTGGAGCTGCTGCGGATCTTTGCACAGTATAACTCTTATACCAGGTGGATTTCAAAGGCAATTATCACCACACCAGACAAGATACAGCGATGCAATTATAACAAATTAGGCAATTATCACCATTCCCCAACACTATAGGGACGTGAATGTAACCCTAAGTATTTAGTGAGTTGATGATCCAGGTAGATCGATGGAGTAAACGGGTCCGGGTGAGTGAGAAAAAAAAGGAAGTGGGGGTGAAGTTCTAAGAAACAGATATAGACTCAGTATGCTATTATATGCACATCATGTCTCACCATATGAAATCCCAGCCCCTGCTACTTTGAGAAGAGCCAGGTAGCCCACAGTTTCTCACGTTCCACCAAAAGATTTATTTCTCTTAATCCGGGATTTGTATTCTTGCCTTTCTTCTGCTTAAGCAAAATAAAACCATGTATTTCTTGATATCCTGTGGCGTTACTGCCTGTGTGCATCTTGCAGAATTTTTCCATTACACTCGGTAGTGTCATGAGCCTTGTGGTTGAAGGCTGCTTGATAGTCTTCCACCTCCGCTCACATATCTTGTGTTATTGCTGCAGAACCTTCCTCATAATTGTTTTTTTTCCTAAATGGACACACCTTGAGGTTTTCAAGGTATGATCGACTTCATCCCATTGGGCTCAGGTGGACTGCCGCAGATTCTCTCGGAGGCCAGTCCTATTCAAGCTTTAAAAATCAAACTGTCTGCACCGCTGTCCTTGGCACACCCTCCAGGAAATTGATTCCGGAGGGAGCAATGACACACACACACGCACGCACACACGCACACACACACACATACATAAACACACACACACACACACTCACTCATACACACAAGCACACACTGCATTTACATGCAAACACATAGCCGTACAAACATATTGCAGATACAGACTGACAGAGAGGTAATCGATATACCTCCCAATCATTTCTCCTCTCACCATACCACACCACCCATCCAAGCTTAATTATGGATCAGATCTGAGTCCGTCCAACTCTTTTTATCACCTGTGGGAGCAGCAGTGCAAGAGAAATACAGCAAGTTCAATTTGGTCTGATCTGTGATCTGTGTGCTGGTGTGTTTTCGACAGCATGTTCCATAACAATCCCATTCTGGACTTCAGGAGACCTTTTCTTAATTGACATGGGGGTCCCTGTCTTCTTGCTTTAGAATATCCAATACCTTCCCTGTCCTCTGAGAGACCAGCTACGGCTAGAGGATCTCCTCTTGTTGTTTCCACCAGGACCGCACTGCTACTGAAACAACGTGAGACATACCGCAGGTACATAGGAGTTCAGTGATGTGTGAATTATAAGTAAAAACATCTCAGGGAGGCTTATTAGAGGTGTTGTCCCTGTGTGTGTGTGTGTGTGTGTGTGTGTGTGTGTATGTGTGTGTGTGTGTGTGTGTGTGTGTGTGTGTGTGTGTGTGTGTGTGTGTGTGTGTGTGTGTGTGTGCGTGTGTGTGTGTATTTGTTTGTGTGGCCTAATACTTTCGAAATTTAATGGCTTTGGGGAAATTAAACCTACCCCTCATTCCAGATAATCTGTAGAAAAATGGTTCTCAACCTACGGTAGGCTTTGTCCCTATTTATAGTTTCCCATCACATACACTGTGTAATACTTGCCCTATATAGACCTTTAGAGGGTCATTATTAAGACACAGAGATGTTTGACATGTTTAGGAATCCCCGGCATGTTCATGTACATCATGAACAGATAAACAAAAATAATTTCCCCTACGTTTGAAAGAATTGTCAAATTACCCTCGGGTAAGCCAATTAAAGCAAAACAAGATTACTGAAACTACAGCAAACACTGTAAGGCAATATTTTTTCGGGTGCAGCATCCGCAATCTGTTTCTGTAACTTCCTAAACAAGCCTTCCTTGATGTAAAGTTTAGTAATCATCACTGAGTCATCCGACATGTACATAGCATCAGCTCAGCTCCTGTGCTTGCACTTAATAAGTCCTGAAATAAACAGGCTGGCATAATTAAAGGGTTCTGCTCTTGCTGCCGCCTCTGTGCCATCTAAACAAAACCGCCAAGACACACTATTAACACTCCTTGGCTGTTGAGAACTAAAGTGGATTGTCCAGCCTTTTGGGCTGTTTAAACTTGATGTGAGCGTTACATTATAAACCTGGGAGATGATTTTCATTTGAGTTAGTGGTAAAAGACAGGATAGTGCTCATTAAGAGTTGGAATGGGCCATTCTCTGCTATCCATTAACACTCTGTGGAAATGCTCTCCTGGTTTAGTTCCAAAAAACATCTCGTCTCTCTGGGTGAGTCACTAAATGGTAGCAGACTGAGTAATGCATTAAAAAGAAGGAATGTTAAAGGTCCCATTTGTTCACAATAATTGTCCTTCAGAAGTGCACTCATGATCAAGTGATTTTGGAGGTTTTCTGGGCTCAAAGACGTTTTGCGCAGGATTAACCATTTCATGGTTTGGATTCAGTCCAAACAGATATTTGATTATTTGATTTGTGGTGATAGACTGATTGAGTGCATCTGAAATAAGACAAGTTTATGAAATGAGAAATGCTCACATTTTAGCTCAACAAAATCCTTGCTGTGATCAAATGTCCTCCCTGATCATTCCTGATCTCCAGAGAATAAAGCCTGAAAACTTCTACAACAATTCATGTTCCCTTTGTGATGAAATGATAACACTGGCAATTCATGACATGTTTTTATCATATCAATATTATAATTTGACCAATATTTTGGTTTATAACCACATGCCTTCAGAACTAATGAAAATCTGATCATCCTCAATTGTACGTTGCCTCTAGCACTAATTAGCTAATGTTAGCATGCTAGCACGTTATACTAAGATGTTGAAGATCAACATCAGCATCAATGTGTTTCACGGATTTTGTTAGCAAGGCTGTACTGTCCAGTCCAGTTTTAAATTGCTACTAGCTGCTGATTGGGACCAAATTGTTTTATTGTTTGCTCAGAAAAATAAATGAAACTCAGTTTGCCAATAGGCTACCTAATATCATGCTACATTCATAGTCTTACTCTGTGTATACTCTTTAGTGCCTGTGACTTCCCAAAAGTCACAGTCAAACTTTGTTTGGCTCCTTCCAACTGGCACCTGTCATTACTGCCGTGAACTTAAACTACCTGGGGCCGGCCTCAGCCTTTCACATACACCCTGGTTTGTTTGGATGAATATAACAAAAATACAAATGGAATACATGGCTATCAGCCTTGAAGTTTAAATCCAACATCATATTTGTTTCTTCAATCATAATCACCATTTTACTTTTACTTTATTTCATAATGAAATAATGATCATTAAAGATGTTGGACAGGTCAATAATGTGAAATCATGAAAAACTAATACACTTTAAGTGTCTTCCACAGACCATAATAAAATCCAACATGGAACTGATGTAGATTGTCTAATGGTGGCATGAAGCAAAATGATCGGCCTTCCTTATTTTCCGCCTTTATCTGCGTTCTGTGCTGGCGTCAGATCTGTAGGTGATCATTAGCCATGCCGTGATCCATATAATCTGAGATTATTTATGGAGACGTTCGCAGATCAGACATGGTGGGATGAGGGAGAAAGGGGGGTGAGAGAAAAAAAAAGCACACAGTGTTTTTAAAAGAAAGAGATAGTAGCAGATGGTTATGTGCAACAACACGGAACGCCTGCTTAGTAACAGAGTTTTATATCACCAGTACAGAGCAGACTGACGATGTCTGCTATGTTTGTGTAATGTACGTTCACACACACACACACACACACACACACACACACACACACGCACACACACACACACACACACACACACACACACACATGAAAGCACATCCAGCATTTAGCTCCTATTCCCCTGTCGGCTCTGCATTAATAAGCTCAGTATTCTTCCCACCTATTCAGCATCTTTTCATGATCATCCTCTCTTGGTTCTGTTCACACCAAGTATAAACCCTGGCTTGATCAAAACAAAACTCAAAACTGATTTGGCAATGAATCATTCAAATAAAATGAATTAACCAACCCTGGTTATAAAGTACACATCTACAAAGCTTTGATGATAAACACGTCAGACAAAGATACTATGGTGTGACTGGATTTAAGCTTTTGCTGGTGATAGATGTGAAAAAAAAGCAGAAAGCAGATTTTTATTTGGCCTTCCTCTAATGACCTGAGCTGCCATCTGTACACCGCTGTGTGCCAGACGGGATCAGGGCAATCCTCACACATCTATCACCACAGTCTGAGAGGGTAATGACACAAGGCCAGCCAAGGGAAGACAGTGAAAAGGGGCCAGACATCTCCATCTTCCTCCTCAGGAGTCTCTGTGACCTACAGACAGTACACACACACACACACACACACACACACACACACACACACACACACACACACACACACACACACACACACACACACACACACACACACACACAAGCCCAGCCTTTTGCACTTGGAGGACATTGGCCAAAAAAGTACTTTACTAATCGGGTTACTGTTTTCTCTTGAGTCTGCAGTTCTGAAGTACTTACTTACCTCTCCCTAAGATGGAACATTCTATGGAAAAACTGCTGTGATCTTGTTTTGGTATGCCTCTGTTAATATGTTAAAATGTCACTTACTGTCACTAGGAGCTCATTTACTGATTTTTCCATGCTACTTTGGCGCTGTGTCGTGTTTCGGATAGGCTCCCGGGGGGCGGAAAATCCTGTAATGGTTTCACAGTAAACAAAAGGCAACTGATATAATTGGCCTCCAAGGGTAAATATTTTTCCAAATGAGCTCCCAAGAAACACTTCATAAACAACCGACCATACCTGGATTTTCTCATTAGGACTTTTCCAAGAACGCATGACCTTGTTGCTGAAATGCATTTAAATTCACCCCTGTGTCTCTCAGTTATTCTCCAGTCATCCCCTTGAATGAATCAAACCTCAGTTTTTTCATATCGTTACGATTTTATAGATGAGTTCTTAAACCTACATAATGCATTCTCTAGTCCTAACTTTTTTTGTATGATAGGAAAAGGTGAGCAAATGAGTTTATTATTGTCCCTTATTGAGATCCTGTGGAGTTCCTTGTGTTGCTGTGAATGCTTAAACTAATTGGCTGTGAATACCAATACGTACAATACTTCTACACATATTAATCTGGAATCAATACATTTCAAATTTTGATTGCTTTGGTCATTGAAATGTAGCCTGGTCCAACCAGACCATCGTACTTCATTTCATTTGTACAGAAGGTCTGGAAGTGCTGTAATTGGCAAACGTTAACTCACTTGGAGGTGGGTGTCTGTCGAAGTTTAAAACTATTGGATCTGCCCAGTGCCACTCTGGATTAGCCAACCAATCGCATCACGTTTGGTCATCACTTGTGTCATGAGCCGGCTTTTGATGGTGCCTTCCAGTTGGACAGGGAACTCGGAAATTTCCGACTTCACTACATATTGTAGTCTATGAATCTACTGGTACCTGGCAACAGTAACTTCTTAGAGCCTAACGTTTAGTTATTTGGACGAGGTTTTAGGCGTCCATACTTTCGCGAGCAGATGCACTGGAACACAGACAGGTCGGAACTCGGAACTACCAAGTCGGAAATCTCCTTCTTCCGAGTATAAAGGAACGCAGCATTCAACTGAAACTGGAGCGTTCTCAGCCACTCGCTCTGTTCGCTGATTGGACGATCGTAGATTCTCCGGAGAATCTGGGAAATGCGCTGTACACCCAGACTGACTATTGAAGGGAAAATGAAATTTGGCCGGAAGTAAGCGGGCGGGCGGAGCCAGGCTAATTGAAATGTGCATAAATCTGTGAATAACTTTATCTCGAAAAAATCACTAGTTGTGAAAGCTGTTTTTTTTTCCAGTTACAACAATCTCGATGGGAAGCTTCGGATCAACACACCAATGGTCATGTGTCTAATAGAAATCCTCACATTCAACTGGCTTCCAAATCAAAATGCTCCTTAAATTAGAAGCAGAAATCAATGTGGCTCACTGAGAAAATATGAGAGGAGGAAATAGAATTGAGTTTTTTAGAGTAGGTGTCTGCTTGTATCAAAAGTCTCTTTATCCTTTAAACTGAAATCAATGCCCGCTAAGTGAGTGTTCCCGGTTGGATTCCTGCAGCTGCATCAGGTGACAGAGCTGCTTATTGTGATGCTGACCAGAAGCGGCAAGAGCGGCAAGAAAAGCTCACTCTGTCCCCGGTGGAATGGGAACACTTGTTTCATCCAGACACCTCAAGGGCTTGACAGACAAAGGGGAGATGTAGCAAGTAGGTCGCCTCTGTCATTCATCTTGGTTTGTATCTACAGGCAGGAGTCAAGGAGACAGCTGACAACAACTTGTATTTTTGATGAAATGTAACGACGAGCCATAGAAAAAGTCTATGTTTGTCTGATGTCAATAGTGGTAGCCACATTGTACTCCTGTATTTCAAGTGTTTTCCACTCATTTCTCCTCAGAAGTAAGAATAGCAGCGTGTAAGCATGTTATGCGACTATGTTGGTTATTATGGTGGCTGAAATACCACCTTTGCTACCAATTTGACATCATGTGTGTTGCTGTCAATGAATTGTGAAATACCTGGCCTTTTAGTCAAACATTTTGATTAAAAACACTGTTTTGTCAAGTGAAAGAGTGATGCAGCCCAAAAGTCAAATCTCCGGGTAAATAAATGTGTTCAACGTGTCCACCCTGAATGGTTGTTGCTATGCCAGTCAAACTGTTTACATATTGTGCCAGTTCCTATCATGTAAATCCCTACCCCCTCCCCCCACCCCCCAGGCTTATATGTCTTATCTTGATTAGTAAGACGCTTGCTCACTTGGTCTGTACATGAAAAACATGAAGAAGCATGTGATGTTTCTTTTCTTTAATACAGTTTTTCTTGAACCACACATCTGAAGTAATCTTGTTGCAACGTCACAATTACACATCAACATTCTTCAAAAGGGGATACAGCTGGAGTTACTGTCAGACACATTTGATCACAACAAGCTGGAGGGTGGACTACAGTGTGACACCACCAAGGACTGTGAACAACTACAGCATTCTCTGTCGTTTTAAACATACCGGGGCCAAATCTGAGCCTATTTTGGTGAACGGCCACACTAATGCACAGCGACATGTCACATTAAGGCCCGCCCTGTACATTTGCTTACTTTCACATTGTGACTGACACATAGATTAACACATTATTGCACTGAGCTACATAGAGGCAAACAGTCAGACATCAGTGGAAGTAAGTGGGCTAAATGAGCCGGAGGTTTCAGCACTCTGGACAGCTCCTCATGCAGCCACATTGAATGAACAGTGACGGCCGACCTGGTCGGTGGGTGTGCTTGCTTCTTCCAGGGGCGATTTTAGCCCCTTTTTAGGCTGCGCTTCCGTCCCACTAAATCTTTATCCTGGCACCCTTTTAAAAAATAATTGTAGAAGAAGAAAAAGAAAATTAAATTTTTGACAAGCTCCCACAAGTTCAGTTTTTGAGCCACAGTGGTGATTCTGGCATGAGATGAAACTGCACATCCAGACAAACAGGTAGGCTTGTACGAAATAGTCGTAACATGACTTCAAACACGGAAACGCTTTTGAAAACATAAATGGGCGTTATTATTTTGAAATTATTCCATTAAACTATCACATCAAGAAATCCCGAATTAGCTTTATTTGGCTTTGGTGAGAGTTCAAAATGTATTTACAGATGTGTCTGACACATGTCAGCTTTGCATACTACTATTTCATGTGTAATACCACCTCAGCTGTGTAAACCAAGTGAAGAATTGTTGGTGCCTTTTACGTCAGGTAATTCAGTGTGTCTCCTACATTGATGGTCCAAAATTACATTAAATAAAATGTAAAAAAAATGTTGTTGTAAAATAACTTAACAAATTGTTGAATGGGTGCCACGCACACCTAAAGCTGTGAACCTAGAATCGCCCCTGGGCTCAATCTGTTTCAGTCAGTGTATAGATTCGTTCAGACTGTTTTCGCTGGGTGAAATCCGACTCATGTTTGACAAGCTTGCCATGAGGGACTTGACCTTGTGCGCGTAATAGTTCCTCAGGTTGACCGAGGGCACCTCTTTGATCTCCTCGTCGAAATCGCAGCTCCTCATGGCGATTTCCAGTTGCTTTTGCCTCTTGTAGAAGAGAGAGAATTTGTTGAAAATGAGCGTGATCGGAAGCACCACGACTAAGATCCCGGCCAGGATGCACGCCGAGGCGGTCAGCTTGCCCGCTATGGACACCGGTACCACATCTCCATAACCTACAGTGGTCATGCTGACTGTAGCCCACCACCAGCATGAGGGGATGGTGGAGAGATCGTCACTGTCCTCTTTCTCCACTGTGTAGGCCATGACTGAGAAAAAGGACACCCCGACAGCCAGGTAGAGAAGCAGCAGGCCCACTTCTTTGTAGCTGTTCCTTAGGGTGGCCCCCAGGGAGCGCAAGCCCGTGGAGTGACGGGCCAGCTTCAGGATGCGGAAAATCCTCATCAGCCTCAGCACTTGGGCCACGCGTCCCAGGTTGGCCAGAGCCGGGCTGCTCTCTGCCACCAGGTTAATGAGGAGGGTCAGGTAGAAGGGCAGTATGGACACTAGGTCTATCAGGTTCAACGGGTGCTCGAAGAAGTGCAGGAGATCTGGCGCCACCGCGAACCTGGCCACCAGCTCCAGAGTGAACCAGCCTATACCGAAGTGCTCCACCACCTCAAAGCGGGGGTCCTCTGTGGGCTGGCCCTCGCTGTCCAGCAGGCTGTACTCACTCATGCTGTTCATGCACATGGTGGCGATGGAGCCCAGCACCACCAGTATGGAGAGGATGCTGATGACGCGGCTGGCCACAGAGTAGCCCGGGTTGTCCAGCATTAACCACATGCGCCTCCGTGCGCTCCCCAGCATCTGCTTATCGAACTTGGAGGCGTCGCTGTAAAACTCCAACAGCTCGTCGAAGGATGAAGTGGTGCTCCCTTCGTCGCTCCTGTCCTCCCAGTCCTCACGGTCCTG